>CM076578.1:106193897-106603326 GCA_034641835.2 Pinus albicaulis | reverse complement strand
TCCATTCCAAGTCAACGTTGGGAGGAGATTTCAATGGATTTTATCACAGGTTTACCTAAGTCCGAAGGAAAGAGTGTCATCATGGTGGTAGTTGATAGACTTACCAAGTATGCACACTTTTGTGCATTATCTCATCCATTTAAAGCAAGTACAATTGCTACTACATTTATGGACTGAATTCAAAAGCTACATGGAAGCCCAAGGGTTATTGTGAGTGACAGAGATCCCATTTTTACTGGAAATTTTTGGACGGAGTTATTTTCTTGTTTGGGTACTCAATTAGCTCATAGCTCATCTTATCATCCTCAATCTGATGGTCAAACTGAGATAGTAAATAAATGTTTGGAAGAATATCTTCGTTGTTTTGTATCTGATAAACAAACACAATGGGTCAAGTGGTTACCTCTTGCTGAATGGTGGTATAACACTTCCTTCCATACTGCAGCGAAAATGACCCCATTTATGGCACTTTATGGATATCATCCACCATCCATCACATCATCTTTAAGGGAAAATTCGAAGGTTCAAGCAGTGGAAGATCACATCGATCATCAACAAGAAGTTCTCCAACTCTTAAAGGATAACCTGAATTTGGCACAAAATCGAATGAAACAACAGGCAGATCAACATCGTAGCGAGAGAAGTTTTGATGTAGGAGATTGGGTATTTTTACGGCTACAACCATACAAACAAATGTCCTTCAAGCAAGCAAAGAAGGATAATAAATTATCGCCAAAGTACTATGGTCCTTACAAGGTGTTGCAAAAGATTGGTACTATGGCATACAAATTGGAGCTTCCTGCTTCTTCGCGAGTACATCCAGTTTTCCATGTTTCATGCTTAAAGAAGGTTATAGGTGATAATCTTCCAGTTCAAACAGTATTGCCAGAACTTGATGGGGAAGGGAAAATCATATTGGAACCTGAAGAAGTCATGGAAAAAAGAACTCGACAACTACGGAATCGATCAATTTCAGAGTATCTCATCAAGTGGAAGAACTTACCCACTGAAGATTCTACATGGGAGGATGAGAATTTTATACAGAAGCACTCGGAGCTACTCAAGTGTTGAGGACAACACTTTTTTTGAAGGAGAGGGGCATGTTAGGTCCCTATATCACTAGTATAGCCCCTTATTATTGTTAGTGTAAACCCCTTATTGTTATTGTTGTACCCTTGTAACCCCCTTTTGTTATTATTGTGCCCTTAAATTATTATTGTTAGGTCGGCTAGGATTACATTGTGGCCCACTAGGATTACATTATGGCCCCATGGACTCCTATATATAGAAAGGAGGTTCTGTGAATTATATCATCCAAGAATTGTTCATTTATGTAATGTATTGGAGGTTGCCCCCTCGAAGTGGCTTATTTCTAAGGCGTGGATATCTCTCTTCTTCTATTTTTGGAGCTGGTTACACAACAGTTTCAGTTTAAAGGCTAAAACAAAGGTAGATCAACACAGAAACAAATTCGAATGACTAAACCCAGGCATTTACCTCTTCAAAAGACACATTTTGACACCTACAACATGTTTTATTAAAATAAAAACATGAATTGTTATTGAAATAGTCGGAGATATTTCTCAACCACTCTGCACTTATTGTAAAAGCTATTAAAAAGCCTTAAAAGTCAAATATTTCCAAAAGTTAACTCATACAGCTAAGTTAGGAGTTATTGTTATAGTGAGTCACTTGTAGATATTTTGCCTTGGGCCTTGCATGGTCTCAAAGGTTAAGATAACATTAACTTCGTAATAAATACATATCTGAAACCCTATCTTAGGACCACCTCCTCATTTTGCAGATAAATAATGCTTGAATGATTCATTTTTATTGTTGGTTGGTTGGTTAGTTGGTTGTTTAATGGTTACTGAGCTAGTTGAGGACTGCTAGGCTGGATTTGAGAAGGCTCTGAGTTGCATAGATCTATTGTACTGGAGTAATGTAACTATTTTGAACATCAGTAATACAAGCACGTTCACAGGATTCTTGAGCTATGTTAATGGTGAAGTTTTCCTTCTTTGTCAATTTTTTCCTTCTGTTTTCCATTCTGTCCATTATTTATCAAATAAAAGAACATAAATTTTAGAGTAGAATATGTTGTCATGGCACCCTATTTCTGTCTGCTTTCTTTATCTTAATGTTTTCTTCTGCAAGGTCTGATTGGATAATTCTTAATTGCTCTCTTGTTCCACCTAGCTTGTTGTCTTGGAAATTATTTAATAGAGTCAAGCCAAAGAATTCTATGGTATGCCCTGTTCTTTGGTATAGATTGAAATATTGTTTTTAAGTCCTTTCTTTGAAATATACTTAGTATATTCCAGCCAAATAAGCCTATCATATGCCCTATCCTTTGGTATATCTTGAATTGTTGCTTTGAAGGTCTTTAGAGTGTTTGATTAAAGAAGACATGTTTATCTTGCTCTTTAGTTGCACTCATTGTTATCTTAAATGTTTTCTTTGTCTAAAAGTAGTTCTAGTATTGCTGGATTGTTGTCTTAAAGGTTTTCTTATTAAAGTTTGACCAAAGAAGTCTATGGTATGCCCTATCCTTTGATTTTCCTCAAACAGTTACCTCAAAGGCTTTTCTTGTTAAAGTAGAGTTAAAGGATTCTTAATTTCCCTTTAGTTTTATTGTTTTCAAAACTTATTCTCATTTCATATTCCATATAATCTAAGAGATCCACTTGATATAGTTAGCTTGCCCTATGAAAACCCTTGTAGATTTGATGAAAAATTAAATCCTTTTATGACTCCATAGCCCAATGGATTAATGTTTCTCATGTCTTATCTATTTATCTGAAACACTCCCTCAATTAGTCACACTATTAATCTATCAACCAATCAATCAAAACAAAACAAACAAGTCCTTAGAACTTCATAACTAGCCTAAAATCAAAGTAGAAGCATAAAGACATATCATTTACAAACACATACATAGAGAGAGCCCTCTCTGAGTCCAGGAAGGCTAGGTCCATGGACTCCAAAGTGGTTTGATGTGGTTCCCTACAGAGTTTGTTCTTGCCAATCTTGCAAATCATGGGGAGCCAACATAGTGGTGACCATACTGGGAACTGAGTAGTTAACAGCTTAATCTCATCTCAAGAACTCAGAAAACTCCTTTCAAACTTAGATGAATCAAGTGTTATCCAAGAATGGCATCTGGTTGCTGAAGGTGGACAACAACTAGCCATAAAACAATTAAAAACCCTCCACCTAGTGACTCCATTGGTTTTCAGTAGGCTTGCTGACTCCACTGGTTTGCCATAAACTCCATTGGGAAACTTATTTTATCATTAAACCTCAAAAGAACCCAGTCAAGAATACTTTGTGGATTAAGTATTCCTTTCACAGATTATTTGGTCCTTTAAGACTCATAAACTCTTAACCTCTCTGATCTTTGGGTCCATTTTCTGGATCCTAGAAGAATCTGTACCAAATCTCATCTAGACCCAAAACCTCCTACAATAGTTGAAAATCCTGAAAGCATCCTTAGAAAGACTCCTAGATCTAAAAATTAAACTGTTAGCAAACCAATCCACAAAGAAATTTCCCTACCTGAAAACCTTAAAGACTTGCAGAATATCCTCTCTGACTCACACCTAGAACAAAGCTTGTCTAGGACTAGATCTCAGAGTTGGATAACCCATACAGTGTTAGACCCATACACCTTACATCAGAACTCTATTGTATTAACCTCATCCCCCACTGTTCACCTTCCTCCACTTAACCCTGTACCTCATTTTGTAAATCCTTCACTTATTAACCTTCCTTTGTTTCCTCAACCACAAATCATGGCAATATGGTATGCTCCACTAGTCCTACCTTAGCCTTTAGATGTTCTACCACAAGATTACCAGTCCAAAATCCCCTTATATGATGTAATTAGTCCTATAAGTGCTCAACTACATGTGGATAGAATGAATGACTACCTTGATAAACAAGAAATAAATGATGAGACTGTTAAACTAAGATTGTTTGCTCAAAGTTTAGGGGGAGAAGCAAGAAAATGGTTCAAAGGCTTAACACCTAATAGTATAAATGGCCTCCCTAATTTTCATCAATTATTCTTAAACAAATGGGAATTCAAGAAGAACCCTCTCAAAATCTTATCAGAGTATGAAAAAATTAAGAGAAAACGGTTGGAGAGGGTGTCCAAGAATACTGCACTAGGTTCAATAGTGTACACAATTCCCTCCCTACACACATGAAACCTCCACAAGGTCTAGCTCTAATAAAATTCCATGATGGTTTTGATCCAGATATGGCTTATGAATTAATAGAAAGAGAACCCCTCACATTAGAAGACATGCAAAGAGGAGGAGTAAGTGTAGAAGCCAATCTGATTGCCAAAAGAGCTAGAATGAAGAATGAGAAAAGAGTCACATATGGGGAAAAAGCTATAGCCTCCACATCTGATACAAAGATTGATAACTTAGTTAAAACCATGGAAAGGATGATGGAGAGGATGAATTTGAATGAAATATCTTACCCTAGAGAAAACCAAATAGCTCCTCAAAACAGAAATCAAAATCAGAACCAAAACCAAAAATTTAGAAGAAACCCCCCTCAAATTAGACAAAGAGGTCTTGATCAGCAGATCAAACCTCCTTTTCAAGAAAAATATGCTGATGAGGATGAGGAGGTAGTTGAATAAATAGAGGAAAATCACATAAATCTAATGGCATAAACAATGAGGATACTTTTTTCCTCACTAAGGAGGAACAAGACATATTTTCCCCAATTCAATATGAAGAAGAAAGCCTAGAATTTAAAGACTATAAACAAGGCTTTAAAATTTCCATCATGGAATTACATAGACAATATGACCTCAGAAGCAAGAAAAACCAAGATACTCCCAAAAGAAAGAACTCTGAAATTTCTGCTAGGAAGACCCCTGAAAACATTCCTAAAAAGACAGTAGAAAATCTAAACACAGTGGCTGAAATTTCTGATAAAAATAAAACCAAAAACAACCAACCTAGTGCCAAGTATAGTGGTGACCAAAGCAGCACTAGCAACACAGTTATTGCCCCTAACAAAACTGTTTTAACTGAGATTCCTAAGAAAAACCAGCAAGCTGAAATTGCTATGAAAATAGTGTCTGAAAAGGTTGATTTTAACATTTCAAAAACTCAGACACCTTTCAGTATAGAGAATGAAATTGCGAAGATTAAAATCTCTATTCCTCTTACTGAATTAGTCACTCAAGATGTATATAGATCCCAACTTTTGAAAGCTTTAAAAATAGGAGAAAATGTTGATTCTGTAAATTTGAATGATGACAAACCTGAACTTCTATTTGGACCAGAAGTAGAAGGAAATTTTCAAGAGGGAGGTGTTCCTCCATTTTATGTCAGTTTAAACATCCATGATAAAATTCTCCACAATGCCATGTTATATTCAAGAGCTTCACACAACCTCATGCCAAAAGTAGTAATGGAAAGACTAGGCCTTGAAATAACTAGACCATACAAAGATTTATACTCTTTTGATTCCAATAGAGTTAAATGTCTAGGCCTAATCAAAGATCTATGTGTCAATCTAGCACAAATACCAGCCAAGAGCCTAGTAATGGATATTGTAGTGGTTGATATTCCTCCTAAATATGGCATGCTCCTTTCAAGATCATGGGGAGCTAAACTCCAAGGTACCCTCCAAATGGACATTACCTATGCCACCATCCATGTCTTTAGTCAACCAAGAAGACTATATAGGTAAACTCACATGAAATACATGGTTAGCAGCCAGGAAAAGCCAAACAATTCCCCTCTTTATTATATTCACATAGACCTTGATTCATTTATCCTTTACAATGATGAAAACATTAAAAAATGATAAAATATCTGAACAAGAAGAGGGAGAAAAAGAGGAAAGACAGTCAAAACAGTCTGCCCAAACAGAATATAACAAAAAACACAGTGGAGACCACAAGGAACAAAACAATGATGAACATAGTGGTAGCCACTATAAACAATATAATGGGGACCATAATGACCAACATAATGATAAATATGAAATTGAACCTCTGTGGAGTATGAGTTTTGATGTTTCTTGTGGCAAGACTGGTTCAGGAGTAGGTATATGGGTGCATAACATGTAGAAAAATCATGCAGAAGGTCACTCATACAAGCTAAAATTTCAATGCACAAATAACATAGCTGAATATGAAGCACTCCTCCTAGGGCTAAAACTACTCAAGAAACTAGGAGCTAAGAGGATAACTGCCCATGGAGATTCAGAGCTAGTCATTAGGAAGATTAAAGGAGAATACATGGCTAATCATCCTAGATTAAAAGCATATAGGGATGATGCCATTGACCTCTTGAAAACATTCAAAAAATATGATCTTACCCTTGTCCCTAGAAATCAAAACATCCTTGCCAATGGTCTAGCCTTTGCAGCCAGTACATGTCAAAATTATTACTATAGAAAACAATACACAGTTAAAGTTAAATATAGACCAGTAATCCTTGATAACATAAAATGTTGGCAAGTTTTTGAAGGAGATAAACAGATAGAAGATTTCCTGCAGTCAAGAAATGTGTTTGAAGTACAAAATTCAGACTCAGATTATGAAGAAGACTACTCTGTTGAGGAACAATCTTACAAAGAAGAACCTCCTGATAATGTTGATATAAATATGTTAACAAAAGAACACACACATGAAACAGAGTTGTGCACTAATTCAGAAAAAGAAGATTTTGAAGTGCTGCAATCCAATAATGATAATTTTCCAAAAGGACTGGTTCCTCTAGAAGAACTATTTAACTTTAATGATGTTGCTAGGAAGCCAAATATGGAACCCACTGAAGCTGAAATATAAGAATGCAATATAGGTAGTGAACAAGAAACCAAAATGATAAAACTATCCAAAACACTGCCAGCTCATATAAAACAGAAATATATTGATCTTTTCAAAGAATTTACTGATGTATTTTCTTGGAGTTATGAAGATTTAAATTCATATGATACTGATATAATCCAGCATAAGATTCCTCTCAAAGAAAACCAAAAGCCCTATAAACAGAAATTGCGCAGAATAAACCCTGTGCAATTACCTCTGGTTGAGAAAAAAATTAAGAAAATGTATGATGATGGAATAATAGTCCCTCTGAGATAATTAGAATGGGTTTCAAATCTTGTATCAGTGAGGAAGAAAACATGATAAATTAGGCTATGCATAGACTTCAAAAATTTAAACAAAGTCTCCTTAAAAGACAAATAGCCTTTACCAAAAATGGATTAAATCTTACAAAGGGTAGTAGGTTCTAAAAGAATGTTTTTTCTAGATGGATTTTCAGGATACAATCAGGTGTTGGTACACCCACATGATCAACACAAGACAACTTTCACCACACCCTAGGGCACCTTCATGTATGTAAAAATGTCTTTTGGGCTAATGAATGCTGGAGCTACTTTCCAAAGAGCCATGGACATTTCTTTCTCAGAAGAAATAGGTTACTCCATTGTGATATACCTGGATGACATCACAGTCTACTCAAAAACTTATGAAGAACACCTAGCTCACATAGAAGAGTCCGAAAAATGTAGAAATTATGGTTTTTCTTTGAATCCTAGGAAAATTATGTTTGGCTTTCAAGAAGAAAAACTTTTAGGCCACATTATATCTGAATAAGGGATCAATATTGACCCAGAAAGGATTGAAGGAATATTGCAAATCAATCATCCTAGAAATATCAAAGAGTTGCAATATTTCATTGGAAAGATAAATTTCTTAAGAAGGTTCATACCCAACCTTGCAGAAATCCTAAGAAACAGCACAAACATGCTAAAAAGAGAAATAGGAGTAAATGGACCTTAGAAGAAAAGAAATCCTTTGAACTGGTAAAACAAGCACTGACACAAGCACCATTTCTAATTAACCCTGATTTTACCAAAGATTTCTTCATCTTCTCCTTTGCATCAGAACATATAGTTGTTGTTGTCCTACTGCAGAAAAACATAAAAGTACAAGAGCAGCCCATAGAATATTTCAACAAGGCATTAAGGGATGCACCTCTGAAATACAACATAATGGAAAAACATGCTTTTTCCTTAATCAAGGCATTGAAAGATTTCAGAGTTTACATTTTGCACTCACACATCATTGCATTTGTGCCTAACTTAGTGGTAAAGGACATACTCACACAAGATCCTAATGGTAAAAGAGGTAAGTGGATTTATTTTATATTAGAATGTGATTTAGAAATCAAGCCCACTAAAATAATCAAAGGGCAAGGACTAGCTAAACTCATGGCTGAAACAAAATTTCAAGTACTGGACATGAATATGATTAATTCATTAGATGAACAAGAGGAGAACTCCACCTATTGAAGAAGCATCTCTGAATTCATCTTGGTGTGCTGATCTATTATATGTGATTTTTAATCTGAATATTCCTCCTGGTTTGTCCAAAACAAAGGTTAGATTCTTAAAGTTGAAGGCTGTAAACTACTGCATTTTAAATAAATTTTTATACTGGAAAAATGTTGGTGGTATATTACTTAAATGTTTGCCTGAGGATGATGCAGATAAGATCAACACATGATTTTCATTAAGGAGTGTGGAGGCCACCTCTATTGGAAAACCACTATTAATAAAATCCTAAGAGATGGTTATTATTGGCCCACCCTCTTTCAATATCTCCATAAAATGGTAATTGCCTACCATAAGTGCCAAATATTTGAAGGCAAGAGCAAACTGCTGCCATTGTCTTTGCACCCAATTTATATTGAATCTCCTTTTCAACAATGGTGCCTTGATTTTATTCGAGAAATCCATCCTGCCTCACCTGCCTAGCACAAATGGATCCTCACTACAACTGTCTATTTTACAAAATGGATAGAGGCCATTCCTTCTAGAACTGACACAGACTCGGTAATCATCAAATTCCTTGAAAACCACATTTTGTTTAGATTTGGTTGTCCTAGAAAGATCAATACTCACAATGCTATTGCCTTTAGATGCAAGAATATGGTGGAATTTTTCCACAAATATCATATTACATTGGGCCATTCAACAGCTTATTACCATCAAGGTAATGGGTTGGTAGAATCTTCAAACAAAATTTTGGTGAATATCATTAAAAATTTGTTGTAAGAGAACAAAAAATCATGGCACAACAAACTAGTGCATGCACTATGCGCAGACAGATTGACAAACAAAAAATCAATTGGAATATCTCCCTCTCAGCTAGTGTATGGAGCAAACGCGGTTTTCCCAACAAGTTTGGGAGTGCCAGTGATGAAGCTCATCCAGGAAGTACATTCTGAAGAAAATGATATGCAAAGAAGGATAAACCAAATTATCTAGCTACAACAAACCGGATAAGAAGTGTATAATAGAACACAGCAAGTGTAGGAAAACATCAAGAATATTTTTTATAAGAGAACCAAGGTAAATTATTTCAACATTGGAGACCAAGTGCTGAAGTGGGATTCAAGGAGAGAAGACAAAGGCAAGCATGGAAAATTTGACAATCTATGGAAACGTCCATACATCATCCATTCTGCAAGAGGTAACAATGCATTCTTTCTGCAAGAAATGGATGGAACATAATTATTTGGAGGTCCTGTCAATGGCAGGATGATCAAGCATTATTTTTGTTGAAGGTCTCAGTTTAATTATTTATTCATTGTGTATAACACTGCTTGAATAAAAAAATGAGAAAAATAAACACAAAAACAAAGAAAAGAAGAGAAGAGGGCAGCTAAAAAGAAAAGGTAAAGCCCCATACCAAAAAAAGAATGTTTCTGAAAGTGCACAAGTCCAAATGCCACTAATTTGAGAAAGAAAGTCTTGTTCAGTTATACAACCTAATCAAGATTTAAAAAATTTTAAATTTCTGCTGATAAGTTATAAAATGAAGATTTTCCAAACTTATGCAATTTGAAAAAAAAATACACAAATTTTTCTTTCTTTTGAGGAGCTCGATATTGAATATGAATTATATCTATGATTTCAGATCTTCAATACCTGAAATTTAGTCCTGTAGTAGCCCTCTAAATATTCTTTCGAATGCCACAGGTCTGAACTGATTTGGATTCTTCAAGGAAAATTGATGTCCAATCTCCCACAATGACCTAATTACGGATTGGTTCACTAGAGTGAACTCGTACGGTGTTCCACATGTCACTGTTTCATATTTCAACTCTAAAATTGATACAAAGGAAACTAGAGCCCGTTTCGTTTCAGCCACATTTTACAAAATTCTAATTCGATGCTCAAAGAGAGCGTTATGGCGATTTTCCCAAGGTCACCTATTTTAGATGAAATTCAGGAGCCTGCAAAAATCCTAAATTCCACAGATCATATCTCTACAAATATTGTGAACCAAGATCTGAAATTTTTACATGAAGTTCCTCAGGATTTCTTTGAAATGGGTTTTTTGTTTTAATTTTTGAAACCTCGTAGAAAAAAAGTTATAGCAAAAATTCCACAATGACCTGTTTGAAGCAGCGAAACCCTATAATCCAAAGCTTTGATACCAAATGTTATGAGACCAGCTCCAAAAATAAAGGAAAAGAGAGATAAATGCCTTAGAAATAAGCCAATTTGACGGGGAAACCTTTTTTACATTACATAGATGAAAAATTATTGGATGATACAAATGACAAAACCTCCTTTCTATATATAGGAGTCCATGGGGTCGCAATATAATCCTAGCCAACCTAACAATAACAATGTAAGGGCACAATAATAACAATATGGGGGTTATAGGGGTACAAAAACAAAAATAAGGGGGCTACACTAACAACAATAAGGGACTACACTAGTAATATAGGGACCTCGTAGAGTCTTATCCTTTGAGTTCATAGTTTCAATCTCGATCTCTATATTAATAGGTCAGGAATCGAAGTTAGCCTTCCATTCAAGTTTGAGCCTAACTCATGATCATAATTTGAGGCATTAATGTTCTTCCTCCTCTTTGAGATGATACTATGGGGGTCATAATGCCAAATTTCTCCCATTTCAAAATTTATTTCCTTCATTAAGTCTTCAACTTGTTGAAAGGCTTGTCTAGTATTAACAATGAAAGGACCTATTGGTATACCTAATTTGAACATGTAGCCCTTCTTAGTAGAAACAAATTGAATTTGATCAGCATGCAGGCTCTACCTAATGAACTATACGGAAAATATTCTCATGGGCATGAAAATGGGCAAATGGTAAGGGGGAAGTGTTGACCCATAGACCATGATTTTAGTAGAATCTTCAAATTATAAGTACCAATATCCCACCTTGGTATCCTTGCTGAACTGGGGGATTGTTTTCTTCTGGGGCATAATGCTTGGGGGAGAGACATTATTTATGATTTTGTAGGAAGTAGACATGTAGGTGGAAATTAAATGGGAACACCCTAATTTTCAGGTTTTTCCTGACAACAACGTCATAATCAAAAATAGATTTTCTCCGTATGTGGGAATCCATAAGACTGAGGCTCGAATATTCAAGTTCATCCACATTAGTATAGATGAAAAGGTAAAACATATTATAGTAGTATCTGGAATAGGTAGTAATGGTAAAATGACGTAACTGGAATTTTATAGACTCAGTTAGGATTGAGGGTATGTCAAAAACGTGACTTGGTTGCAAAATTTGTTCGCAAAAACCCTATGGCAGCCTTAGTGATGTTGGCGGTGTCATATTCCCCAAACAATAGAGCAATAATGGTCAGGATAGGTTGCACAACTTTCGTAAACATGGGTATGGGAAATGAATCTGAGATGGGTAGAGTTTGGTGGCTAGGGGCTAGGATCATCTGAAGAAAAGTTTGTTGTTCCCTAGCTCAGAGGGAATTATAGCTATACAACAACATTGTCTCTGTAAACTTCTTAGGCTTCAAAGAAACTGGATAAAAAAATCCTTTTGAATTAGTTCTAGATTTATTTCCATAATTTTCACTCTAGAAGAGGATATGAAGCAATTTTTCTCTTCGACATATGATGCAAAAAACCAAGAATTGTTTTTTGGGAAGTGGTAGATGAAGGGGGTGATTTCATAATACATTCCTGACTCCACTACCCTAAATGGATCCTCTCCCTTAAAATTTCAGTCATACATCGTCGAACCGAAGGTACAACAGGTGGTACGAGCAGGGTGAGTCATGAATCTCGACTTCCTTGTCAGGTGGTATGGGCTCAATATTCGAAGAAGGTTTAACCTCTCGGGGTTTGGGGGTTTTGGGCACATGTTTCTTCATTTTAATCATATGGAATAAAAATTGGGAGTTGAGGTCTATGGGTTACTTGATAACTGGGCAGAATTGGACGAAACGACATTTAGACAAATCTACACTGGTTCATAGTCAGATAGTGTGGTGGATTGATAGAGCGGCAGGAGATCTCGACTGTAAATTTTTTTTTTTTGAAATTAAAATGTACAGTAGGTCATGGTATTATAGGTGGGATAAACTATTCAAATGACATAATATGGGAGCGTGAGGTGGGTGACAAGTGGCACCACAGGACTAGTAGTACGACTCGACAGAGGGGAAGGGAGATGCCATTGACGTTATATGCATCACTCATTTCTCAACGTCGATGGTGCATCAATGTACACTATGGCGGGTGTGGTCCCCACTTCTCCAATGGGGTGGACTATTGGGAGTGGGGGGTGAGCCTAGACCCCTTGGAGTAAATCTAGACTATTGATCGGCCTGCTTGTCTCCTTTGAATTTTCTCCTCCGGGGATTGGTTACAGTGTATATGTGGTGCTAGTTTCGCCCCCGTAATGTTTTCGAGGGCTGAATGAGAAGAAATGGTCAATGATCCATTGGGAAATTTCTTGACATTTAACCATGTGTGTTCATGTTTGCAGAAATGAGGGGCCCCTTCTTTTACTCTTATTCCTTGACCATTCTATTTGCTTTCGAGATCAGTGTGTGAGGCTTATTTTACCCACATGCACCAAATGAGCTTAGATGTCTATTTGCTTCATCATTTTCATATATGTATTTCTCCGCACACAAAATACATATATGAAAAATATATGAAAGGGGAATGAGGGGTAAAACACCACCTAAAAATATTGTACCTATTTTCTCTATCTTTCGGCATTATTTTATGGTGTTGTTACTGGTTTTTCTATTTGATACTGAATTATAATAATATTGTTGAATATTAACTATTTCTTTGAAAAAAATTAGTAGATTTTTAATTGGTAAGAAATACTGATTCACCCCCCGTCTCAGTATTTCCAACAATTTCTTTAGAATTTGTCAAGTTTTTCTTTCCTTTTAGATTCCCCTTGTCTGCCCTTAACCTCTATTAATATTATCCCTCTATAAAGCCCTTAAATTAAGAATTTTCCTTGGACTTCTTCTGATCAAACTTCCTTGGCTACTTTTAAATTCAGTTTGTCCTTAGATTACATATGAATTAGCCCTTGAAGTTGCATCAAATCTCAAACAATGCTTGATTTAATCTCCAAGTTAGGGATCAATATCATGCACTTATCTTATTCCACAAGGAGGGCTATAAATAGATCTTGAAACAACTCCAAAAATAACCCCTAATTATGACCTTGATAAGACACCAACAAAGCCAAAATTATGCCTCAGTTATGATCTTGAAACAATCTTGGATTTTCCTTAAACACCCTAAAATACTCACAGAGAAACAACACAAAAAGGTGCCTCAAATAAAACTACAAAGATGCCTTAGAAACTCGAACCTTGATTATAGGTTTAGCCTAAGGAAGGGGGCCAAAATTTAGCCTTTGAGGCATCTACAATATGCTACAGGAATATGTGAAATTAATCCATGGAACATGTTTGTTCTGCCTCCAAAATAGATCTCAGAAAATGTCCAAAGTGTCTCATCAAAACATACCTTCAAAGTAGCCTTTAATCAACCCACACAAGACAACATATTCTTCAGTGAAATATGAAACATTTGAGCCCAAAACCTTGAAAAATTGGCATGGATGAGCTTCAAATAGTTTTCTTCAGAGGGTCGAGGAGAAGCAAATTTCCCTAGACCAGGGCTGAAAGCAACCTTAGGAGAAGAATTGTTGACCTCTAATCAGACCTCCAAAATAGGTCTCAAAGAATAACGTAATTGTTCCACAAAATATGCTTCAAATGATCTGAAATTGGTCTAAAAAATATACTCTTTAATTAAGGAAGAACCACCTCTGAAAATACAAAAAATATCACATTGTATCTCTAAGAAACTCGACCTTCTCCACATGTTATGTGTAACTACACAAGCCTCTTGAGATCAAAGAAAAGATAGATATATGTTTGAAATAATGGTAATATTTTTGGAAGCGTAGAGCTGTTATTTATAAAAGAAAGAGGGGAGCTTGAAGGGGGATGACTAGCCCTTAACCCAAGGAGTCGGCCTTAAATTTTACTTGATAATATTATTTTTTGAAGGTTGACTTGATTCTCCAATAGAAAATATTTTAGGGAGCCAACATTATTCTTCATTTGAGGTTTGATTCATAATGAAATCTATCAAATTTTGAAGGACGATTTAGACAACTCAAAAACCAATATAAATTATCCAATATTCTCCAAATTTAACCAATCATATAACTACCTTTAGCAACTAATTTTGGGGCACCTTTACCAAACTTCAAGGCGTCAAATTTCATCAGGAATATCTCCACAACTGTGAGGATTTCTGGGACATGCCACCTACCATTGGAAATGGCACGACAATGACAATCAAATGATAATGGTCTTGTGAGAAAAAACATTGATTTTCCCAATAATTTTCCTCATAAAATATGGGGCTTCTTCTAGTTGTTGCTTGGGTTGACATCAATGACAACCAATTTCCAACATGAAGGAGCAAGTCCAAATTTTTTACCTCACGAACCAATAATTAAAGTGAAGTTGAGTTGAAGTAGTTTTTGTGGAAGGATTTTGGCACACCTTTTGAAGGGTTTTTGGTAGTGTCCTTGGGAAGGGTTTCTAGATTTTGTGAGGGTCAAGTTCAATTGTCTTTTGAAGTCATGTAGGTCGAATTTTAGAGAGGAGAAGATCAAGCTTAAGGATTTTCTTAAGGGCTAAATTCTATCCTTGTAGAGACCGAGTTGCAATTTTGATTTTAGGGTTGAGTATTATTGTTTGAAGGTCGAGTTTCAGGGGGCTAATTCTACTATTTGAATGTCGAGTTCAGCTTTGATCCTGCAATAACTGTAAGTTGGTGCTTACTAAGGATTAGCGTCATCTTCTTGATAGGTTGGAGCATACAATTTTTGTAAGTCAATGCTTACATAGGATTGGTGTCCTCACAAGAGATTATAATAAATTAAAGATTGTTTTTAAGTATTTATTCTTCAAAATTTGATTTTCACTTTAATATTTGTGTTTGTACATTGTGAATGATTGATTATGTGATGTGAATTTAGTTTCAAGATTAGCTTAGTGAAAATTTGTCAAAAGTAACAAAACATTGATTCACCCCCCTCTCAGTATTGTCAACACATAGTACCAATTCACCCCTCAAAAAATTGTGGTTGTAGGTGTAGGACAAAGTTTCTTGGCGCAAATCTATTATAAGTATAATTGTGTATTCTTACACTGGTGCCATGGTTAAAGGTGTCAACGCCTTCATATTTGTAACTATAACAGGGCACGAGCTAGGATTTATAATAATGGATGTTTTAGGATTTTACAAGTTTTCCAACCTCAAAATCCACCTCGAGGAAAACTTGAGTTAAGAAGTAAAATTTTTGGTTGAAGAAGTTTATCAGTGCCTTGAATTTTATTGAGAAAATGGGTTCTTTGGCACATAGGAGGATATTTTCCCAATGAATAAATAAGGTGCCCTTGTTGAAAAATACGCACAAACAACTCTATCATATAATTCAAAAACAAATAGAAAAAAATTTCACCATATTCCTTTGCTAAAATAGACGAGGAAAAATGGTTATACAATTTGAAGAAATTCAAGAAATATTTCTACTATATATCACCATGATTTGGTTGAAAATACAAAAGAGAAACCATTCCAATTGATTAACACCCATAATATTTAAAATAATTATATCAAGGTGAATTTGATGTACATCCATTGATGAAATATTTCTAGAACTTACGAGTACAAGAGAAGGGGATAGCTCATCCTTTAGAGTGCACACGAAGGCCATCCAAAATTTTTGTACTCAGAAAATCAGAGGAAAATTTGTAGAGTTTTGGTATTAGCTCCTTCAACAACTACAATGGTAGGGAAATTTGAATAAATAGATCCAAGTTCAACACCTCAATAGTTAATTTCTAACAACTCTATGTATGGAAAATGGGATCCATTTTTTTCTAGAAGTTATGCCCACCAGAAAATGTGCCTTCTAAGGTTGTAAACACTACATTAAACTCATTTTGGTGGGCCATTAGATGATTTCACTTTCCTTGGTTGGATGATATAATTTTATTGGACTCATTCCTTATGGGACCCATGAGGTGAAACCCACTTTTTATTTATAATAATAAAGTGTGTTTCAATGAATGAGTCTAGTGGGGCTTAGGAGGAGAGTGTCCCCCAACCTTTAGTCATATTATATCAAAAAAATAATTATTTTGGCCCCAAAAGGTGCACCCCTCACCCTTAGATATTAAAAATTATGTTGCGAATGTTGTGGATCCCAGGATTTTTGCGTCCTCAAGACCACATCAAAGGAAATATTTTATTGTTTTTGAATAAGCATGAGATCCTCTATTTGTGTTTGTCCATTGTCTTCTAGAAACTCATAATCAAATGGGGTATCTAATAACCAATTTTTGACATAAATTTGGTTTTCCATTAGGTTGGAAATGACTATAGAATTTTCATATACTTATATACCTTGATTAGCTCAACCTCACTCACAGGTGGAGGATTAATGCCTAAAAATTGTTCGAGTGAACCCAACAAGAGAGGATATCTCACCTTTTCCTAGTGATTTTAACCAATCTTTCACCTCTCCCATTAGAGATATTCCAGACATCCTCATGCCAACATCTTCATGTACAATATTCAAACCTTAAATACAATCCACATGAAACGAAACATGTTTCTCTACTAGATGAGAGCCCTAATAAAAACATGGAATTTTGTTGGTTTACTTTGGATTGGAATCATTTGGATATCCAAGAATACTTGAGAATTCCAAAGGAACATATAGGACATGGAAATCCCATGTTGTTGTCATCTTTCACAAAAATTTAATATGAGACGTCATACCAAAGATATAGATTTTTTTCCAAAGGAGTAACCAAATGAATGCTTCCAAATTCAATCAACACACATCACAATCATTGAAGCGAGTTTTTCTAAATTTCTGGGAAATGGACTTTTCTTCCTTGGAAATGATGCTAAAATATTACCACTCCAGTTGTCATTGAGAAAGTGTAAGGTCTTCACAAGTGACAAATCAATATCAATTCAGAAGACAGGATATTGTCACCTCAATATATCTTCACACACTTTAGGGTGTATGTAGATCACCCCAGGAGGGGCTTCCCTATGAATGGATTTTCCTTGTATGGCTTTTGGATGTCTAACTTCAAGAAAGATTGTTATTTTTTTTTTGCATTTGAGTTACGAGTAGGGGTATTATGTTTTAATGAAGTTGAAATTATTGACACAATATGGTCACTAAAGTTCATCTTAGTTCATAATTTGAAATATTTGAAAGCACTCTCATTTGTGCAATGTTTGAAAGCTCAAAAGGAAAACTCTAGGAGTTTTCCTGATCACTACCTCATTTGAATAAATTGGGTTTTCTTGGATGAATTATAAGCATGCGCTTCCAAGAATGAAAAACATAGCTTCTCTCTCACAATCAAAACTTTATAATTAACCTTTATACAACATAAAAAAATGATGTGAAACATATCTAAAACTATGCACCAATACATATCTTCATTGGACCATCATGTTTAATTCCTTTATACATCAGATTCCACCTCGAAAGTTAATGGTTCCTCTTTCCCCACATAGACATAATTTTTCCTAGATAGAATAGATAATTATGAAGTAGAAGCTTTCAAAGTGCTGCAAGACCACCCTTTATGAGTTCCTTTTAAGCTACAGATTGGGGATGAGACCTCTTAAGCACACATAACCATAGTCTCATGCAGTATGTGCCCTTTCGAATTTATTTGTATATTTAGAACATATGGACCAGGGTTAGACTCAACTTGTTATAAATATGGTTAAGCTCACAATGTAATTAATTTAATTAGTAGGGGATGTTAGATCAACCAATATTGTTGTGGTGTTGTAGCAATTACAAAAACCCTAAAAATTTAGAAAGAACCAAATTTTAGGGCCCCCCTCATTCAAATAATAAACATATATGTGGTCAAGCCCCTAAAGTTATGATTCATGCCCTTAGGTCAGGAAGGGAAGGGGAGTTTTAAGTTAAGAACTTGGAAATTGGATGGTGCTTCGCACGTTTATAGAAAATTTTATGGTCTAGCACATCGCCTCTATCACATCACGCTGTTGTTGTTAGTCCTATGTCACAAATACATCTGTGACAATGAATCTACTGCATTCATACACGTGAAATTTCTATATATATCCCTCCCCCAATTAATTTTCACCATTAATTTTATCACAAGCCTCTCTTGCTCCTCACGTTGCATAATTAGATAGTTCTTTCTTTCCTTCCAGATTTTCATTGTGTTGCTATCCCTCGTAATGCTTGTGCCATGTGTAGGTTATGTTCTGTGCGCTCTACCTTCGCAATTATTTTTATTAGTAATTTCTTAGAGTTATGCCATTTTTTTGTCCATTTTACTTCCTAACCCTTCACATTTGTATATACATCATTTAACCATTTCAACACTTTATCATTTTCCTTTTGCATCCATTTTGTTGGTGCAACACAATTCCATGGTGCATCGCACTATATCGTTGTACTATTTGTTATATTTTTACGTTGTGCACCTTTCATTGTATCGGAAATATAGATCAATGACTTAGAAATTAGCCTCTTCGAGGGGGAAACCTCCTTTACATTACATAAATGAAAAATTATTGGATGATACAAATGGAAAAACCTCCTTTCTATATATATGAGTCCAAGGGTTCACAATATAATCCTAGCCGACATAAAAATAACAATGTAAGGGCACAACAATAACAATAGTGGGCTTCTATGGGGCACAATAATAAAAATATAGGGAATACATGGGTACAATAATAACAATATGGGTACTACATGGGCACAACAATAACAATAAGAGGGATACACTAATAATAACAATAAGGGGATAGAATAGTATTATAGGGACCTAACACATTCCCTCTTCTTAGTCTGTGATGCACATATAATTACACCCACATCTCATCACAATTCTCTTCTATAGACTAGATTCCTAGGTTGCTCCACAGGAAATTTCCTCTTTTTAGCCTACGTTAAGATAATGAAATGTGACATTATAACCAAATCAAAATACATTTCCTCATTGCATTGTAGTTCCCCTTCCTAACCTAATTACTTGCCTTGCGACACAACACATTGCACTCACTCAGTATGTACTAACTCATTGTTTTCTAATTTAGTTATCATGATGAATATCTTTGATATTCCATGTCCAGTAGATCTGCAGTATGTGAGTATATCTTCATCTAAAGACATGGCTCCACCAAAATGAAGACCTACAAAAGAAGGATAAGAGAAAATACTTGTTGTTTTGATGCCTACTTATGCTGACACATGATGCTTCATTGACAAGTCCATGTCTATCACTTGGTCTGAGATATATGACCTATTCGTTGGGAAGGAATTCCTCGTTGGAGAAGAAGAATGTCTATTAGAATGTCAAAATATCATGGCTACACAAAGTAACATCCCATACAATAGAATTTATTTGCAGAAAACCCTTGAATAGTTCATCAAATGTATTGGCATCAGTGATATGACCATCAGGGACATTCATAGCCAAGCTATCGCTGTACTCAAATACCATCATATTGTGGAATGTTATAGATTGCCTAGACGTCAAGTATCTTTCACAAAAAGTTGGTACCACCAGTTCAACCTAAGTATTAAAAACATTTTAAAGAGTTAGTGGCAGGACCCCAATAGATTCATAAGAAAGGTTGATGGAGTATATAAAACAAAGGTACTGAGGAAATCTTATCAACTAGTTGTAGCTATGGTTGCAAAATTTATGGTAAATCCAATGATGTATACTTGCACCCATGAAAGTGTTATATTCAATTGGTCTGAAATCATAGGAACATCCATTCAAGCTAGAGTGAAAGAAGTATAAAATCCAACCAAGGAAAAGCAATCTTAGGCAAAGTCTAGGCAAAAGGAACAAAAAGGAAAGGAAGCAAATGGTCCATCAACCTCGATTTCAACACTGTTAATAGGAGGTAATTTTCCACTTGGATAACCATGCATCACCATCAATGATGAAAACCAAGTGATGAACCTAGCGAAATTCTCGTTTGATAGAAACACCAACAAGATTTTCCAAGAGAGAGAGATATATGGCCTATGATCTGACAAAGTCGATCTTGGTAACTATAGAATGGAACATAGTTTCAAACACTCTTGAAAACTCGTTGGCATTAACCTCAATAGGAACAACCTTCTCCTCTGTGATAGAAAATAATATTGAATATTTGATGGATAAGGTGAAATAATTAAATAGGAAGCTAAAAAGGGCACATAAGGAAAATTAAAAGTTGTGCAAAGAAAACCAAGTTTATCAACCTCAAGTACTTGTGGAAAATAATATCAGAGTGAAGAATTATAATCAAATAAATCATTAGAAGATATTATGAAGCAATTGTAACGGGAACTTTCCACACTTTAGAAGATGGATTCCACACTTATATCAGTTCAATATGGAGTCAAAGAAAAAGGTATGCAACTACTTCAGTCTGCCCAGATGAGCTGAAACTTAGCTTAGTACCAAGCTTCTTCCAAAATGTCCTCCAAAAATGACCAACATATCTGGTGTCTCTATCAAAGACAATACTTTTAGGTAACCCATGTAATCTAACAATCTCCTTGAAAAACAAATTGGCAACATGAGTAGCATCACTGGTTTTATAACATGGAATAAAATGTGCTGTTTTTGAAAATTTGTCAACTACAACATAAATTGTAGCATTCCCTCTTTGTGTCTTAGGAAATCCTAAGAAAAAATCCATACTTACCATATCCTAAGGTCTGTCTGGAATAGGTAATGGAATGTACAAACCTGCATTTTGACTTTTCCCTTTTGCATATTGACAAATTTTACAATTCTTCACATACTTTTCCACTTCATATCTCATCTTTGGCCAAAAATAAAAATGACTTAGTTGCTCATAAGTCTTATCAACACCAAAATGTCCAGCAATTCCACCACTATGCTTTTCCCTAATTAAATTTTCTCTCATAGAACAATTTGGTATGCACAACTGATTTCTTTTGAACAATAAACCCTCTTGCAAGAAATAATCTAACCACTGACTTTTGTCTATCAAAACAGGATTACAACATGCTTCAAATGCTTCTTTGAAATCCAAATCTGTTTTATAGAGTTCTTTAAGAAATCAAAACCTAACACTTCAATTTGACTTTCTTGTACAAGAATGCTTTTCCTACTCAAGGCATCAGCTACCTTGTTTGCTTGACCACTTATATGCTTCAATACAAAGTTAAAACTTTGAAGATATTCAACCCATTTTGCATGTTTTTGATTCAATTTAGGCTGTTGCATAATATACTGTAAAGCATGATTATCTGAATATAGCACAAATTCTTTAGACATTAAATAATGTCTCCACTTCTTCAATGACTGTACAATTGCATAAAATTCCTTGTCATAAGAAGAATACTTCCTCCTTGTCTCATTCAGCTTCTCACTAAAATATGGTACAGGCTTGTCTTCTTGACTTAATACAACTCCAATAGCTTCCCCACTGGCATCGAATTTTACTTGAAATGGTTTATTAAAATCAGGCAAAACTAAGGCAGGTTTCTCAGCTATCTTTTGCTTCAAGAACTAAAAATTCCTTTCAGCTTCAGCAGTCCATTTAAATGGATGTTTGTCCTTCTTTATGGTTTCAATGATAGGTGCATTGATATTACTAAAATTCCTTATGAATTTTCTATAAAAACTAGCAAGACCATGAAAACTTCTTACCTCAAAAACACTTTTAGGTGAAGGCCACTCCACAATTGCCTTTATCTTCTCTGGATCCATTTTTAATCCTTCAGCAGAAACAACAAAACCTAGATATACCAATTCTTCTTTCATGAATGAACATTTCTTTAAATTTATCAGTAACTTCTCTTGATGTAACTTCCTTAAGACATAATTAAGATGTCTCAGGTGTTCTTCCTTTTGTTAGTATGAATCTTTTGTCGAAGTGTACGAAAAAAGACCACTTTAGGTACGCATAACTAATAGCCCTAACATCAAATGTGGCTGCCAATATCTTCAGATCTGCGGTTAGTTGATCAAGATAAATGCTGCAAAAACCAGATCTATGCATAAAAAGACATTAAGCAGTGAAATTAAGGGTTTGCTCCATACATCCAACAGACAAGACAAGAACAATATTTTTTGAAAGAATTTTTGTATTAAGGGCACCTGGGAGGAAAACAAGAAGGTGTATCCAATTCTCCTCAATGGGATGGGTTCTTGGAAGTCCTCAGCACTTCAGATCTAGTATTTCTCTCTCTTGTTGGTATAGAAAACCCAGACAAAGATAGAACTCAAAGGGAGCTCACACAACAAAAATGGTGATGAAGAATGTGACCAAGTGTATAGATCCAGAGTGATCTAATAGGCCACAAAAGGTGAAGAATGGTAGGAAAAACCCTCCTATTTATAACAAAATATTGGGTCATTCTAGATCTTGGTGCATGATTAAAATAATGTTAACCAAATCTAGATCCACCTTTTATGGAATATTTTATTATATTTGTTGGAGGGAAAAGTATTTGACTTGGGTCAAATCCCTTTATTTGTTAATAATAAATAAATAAATGATTTGTTTATCTTTTTAAGGAAGTGGTTGAAGGATAATCAAATAAATGATGATTTATTTAATTATTTGTGGGTGATTTGGTCATATTTAACAAGGAATATTATCTAAATAAGATTTAAATAATTATTCCTAGAAAATAATAAGATAAATAAAGGTTTATATAATTAATTTCTTTATTTTTGGGTTAAGCATGACTGGGAATAATAATTAAATTATGGTTTAATTAATTATTCCATGAGGAAAATCAAACAAATATAGGTTTGTTTAATATTTCCTTTTGGGGTTTCCTGTTTAGACCATAAATAACCTAATAAATGTGGTTTATTAAGTTATTTAACATAGTGAAGGCAATTTTACTTAGGGTAAAATTGGTCTTACATGGTGTACTTGGGTCCATCTAATGATAATAGGTTAGATGACCAAAAATGGTGTAACAGATTGCCCCCCAGCGTGCGAGTGTTAGGAGCAAATCGTATGACCGAAGTACGTTGTAAGAACTCAATCACCAGACATCAAAAAGGGAAGTCAGAGAGAGAAATGTAAGGTAGACTAATGTGTTGAAGAACTAGACCCTGAGGAGACGAGACTTGCAGGTGCAACAAGTCTCTTTTTATGAGAGGGTACCTGTGCTAAAGGCGGCGGGGGAGGCATACCTATGCCCGCCGAGACAAAGTACAAAAGAATAGTGTGTCTAGTAAACAAGGGACCGAACCATAAAGTATAGCCGGCATAAACATGAGCCAGATAAAAATACAATGAGGGATCCCACATACATGTTGTGCCTGGGATAACAGCCAGGACTTATACAATAATATCTGAGTACATGAGATACAAATACAACCCAAATACCCCCTACAAGCGGGGAAGGTTTCACAAAATCTGACTGATACATGCAAATCAAAGAGGCGCTGCAAGCGGCTAAGGCCGACATCATCAAATATATGGAGCTACATCGAAGGCTGCAATGAAGAGGTCATCCGGGCATGTGGGGGGCTACCTGCAGGGCCACCCCCTCGTGAGGGCTGAGACATCTCACACACACCCGGGAATCACCAACAGCTGCTACTGCATCACTGAACCATCAAGCATACGGATCTCGATCATGCTGAAAGAAGCT
Organism: Pinus albicaulis; assembly: GCA_034641835.2. Classification (NCBI taxonomy): domain Eukaryota; kingdom Viridiplantae; phylum Streptophyta; class Pinopsida; order Pinales; family Pinaceae; genus Pinus; species Pinus albicaulis. Next base: position 106,579,266 of record CM076578.1, on the reverse strand, counting down.
GGAGAAACAATCAAGTCAAAGGGTAATGAGAGATCCCTTTGCCTGATCCGAGGCACCGAACAAGAGTGGAAGCTGGAACCAAGGTACACCGCCCTCTAGACCGGTCTTCTGGAATGAAGGAGCTGATGTCGACAGAAGGAGGTCCGCCATAAGTGAGGCAATGAGAGGTCCTCAACTAAGGCACGAGAGAAAATAGTAGAGCGACAGACAGACTAATACCAATGATGATGATGGAATGGAGGGGACTGAGTGGCGAATGGACAACTTCCCTTGCTAGAGCATAAAGGGCATGAATGACATGGCAGCGACTGACACAATATCATAAGGGATAGGGCACAGTGGGACTAAAGGCCATAATGTGTGACGCAAGAGAGAGACCAAGCAATGAAGAATGGAGGACTATAGCGGGGTACAAAGGGACTCGGGATAGACTCCATGAATGCGATGATGACTCAACTTGGATGCTCTAAACAAGGGCGACTCGATGGTGCTGCCACATAGTAAAGGTCTCGTGGGGGACCATGAAAACATGAGTACAAGATGGTAACTCACGATGAACATCAACACGAGCATGGATAAGTATGGAGGCCAAATGGTGCCCCTAGTATGAGTGTTGCAAGTGAAGAAATTCGATTTTGAGGAGGGTTATGGTTGAGGGGCATAGGTGCCCCCAAGCATGGTGTGGTCATGCCAAAATGTGTTTAGAAAAAGGGGAATCTAAACACATTGTAATGATGTGGTGCGCCATTTGTTTTCGTTATGGTTATGCAGTTTGAGAAAGGGAATGGAGGATTACCAATCTCTTTTGGTACTGCATATAGGAATCAAATGGACTTTAAGTGTCCGGGTTGGAATACCTGGTGTCACTATCCCAAAGAGAGGATTTGGAGATAATGAACTGATGCTCTCGTAGAAAAGCTATAGGTTGGTCAACAACAATGTCTAAGAGACGGAGTTGCTGATGTAAGATGAAGGAACGATAAGGGGTATCATCCCTAGAGTGATATGAAGTGATATGGGACTCTAGAGGTTCTTCTAAATGTGGAAGAATAATGGTACGAAAGTCGGCACGACCAGATACACTAAGAGAGTTGTGGAGAATTGCTTCTCTTGGTCTCTCAAATGTGGGTGCCCCCTTACCCAAACATTGGGTTTCAATGTAATGGCCACAAGGTGTATGTGGTGTGAACGCATGGGTTCGATGTAAGGGGGAATAGATAAAGTCAGGGGTGGGGGATTTTTCCATAATTTCGTCATCATGATAGAAGATGGGGTGACTGGTGGAAGAAATACCACCTGACGCGGCGGAGCTACCTGACTCATCATCATGAGAAGAGAGGTTCACATGTGCATCGTCACAAGGGGTGACAGAAGAGTAAGTAGATAAAGGATCTACCGATGTTGAGCCCAAGGTGATCGCTGAAGGAAGGTCAAGCGAAACAACAGGGGAGGATTCAGAGGGAATGTTCCCCGAGGGTCTCATGGATGATGATAGGTAGAAAATGTTGGATGAAGGCTCCGTCATCTCGACATCAGGAGGGGGAATGTCAATGGGAGCAGTCATGTCTGGTAGTTTTTCCAAAGAAAAATGCGCAAATAGGGGAGAGGTGGACTCATTGCGCTTGGCCTCGAATTGGCGGACCGCGGCTAGAGAGGTGCGGAAGTCCTCGAGGCGGGGACAAAGGTGGGTGTAATGGCCATGGAGATCACACAAAGCACAGGGGTGGTTGGTGTGAATAGTCTTGGGGTTCTTGGTCGCGGTCGCGGAAGGAACAGAGGCTTCCGGGACTGTGAACTCAGGGAACGCGACATTAACCATGGGCTTGAGATGAAGCAATTCAGGACAGGTATGGGTGGCGTGACCGACAACATCACACAAAACACACTGGATGGTATGCTTTGGAGGCCGAGGAGAGGCAGGGTTTGTCGGGGCAGCCTTGTCCTTTGATGCCCCCTTGCGAGCTTTGCCCTTCTTACCCGAAGCGGTCGCAAGAGGAGGTGGTTCCTGTTGAGGTGACTGAGGCACTGTTGCAGCAGGAGAAGTCATGGGGACCGGTCGAACCAGGGTCAAAGCAATATAAGGTTTGGGTTGACCAGGCAGGGTTGTGGCTGGAGGATCATGGTACCAGACGGGAATCCCAAGGGTCAGGTTAGGAAGAGAGAGGGTGGCCATGACAGGTATCGTGTACACTCCTGGTGGGGGAGCTAGGAACGGTATCTGACCAGAGGGGTAATGGCCAGGTGGGACGGCTCCTAAATGACTAAGGCTTGGAGGAATCGTTCCAGGAGGGTAAAGAGGCTCATGAATACCAGCTGCAGGTGAAGGGCGAGGAGCAGGTTGCAGAGAGCGTGGTTGCTGACTAGCCGAAGCAGGTGGCTTAAGAGCAGCCCGAGACGATTGCATCATGCAAATAGTCGATGAGCTGGGGTCGGAGACAGGAGGAGGAGGAAGACCAGGGAAGGTTCCAAGCAAAGAGGAGTCTTTGTAGACTCCAAGAGAGACACTAGTCAAAGAATCGATGGTTTGCTTATTGGCTACAGAAGAGATGGTCGTCTTAGGGGAGGTCTGGGATTTTGGCTCATGATACATCAACTGGTCAATGGTGACTATCTTTCCATTATGAGGAAAAGACATCTTGCGGAAAACTGAGGATGGGACAGCAGACATGGCATAGGTGTAGCTTCGCCCCAAAAGAATGTTGTAATCTAGAGGGGCGTCGATGACTTCGACATCAACACAAACAGTCTTGCCCGCAAGAGTGATAGGACAATTACGGAATAGGCCAATGCGCTGGGAGGCGTGGCCATCCCACGCTCGAAGGGTGATCGTTGAATGGGCCAACTCAAGAGATTCGAGTTGTTTCCAAACCGAAGCGGACATCACACAAGTGGATGCCCCCTCGTCAATGATGCACCGGGAAATGTTAGCGTTCCGGATTTTGACTGAGATTTGGAAAGCTACGGAAGCAGGAAGAGGAGGAGACTTCGACTGATGGGCATCAAAAACAATCAATTGGTCATCTACTGGATCTACAACGCCCAGGGAAGATAGTAGAGCTTTTCTTTGGGCAGGGCGCGACTGGAGGAGTTCCAGCGTTGAAATGGAAACAAAATATTGGGCTAGCTCATCTACTATGCTAAATGAATGGGAAACTTGGTCAGAAGCAGCATCTCGGTGTAATGGGCCCTTAGGAATCTTGGTATGAACCTCGGCGTTGGGCAGAGGGATATGCAAGGCACCATTAGTTGTCGAAAGAGGCTCTGTAGAACCTGAAGAAGGTGACTCGGGGATAGATGGAGCAGGAGGCTTGGGGTACTGAGGGGACCGAGTTTGAAGGTTAAGGTCAACGGTTGGAGGTGGATCAAAGTTCATCATGAGGATCTGGTAATTGGAGGAACCAGAAGGGGAAGGTTGAGTGGCCACCTGTCTGTTAGGTGGTAAGGTAGCCACGAATCCCTGCTGTGCATCCACCTGCTCTTGATGGGGCGGTGACTGCTGTTGCGGGGGTTGAGAAGGCAAGGGAGGCGGAGGTGCTGATGCTGAAGGAGCTGGAGCACCAACCTGTGGATACGAATAATAAGGGGGGTGGGTAACAGCATGGTGACTAGGAGGTTGGGCCAAAAGAGTAGGCATGTGGTATCCTGGATACGTGCTACTGGGAGGAGAACAAGTGCGGGAGGTGCTGCCCCCTCCCCCAGGAAAACCATAACCCATGGGAGGTTGGGCATATGGAGGAGAGAGAGCTCCAACGATACCGGCGGCAGCATGAGGTGCCCCCGGTGCATTGACACTACCGGGTCTGGGGAGATCAGGTAGAACGGTATAAACATAACCTGTCTGAGCGTAGATCAAGTCATATTTTAACGCCAGTTGGAGGGTGGCCTCTTCGGTTTGGGGAAAATGCGATGTGACATCTTTCCCGATAGGAGGCAATAGAGATCTAAGGAACCAGTCCATGTAGACACGGTCTTCGAAAGTAGGGGATTGACATAGGCTCTTTCGTCTCCGCCATTCTTGGACATGATCGGATAGGCGGGTCGCAGATGATTGACAGAAAGAAGTCAAAAGTTTGATACCAGTGTCATAACGAAGGGGAAGCTGGAAGTAAGATAAAAAAGCCCGGGCAAGAGTCGCGAAGGTGGTATGAGAGGAAGTGGGCTGATCAACATACCACTTAGAAGCCTCGCCTATAAGCGTGCGTTGGAACAATCTAAGACGGATGGAGTCATCAGTAATGGAAGTAGGTGAACACCACATGTGGAAATATCGAACATGATTTGAAGGATCTTCTCCAGCAAGGCCTTCAAACTTTGGGATGTCGGAGGGGAGCTTTGTCGGCATAGCAGGCCAACTAGCGTCATGGTGTATAGGGTCGTTTATCAACCGGTCCAAATCGGGGAGGCTGAGGCCTACCATGAAGGGGAGCAAGGGCATAGCCAAGGTAGTTCCTGTGGTGGTTCCGCTAGTAGTAGTCCCGGCATTAGGGCCGGGATTACCGCTAGCATTAGGCCCTGGACCAGACATAGTGAAGGTGACAAGGGGAGAACCAGAAGTAAAAGGAGAACCCAATGAATCAGAAGAGGAGTCGGAGTGTGGACTCGGAGGAGGACTAACTCGATGACGGCGGGAAGGAGTAGGTCGACCAACCGGAAACTGAGGGTGAAGGCCAAGAAGTCTCCGGGATGTGCGCCTTGGGGGTGCAATGATGACAACACAAACACGGCACAAGGGGAAGAAGAACGACCAACAAAGGAAGGGAGGTGCAGAATCAAGTGATTACAATGTTGAAACAAGGGCAGAGAGGTGCAGTGTCAATTGATTTTACAATGTTTTAAAGTCTTTGCCTGGCGGTGTTAACCAGGCTCTTCTTCGCTTAGGGTGAGTGTGTGGCGTGCGTTAATTTTAATTTTTTAAACCCAGATGTTTTGAGAGTAAAATAAAAAGTGTGTTGCATAAATGAAAATAAATCTACAAATAACAGTATATAATGCTGAAATAACAGAAAATTAACAGCTAACAAGGCATCAATCTAACCCAAGAAGGCGGGTCTCTCAAAACTAGTCTAAAAAGAGGGAAAAAAATATAGTCAAAACACACCAAAAAGAGGCCGATAGATCGAGGGTCGGGAGGGACAAGGATCTAAAGGATAAACCTGCTGGAAAGAGGTGCAGAGAATAGCAAAGAGGCAGAGGCAAGGTGAGTTTATGAAATCAACTAAGCGAGAAGGGACAAGGAGGAGGCCCTAAAGGAAGGTCCAAAAAAAACTACAAGAGGTGATTTGAAAGGGAGAAGAGCTGATTTAAAGGGATCTGAGAAGGAGGTAGCAGATCTGAAAAAGGGAAGGCTGAAACTCTAAAAAATCAGACACCTGAAACAGTTAAAACTCTTCCACCAAAAGTGGAGGGTACTGAAGCCCTAGGGGGCTATGTTCCCACTTAGATGAGCAAAAAAGATCAGAAACAGGTCTAAATGGGTGGAGATGAAGGTCGATTAGCGACTGGATTGAGACAAAACCCATAAAGTGGAAAAAATTCAGAAAAAAGTCGAGTCGCAGTTTTTGACACATTTTCACCAATTATGATTTTTGAAATTTACTTTCCGCTACCCAAGACATAGTTTTTGGGCCAAAAAGTGCGACTTGAGTCAGTCAACGATTTACGGGAGTAGTGTGACTGAAAAACTCAGGTGTGTAGGTGGCTATTTCTGAAAAAGTTATCGTCTCGATTCTGGTGATATGCATCACTGCTTGTATTAGGGCGAGAAACACGCGGAAGTTAGAAATTTTAATGTTTTAGGGTTTTATAGGTGAAAAACAACATAAAAATAGGAAAAAAATTTTTTTGAAAAGAAACCCTAGGGTGCGAAGTAAATTTGGATATCATGAGAATATAAGCAATGACGGTCGTAATTGAAAACCCGTGTGGAGTCGCCAATTGTTAGTATGAATCTTTTGTTGAAGCGTACGAAAAAAGACCACTTTAGCTACGCATAACTTATAGCCCTAACATCAAATGTGGCTGCCAATATCTTTAGATCTACAGTTAGTTGATCAAGACAAGTGCTGCAAAAAACCAGATCTATGCATAGAAAGACATTAAGCAGTAAAATTAAGAGTTTGCTCCATACATCCAATAGACAAGACAAGAACAATGTTTTTTAAAATAATTTTTGTATTAAGGGCACCTGGGAGGAAAACAAGAAAGGTGTTTCCAACTCTCCTTAATGGGATGGGTTCTTGGAAGTCCTCAGCATTTCAGATATAGAATTTCTCTCTCTTGTTGGTGTAGAAAACCCAGACAAACATAGAACTCAAAGGGAGCTCACAAAGCAAATAATAGAAAATATGACAATGATAATGGCTCAAAGTCAGACCAAAAGTATAGATCCAGAGTGATCTAAGAGGCAACAAAAGGTGATGAATGGTAGGAAAAACCCTTCTATTTATAACAAAATATTAGGTTAGTCTAGATCTTGGTGCATGATTAAAATAATATTAATGAAATCTAGATCCACCTTTTATGGAATATTTTATTATATTTGTTGGAGGGAAAAGGAATTTGACTTGGGTCAAATCCCTTTATTGTAAATAATAAATAAATAAATGATTTATTTATTTATTTTTAAGGAAGTGGTTGAATGATAATTAAATAAATAATGATTTATTTAATTATTTATAAATGATTTAGTCAAATTTAACAAGGAATATTATTTAAATAATGTTTAAATAATTATTCCTAGAAAATAATAAGATAAATAAAGATTTATCTAATTAATTTCTTTGTTTTGGGTTAAACATGACCAGGAGTAATAATTAAATTATTGTTTAATTAATTATTCCATGAGAAAAATCAAACAAATATAGATTTGTTTAATATTTCCTTTTGGGGTTTCTTGTTTATACCATAAACAACCTAATAAATGTGTTTTATTAAGTTATTTTACATAGTGAAAGCAATTTTACTTAGCGTAAAATTGGTCTTACATGGTGTACTTGGGTCCATCTAATGATAGTAGGTTAGATGACCAAAAAATGGTGTAACACCCTTGTTTTGCTGTAAATTAATATATCATCCAGATATACTATTGCAAATTTACCAATAAATTCCTTCAATACTTCATTCATAAGCCTCATAAATGTGCTAGATGCATTTGATAAACCACAAGGCATTACCATCCATTCATACAATCCCTCATTTGTTTTAAAGGTTGTTTTCCATTCATCTCCTTCCCTTATCCTAATTTGATGATACCCACTTTTCAAATCTAGTTTTGAAAAATATCCTGCTCCACTCAAAAAATCCATAAAATATTCAATTCTAGGTAAAGGAAATCTATACCTGATTGTTATTTTGTTGATTTCTCTTGAATCAGTGCACATTCTCCAACCTCCATCTTTCTTCGGACTTAATACTGTAGATACTGCACAAGGACTCAAACTTTCCCTGATCAAACCTTTGTCAACCAGTTCCTACACTTGCTTTCTGATTTCTTCATTTTCTGTAGGAGTCATTTTGTAGGCTACTTTGTTTGGAAAATTTGATCCTGGAATCAAATCTATCTGATGGCTGATTCTTCTTACAGGTTGTAATTCATCAGGCAAATCATCCACAATAATATCACAATAGCTCTCCAACATTTCTTGAATTTCAATTGGCAAATCATAAATTTTAGTAGAAGTAAATACTACCTTAGGTTTGCAAACTAAAGCAAAATTTACCTCATCATCTTCAATCTACTACAAGTATTCTTTTCCACTCAACAATAAAGCCTTTGGATTAGACTTTTTACTTGATGCATCTTCTTCTTCCATAGGTAACAATGTTTGATTCATACCATCTTTGAAAAACTTATAAGTGTTTCTCTTCCCATCATGTATTGCTGCTCTATCATGCTGCCAAGGTCTACCCAGCAATATGTGACACACATCCATAGGCATCACATCACACATGATTTTATCTTTGTAACTGCACATTTGCAATTCTATTTCACATTGTTCCTTTACTATCAGTTGATGTCCCTTCTGAAGCCATGACACCTTGTAGGGTGTTGGATGTTCCCTTGTCCTCAATTTCAACTTCTCTATTACCTCTGTAGAGACCAAATTATCTGTACTGCCACTATCAATTACCAATTGAGAGCATTTCCCTTGAACTTTGCACACACTTCTGAACAAAGTCTTTCTCTGTGTTGGTTCAGCAATTTCCTTTTTTTGTTTTAACAAAACCTTGTTAACCACCAAAGATTCTCCTTTCTCTGGCACAATTTATTTCTTTGTTTCAGGAAACTTTGTTGCTTCTTCTTCAGTCTGAGAAACAATTGCATTTCTCTGGTTTGTCCCCACATTCTCTGGACATTCATAGGCTCTGTGTCCTAATTTTTTACATCTGTAACATCTGACTTCTCTTCCTCTGTTTCTGCCTCCTCTTCCTCTGTGAGGATTCCTTCTACCACTTGTATCACCTTCTATGGGTGCATACTGAGGTGAGCTGCTGCTAGCTCCATCTCTTGGTGCTGTAGATCTTCCTCTACCACCTTGACTTCCTCTTCCTCAGAAAGTACCTCTTCCTTTGGCAAATTGCTTTCTCATGAGTTTTTCTTCAGCTTTTAAGGCCATCTGGTCAGCCTCTTCTACTGTTTTAGGAGACAATACACTTATCTCATCTTGAATCTCCATTCTAAGACCATTTATGTACCTGGAAATATTCTCTGCTGTATCTTGAATTTATCCTGCTCTTATGCTCACTTTGTAAAATTCTTTGGTGTATTCTTTTACTGTCATTAATCTCTGTCTAAGATTCTGCATTTGTCTAAATAATGAAAGTTGATAATCACTAGGAAAAAACTTACGTCTCAGCTTTGCCACCATTCTGTTCCAATTCTTGATTGGCTACTTACCAACTCTCCTTCTTTCTGCTTGCACTCCATCCCACCAAAGGGCTGCATGTCCTTTTAACCTTGTGACAGCAAACTTAACTCTCTTTTCTTCACTCATATCTTCATAATCAAAGAATTTATTCATTTCATTGATCCAGTCTATCAACTCTTCTGGATTCAATCCTCCTGCAAAAGCTGATACTTCAAGTCTAGGTCTCGATGTAGATCCTAAAACTAATTTAAAGAATCTCATATCAGGAGTAAGCTCAACATTTTCTTCTTCTTCTTTATCTTCACTGACATCTTCAGGATCTCTCTGTTGTCCTGCTTCTATTGCTACTAATCTAGCTTGAATCTACTACATAGTCTCCAGTACTTCAGAATTTGCAACTGGTCTACCTCTTCTTCTACCAGCACCACCTCTACCAATTCTGACAGCCATATTGGATTTCTTTTTCTGACTTTTAGAAGCTTGGTCAATGTTTGAAAAATGCTCTGAAGACTGCTTTGATACCACAAATGATGGCAGTGTGGGTGAAAGCTTTAAGGAGAGTTGTTCAAAATTAGTTACAATGTTTTCTAATTCAGGAGGAATTTGTCCTTGATCTCCTATTCCACTCTCGGTCATCAAACTTTATTAGATTGGTTGATAAAACTAATAAAAATACTTGCGGAAGCAAAAGCCCCTTGTATCCTTTGAAAACATTATAACTCACTTGTATAAAATTCAGAAGCAAAGTCCCCTTTTACCCTTTAAACAATTTTAAACCTTTGGAAACATTATAATTCACTTAAGCAATGTTTAAAGACCTTTTGGAAATGTAATACTTTACTTTTAAACAAGGTTTAAAACTTTCGGAAGTTTCAGATCGCAATCACTTAATAAAGCTCTTTTTCAAACAGTATTAAAACATTCGGAAATGTTAAAAACCTTCGGAAATGATTCTGGATTTCAACCTTTAATAAAGCTCCATTTCATAAAACATCGGGTCCATACCTTTTATTATCCTCCATGCAACTATGCATGCGACCACCGTTGGATCTCCGACGATCACAATTGGACGGCTATCACGTAGAATTTGCCCCCCTATTTTATCACCCAAAAGTAACACGAAATTGGTTGTTTTAACACCACGATGTGTCCTGATCCGATACGATCGCGTTCAAAATTTAAAAAACCACCCACACGCCAAAAGTTGTGTGACAACAATAAGTGGTTTCTCGAAAACCGCTTTTCCTTCAAATTTTCGTTTAAATCGTGTTTGAAGACGGATTTTCACCAGATTTTCACTGTTTGTGTTCACTTCAGTTCCTCTTGAAACCCTCCATTTCCACTGCGAATTCAATAAACATAGACTATTTATCGAATATCCAATTTCAAACGAAAGAACCAGAATCATTCAAATTATTCCACTCCTTTACACAGAAACTAATATAAATTCAAATTCTACACAAAAAACATTAATTCAATGAATTTTCGAAGGGTGAAACCCTCCAGGAAATTTCCAAGTATACAACAGATGATTTAATTCTACAATTTTATTAAAACAGAGGCAAAACCTCTCAATCAATTCTTCTATGGCCAAATTCTGAATTCCTCCTTCTTAGAGGTTACATTTATAGTGTTTTACATAACAGTCGACCTCCTCCTGAGGATTGAATTCTTCTAATTTTAGATAAAATCCTAATTACATAATATCTTCCCTAAATCTATCAACTGAAAGCTAAATATGTTGAATCTAATCTAAAACAGTTAATCTTCCTAGATACTAGTTCAACTCTATCTAGTACAACTGTAAATTGACAGCTAAAGGTACCAACACCTTTGCTTGTAACTTTTTTTTTTTTTTTGGAATAATTAATGAAGCCTTTTGTCTCTAAGACTCATGCCCCTGCATCAACTCATCATCAAAATCATAACATGATGGAAAGGTTAGTCAAAGCTCATAAAATAGCCCCCATTTGATCATGGGGAGAAGTGAGGCTAGAAAAAATAATTGAGCATGAAATACAGGAGATGGTACATGCACAACAATTGGCCATCACATGAAAGGACACGAATCCCACCATAGTAGTACTAGAAAAGCACCTGGTGGAACCCACAAGGTTACACATGATGCTTGCTTCACTATTCCAAGGGATCTGGGTTGATCTCAAGATAGTGGTGCCAAATACATTTGAATATGAATTCATCAATGGGGAGTTGATATCGAGATAATTTTTTACCATTGCAGCACACTACAAGGTTTGGCACACCTGTGATGCAAGGGTTACAAGCTCAAGTCTAAACCTTGTTTAGTTTGGAATTAATCTCATAATAAATGCTTATTTTATTTATTTGGAATTTTGAATTAATTTTTTAAAATAAAATAAATTAAATTATAAATTAGACATGAGGGTAGGTGAAGCATCATGGAAGGTGAAAAGTCACCTCACTTTGCATAAATATAACCCTCATGTAAATATAAGGGACTTTTAACTTTTGGACTCCTAAAACATTTTGAAGGGGAGAAGGTTGTAATTGCCTTGATTAAGTCTCGACTTTATGCACTCCCACTATTGGGTCTCTTGAGAATACTTTGTGACTTTGAATTTAATATTTTATCACTAATACTCAGAAGCCTTGTGGGTCACAACACAAATTTCTATCATATGTTGTCAAATGTTGTAAGATTTTTATTTATTGTTTTTTTATATTATATGATTATTGTGAACTTGTTTCAAGTTAATGAAATATTTTGTTAACTGAAAGCTTCCATCTTTCTAGAAGTTCATTTTTTATTTTACATGTGTTCATGCTAGTTGGTTGCAAACTATTTTATAATTTAATTGTATGCTTTAATATTCATGTATCTTAATTAAAGACTAAAATCAATGTTTCTTTAATGTTCATATTCATATACAAATTTGTTTTAATATTCCATATATTAAAGTATTTTCCTAAATTTGATTTCACGTGCATCCCATTAAGGGTTTTATTTGTGTTTCCCTTTCTTATCTCGTCTTATCCAAAATCTAAATTTCACACAACATATGATGCCATTCGGGCTAACAATTTGGATGGGACTCTCATCCCAAATGGTGTGAAGATATCCCTTTAAGACTATAAGTGGTTCATTTATCCCTATCAAGAGTATTTTTGGCAGTAGAAGGAGGGCCACTATTGCATGGATGGTAGGTTTCCTCATTCATATAATTTCGAAGCTTTCGATCAAGATATCAATAACCCCGATACCTCTCAATTAGACCCCGAGCATATTAAATATCCTAACCCTAAAGAGTTTTCTTGTATGAATAACATTGAAAATTTAGACATGGTCTCGATAGAAGGCTTGAGATCTCTTATACCATTTACCTAGGATTACGCAAATCAAATCAAGAGACTTTCTATTTCTCGTTTGTTACCTCATAGATGTTCTATCATAAGACACACAACTCAACATAGTGTATTGGTTGGTTCTATTGAATATTTGGTTGAATTGTCTCTAGCTGATTTGGTAGAATCCATTGAACGAACTCACTTATTTTGTCCCTCCGACGAGGAAGACGAAGGGTCACAAGTTAGTGAAAACCCTGAAGTTGAAGGAAAACATAATAGTTATAATAGTGAAGAAGAACATCTATGTAACACCATGGAAAATAATCAACTAGCTTGTATGAATCAAGGGGCCTTAAATCTTCAAGGTGTTCTACATGATTTTCCCTGACATTTGGAAAGGCTTCTTCCAAATTTTGATCTAGAGAAATCTACCACTCTAGAAGACCACTTTCAAAAATTTTACTTGGCCTTGAAATAAATGAATGTTCAATATGAAGATGTGGCATGCATATTGTCTCCTTTCAATTTTTAAAATAAAGTTACCACTTGGTATTATAATGTTTTTTCAATATAAATTATAAATTGGGGTCAATTCCATATGGAATTTATGAGCAAGTTTGGAGAATAGAAAATTTCTGCTACACTATTGAGAGTGCAGCTTTCTTTCAAAATGGATAATTTTTTTTAAGATTTTAATCAACACATCACAACAATTTTGAAAAATTTTCCCACGAGCGTTTCTCCTCGATATGCAGTAACCAAAAATATTATACATCATCCCTTCATTCTTCTATAGCAATGTTTGTTAAAAGGGAAAATACAACCATGCTGGTTGAAAATTTTATTGAATATTGGAAGTTGAAATGAACATACCCTCCATTTGATCCAAGTGGATATTAGTGGCCACCCTCCTATTCCACTTGGACCCCCACCATTGTTTCTTTCATTTTTTTAGTTTCCCTAGTTGTAGCATAGTTTACTATTTTTGGCAGTTTTTCGAGTCCTAAACTTCTGGAGTCGTTTTGGGGCCCTAAACGATGTTTTTTTGGAAAATCAGGGCCATCATGAGTTCTTGACCAATATTGGCCACTCACAAGTTTTTTTCCTCGAATAGGTGTTTCAAACAAGGTGTTTTGCATGCCAAATGGAGATCGTATGCCAAAATTACGACCCTGGGAAGTTGTTGTACCAATTTACCCAAATGGGGCCCATAGTTCTAGCGCTTCATCTCCTAAGGTTAGGTTTTTGGATATTTAGGGTTTTCCATTGTTTCTCAATAATAAATAGGCCTTCGAGCCTCATTGTAACACAGTTCAGAGGCATGTAGCTTCCACATCTCTTCTCAGAGATAAGCTACCAACGCTCGAGCTATTTTATTTCCATTCTATCTGTAAGCTTATTTCAATTATTTGATATTAATGAAATGTAAGTATATTTTTTTTCATCTCTACATTTATGTTTATTTCTGTATTCTATTGCATTCCTACATAAATCCGGTTCAGTGGTATAAGAGCAGTCTGCTCTTTCTCGATCTTTCTTTGCATGTCCCCAAAGAGATCGGGTTATAAGGAGTTAGTGCTCAATCTAGTTGAACCTTTGCAAGATTAGTCTCGCAAACCCTGATGACCTCATAAGGTGGAAGAAAATAAATAAGAGGGACCAGGAGATCCTATCAAATTATTTCTTGAGGAGGCCCTCGAGAAATAGAGGAACATGATGATGGATAACATTGCCCAGATCCTTTGACGGCTACCCACTGGTGATGCATATTCATTTGGCAGCCACTCTAGAGGCACCATTCCTTTTAAGGTACAACTTAACTTCAAAATTCCCATATTTGAGGGCCAAATAGATGCAAATGGCATAGATAGATGGTTGAATCTATTAGAAGGATATTTTTGGGTTCGTGAATTTTCCAATCAGGAAAAGGTTACTTTTGCACTCCTCAAATCCGCCCCCCATGTAAAGGACTAGTGAAAAACCTACTATGAGCAAATAGACGAGAGGGAATCCTCCCTATTCTCAGCTACATCCACTTGTAATTCTCTCAGAGACACCATCAAGGAACAATACTACCTCATAGGGAGCTATGAGGACACATGCATACAATGGACTATGCTGCAGCAACAAAGAGATCAAGATGTGCATGACTTGATGAATTTGTTCTATACCTTGTGCACAATGTTGGGTATAAATATTCAGAGAAACATTTGGTGCTTAAGTACTGCAGTTTTCTGCCCCGATATATCTAGGAGGAATGGATTTCCTCGACATTTCCTCGTTTAGTGCAACATACCGGTATGCTTCCAAGATTGAGCCGAAATTCAAATAGAAGAAGAAATACTTTGTATCTATGAATTAGAAGCAAGGAAAGGTGCCCCCAAATTGCAGAATAAAGGACAAGGCAAAGGAAAGGAAACCCAGGAAAACCCGTAGAAGGCACAAGCGAAAAAAAACACCACAAAGCCAAATAAGGACATGAGAAAGTGGCTTGAGTTCCATAAGAGCTCCACTCAAACCATAAGTGAGTGTCGGGGCAATTATTCACTGGTGGCCAAGCTAAAGGTGTCTGAATTAGATGCATGTTCCGACTCTGAGTCAAAACCTGACAAGGGGGATGAAAAAGGGAAGTAGTTTATCGATGCAGAGCCTAGTGCCACTGTTTCCACCACCAAGATCCATTAGGAATAACTCGAAAATATATAGGATGGGGAACGCCTCTTCCATTCCCATATGTGGGTGAAGGGTTCCCCGCTGCAGTTCATTGTCAACAGCGGGAGCCAAAATAAGCTCATTTCAGTAGAGATCATGAATTGGTTCAACCTACCGATCACAACACACCCACAACCATACACCATTGGGTGGCTTCACCAAGGACGAGATCTTCATGTCAGCGAGAAGTGATGCCTTCCCTACAAAATCAAGGCCTTCACGGATGAGGTATTATGTGATGTTGTTTATCTTGAAGTTTGTGATGTATTATTAGGCCAAACATACTTGTGGAAGCGACATGTTGTGTATGAATCTTGGCCTCACGTTGTTATTGTTACTTTGGGTAATAATTTGTACAGGATACCAAAGGTAGCACCACCTAGCGCCATCTCTTTGATCACTGTGAAAAAATGCAGTAAGCTCATTTCAAAAACTGGGAATTTTTTTTTCCTTGTGATCCGCCCTCAGGGAAAGAACAAGAATGTGGTCACGACCTCTAGACAGGTCTCCTTCACATGACAAAAACATATGGATAAGGTCGTGGAGGAGTATGGGGACATCTCCACCTCACCTACATGGGTGCATCTGCACTGTCAAGTCAAGCACTCCATCGATCAGACCCCAGGCGCGCCGCTACCCAACAGACCAATCTATCGGTGCTTTATTCTGGAGAACAACGAAATCAAGAGGCAGATTCAGGGATTGGTGCAGAAAGGTCACATCTAGCCGATTTCATTGCACTGTGGGACCTCGATCGGGTTGATGTAGAAGAAGGATGGGACTTGAAGACTTTGTATTGACTATCGGGTGTTGAACAAGATCACTATCCAGAATAGGTATCTGATCCCACGGATTGATGACCTTATAGAACAACTCAAGGGTTCCAAATATTTCAGCAGGATTGACTTGAAGTTTGGGTATCACTAGGTACCAATCGAACCCTCTAATGTGTTGAAGACTGCCTTCAAATCCAAGGAGGGCCTTTTTGAATGGTTGGTCATGCTTTTTGGGTTGATGAATGCTCTGGAAACCTTCATGTGGTTGATGGAAGATAACTTGTGACCATTCAAAAACTCATTCGTGGTGGTATATTTGTATGACATCCTGATATTCAACCAGAGTTGGGAATAACACCTCCATCATATTCGACAGGTCCTCCAAACACTGTGACAACACAAGATGTGTGCCAATTTGGAGAAATGCACTTTTTGCATGACCCAGGTTCAATATCTGGGATATGTCATTGATGAGCGGGGGGTGCATGTGGACCCAGCCAAGTTCCAGCTCATTCGGGATTGGTCAACCCCGACCACTCTAGCATAGCTTCGCATCTTTCTGGGTCTTGCCAATTTCTACCGGCAGTTCATGTTAGGGTTCTATCATATAACTTGGCCTTTGATTCAAGTCACCAAGGGAGGAGTGAAAGAAAAATTATTTTGGTCAAAAGTGAAACAAAAGGCAATTTTAGATTTGAAGCATTACCTCTGCTCTACACTAGTGCTCACAATACCAGAATTACAACAACCATTTAAGATTGAGATAGATGCCTCTGACTATTCTATTGGGGCAGTTCTTACACATCAGGGGCATCTAGTGGCATGTCACAATGAGAGACTTTTAGACACAACCTATAAGTATCCCACCTATGACAAAGAGATGTATTCCATTGTGCAGACTTGCCGACAATGGAAGCATTACATTTTAGGGAAGGAAACGATCATCCACACAAAACACTGACCCCTGCAGTTCATGCAGATAGAAGGGAAGTTGCAGAACGATCACCATAAAAAACAGTCCACGTACGTGCAACAATTCCATTTGAACATCAAATATAAGAATGGAAGCACCAATAATGTTGCAAACTGCCTCAGCCGTCTGCCGATCATGGCGCTAACCAATGTGCTCGACTCTTGTGGGCACAAGACTTCTGGTTGGACGCATCTCTACAAAAGTGATCCATAATTCAGAAACACATACCAGACGCTAAGCAACTTCCATAGTTTGATCAGTAGGATGCACTGTTATGCCACGTTGGACACCTCTATGTTCCTTCAAGCAAGCGTGCCAAGATGATTTTGGAAGCACACTACAGTAAGGTTGTTGTACATTTCAGGGTCAAGAAAACAATGGCACTACTGCAGAAGTATTTATATTGGCTGAACCTTCAACATGATATCAGGAAGTACATCAGATCCTGCACTACCTGCATCATTTCCAAATTGACCATCAAGAAGCAAGGCCTATATACTCCGCTTCCTACCCCTTGTCAACCTTGGGAATCCATCTTGATGGATAACATATCAGGCCTTCCTTTTACCAAGAATGGAAACGATTTCATTTTTTTGGTCATCGACAGATTCTCTAAGATGGCCATTATGGCATCCTGCAAGAAGAATATCACAACAAAAGACACTACTAAACTCTTCTTTGAACGAGTGTGGGTACACTTTGGAATCCCACTGTGTTATGGTCCCATAATTTGGCAGATTGGTAAACCAAATGACAAGGTAACATCAGACCAAGCTTTGGAGCCCTAGGACCTAGCCTTCCTAGACTCAGAGAGGGCTCTCTCTATTATGCAAAATATGTAAACTTGTTTGCTTCTGTATATTTGATTTTAGGCTAGTTGTTACGTATGTTTCGGTTTGTTTTGGGTTTTTTGAGGGGAACTGATCAAAAGGACAAAAATAGATAAAGATTTCATTGAATCAATTAGGCTATGGGGTCAGATGAGGTCAAGATTGTCTTAATGATGGACAAAGTATTACTGTAGGGCCGATTTGGTCGAGGTAAATAGATTTTTTGGGTGAAAGTGAAATGATATGGACATTAAATTTGTGAAAGACAAAGATATTTTAAGCATAAATAGTTAAACAACAAGAATTCATGAGTTAAGGCTGACCATTAATCTCTATGAACGAAACTCAAACTGATAGATGCAGAAAATAAAAAATCCAGTGATACATAGAAGTATAAGACCCTCTAACTTTGGGAAAATCACCTTCAGACTTTTGGGAAAACAAATAAGACAAAAAAACGACTCAATCTATGAAGAGGGAACTCCTAAACATCATATCTTGAGCTATCGGGAACTTTGAAATAAGACTGCAAAGCATGGACAAAGGGCAAGATCGAAACAAGACCTCTTTGACTTAACTAAAAAAACCAATAATTCAGAAAGAGATTTCAGAAATGGAGTTTTGATTAGCTATGAGTAAGCAGGACATATCGTGAATCATACTAGATAGCATACATAATAACCATTAATGAAACTGATAACAAGTTCTTAGGGTACCAAAGAGAAATTAAGAATTCTTTGACATAACCAAGAAAGATGAAAACATTTAAGCTGTAATGAATCAGGAAATTTGAGGTGCCTCCATGGGCATATCTCAAAATTATTCGTTACTGAACTACAACAAGCAAGAAGCATGAAAACATGTATGATAAACTAAGAAAACATAACATATAAGGAACACAATACCATTCACCAAGCCATGGAATCCTACATACAATCCTCCTCCACCAACAAAGTCAAGCAAGAGATCATCCACTTCATAAGACAAGTATTTCTTCAAAGCTCATATGCTATGTATTTCTCCATATAACATCAAGTTCTGACTCTGGTTACAATGAATCATCTTGGATTATATAGGCCAAAAAGGATGAAACCCTCCTAGAGCAACTAGAAGGCCATTGGCCTAATACAAATATCTGATTTTTTCCTTGAGGCTTCGCAAAGCCCAAGGCACAAAATATCTTCAAAAATATCTATTTAAGCTAAAAATAGCAAGAAAATTGACTTTTAATCTCTGACATAGAGTTAAAAATAGCTTAACGCACATTTGGATGGCCACCTTGAGAAAACTTCCTTTTCAACCAAAATGCTACAGGAGCGTAGCGCCAGAAGAAAGCCTGTTTTGCAGATAACTTTTGAGGGACTCCCTGATGTTGAAATGAGGCCCGTGATGGTTTGTTGGAAATCCCTAGATGTCTAGTTTTTGGAACTACTTGACATTTCTCAAACTGATCCTTAGAATTTTTTCAAAAAGTGGACTGAGTGAAAAAACCCGGGAGGGTCTCACCTGCTGATATTTGAGGCAGAAAGGTGAATTTTGACTGTTTTTTGCCTCTTTGGGGGACCAAAACACCTTCTTTTGATCTGAAAATTTGTGATTACATGCCCCAAAATTTAATACATCCAACAAAATAACTTTCATGAGCTGACGATGCTCCTAGCAAACATGGCAGTGCCTAGAAAAATGTGCAATTAGGCCTAAAAATCATAAAAAACAAGATCATGTCCAAAATTGCTCAATTTTGGTGAGGAAACCCCTTATGGGTTTCTAGAAGCATGCAAGGAAGATGAAGCCAATATTTCAAGCCTAGATAGGTCTTTTTCCCCTTTTTTTCACCAGGCGCCTCGTTTGGGTCGTTTTGAGCTTTTCTTGGGCAATTTTGAGTTTTCTTCGGGAAAATTGATTCAATTTCTTGTAATGCCCAGTCATCTTCCTTTGCAAACCCAAGTCTTTGTTTTCCTTGTCTAATTTATCCTCCAAATGCTTTTTCGCTCTTTCAAGCCATGATTCTTTTTCATTTTCTATCTCTTGGGCAAGCAATTGTGTGAGAGGATAAGATCGAGCAAGGGCTCCTTCTTCTTCTCTTTTTTTCTTCAAAGCTTTCTTAAGACCAATAGTACTAGGCCTTTTTCTTGCTAGTTACTCTTCTTCCTCAATATCATCAAATTATCCCATATAATCTTCAAGTTTGACTTGTGCTTTGTATGCTTCCCTTTGGTATTTGAATGCTCGGGCCTCATAGATTGCCATTTGCCCGCTCATCTATCTATTTTTCATTTGTAGAAAGTGTATGAGGTCCTTCGAACTTTCTAGATCAGTTTCTAAGTCCTGGATTTGGGCTTCTCTGTTTTGCA
This sequence comes from Pinus albicaulis, assembly GCA_034641835.2. NCBI lineage: Eukaryota > Viridiplantae > Streptophyta > Pinopsida > Pinales > Pinaceae > Pinus > Pinus albicaulis. The sequence continues at coordinate 106,559,427 of CM076578.1, read as the reverse complement.
AAAGTGACTTAAGGATTCTAGCTTCATCATCTTCAGCATCACTATCTATTTGAATGATGTCAAATTCCTTATCATGCTCATGGCTACTCTCCTGTTGTTCAACCTTTTCTTTGCCCTTGCTTTGGATATACTTCTTTGCTCTTGTTCTCTTTGAAAATTTAACAATACTCTTCTTAGGTAGTTTGCCTCTACTCCTTAGCGCCCTAGTGATATTACTAGTCACTACTTGAGTAGTTTTCTTCTTTGTAGATTTGGTGTTTTTAGCCTTTGGTGCTTTTGAGGAATGAATCATGGCCCCTTGCCTAGGAGAGGCAGCAAGCACATGTTCTTGGCTGTGTTGAGGAGAATAGAGAGGAGGTTTCATCACTAGCATTTGTTCAACTTGATCCTTTACACTGTTGCCTCCTTCATCACCTACTTTTCTTCCCTGTCCACTGTTTTCCTCACTGTTTTGGTGCTTTTCCTCTTGAGGGCTATCATGTTCACTGCCTCTGCTTTTATCATGACTGTCTTTAGGACTCCCTTGTTCACCCTCCTCACTGCTTTGGACTTGATTTTCATCATTATTTTGTTGACTGCCACTGTCTTCATTAGCTCCATTGTTTTGACCCTCCTTATGTATGCTACCCTCACCATGCTCCTTTCTTTCATGCCCCTTATGTGTGATGCTCTTATCTTGACTGTTTTCCTCACTTATCTCTGTGTGTGGGCTGCCACCATGGTCACTACTTTGCTGGGAGGCACTTTTTTCACTATCTCTACTGCTTTGCTGATTGTCACTTTCTTTATTTCCTTTACTGTCTGTTTGAGGACTGTTTTGTTGTTCATCATCACTACCTTGCTTCAAATCTTCCCTTTGTTCCTCATCATCACTAGCTCCTTCTTCACTGTCTTGAGTTTGTTTAGGGCTGCCTTTATCATGACTGTCTTCATTGTTATTTTGCATGCTACCACTATCTTCGCTGTTTTCCTTAGACTCTTCCCTTTGTTCCTCATCATCACTAGCTTTATGTGAGTTGTCCCCCTACTCATGTTCACTGCTCTACTGAGGGATTCTTTGTTCTTCATCATTACTATGCTTAGACTATTCCCTTTGTTCCTGTTCACCATCACTTCCTTCTTCCTCAATGTTTAGCTGATTACCACTATGATTGCTTTCATTGCACTCTTCCTTTTCACTATCAATCATGAGTGATGTTTGCTTTTGTGGGGTAGATTGACTAGATGAAGGGGAGACATAGTGAGTGGAGGGTGAGGAGGACATATGAGATGGGCCATGAGATGAAGAGGCAGTGGTAAAATCCATATGAGAAATGAAAGTCTCCCAAGAAACTCCTTTCTGTTCAAGCTGATGAAGGATGATGATTTTGATGAGAGAATGATGAAACAGACTAGCTTTTTGCTGAGCACGGGATTTCTTTTGAACCAATGAGGCCATTTTGTCAATGATTTTGCAGAGGAAGAAAGGGAGATTCAGCAACTAAGTTCCTGTGAAATGCATTAGAAGTCTGACATGATAGGAATAAACTCGAGAATATCTACCCTCACATGTGAAATATCTCATGATGGTTTTCATAAGGGGCGCATAACTGTTCAATAGATGAGAAAAGGGGAAAATAGCCTTGCATTCATTTTGGTAAGCTAGTTTTAAGAAGGGCTTGTATTGGTCTAGGTCCAAATAGGCTTGTTTGAACCATTTCTCACCAAGATAGGGAATCTTGGTGGCCTTTGACACTGACCTAGGAGTGAGAACAAAATCAAGGCATGCTAGGTGAACATGTTTTCCTTGCAGCCTCAGGGCAAACAATTGTGTCAAGGGAGGGTGATTTGTGACTTCTTGGACCTTTTGGAAAAAATCAAGGCACCCTACCTCATGAAAGTTGAAAAGGACTGAAGGGGAATCATTTAACTTCTGAGTTGTATTAGGCTCAAACCTTCTGTGAAATCCACCCTTGCTGACCTTCCTTGGAGGCATGTTCTGCTTACTTCTTTCTTTACTTGTCTTATCAAAACAAGTCTTTGATTAAACTAGGCTTTTCTTCTTGAAACAATGCTTTTCTCTTTTAAAAACTACGATTGGCTTCTCACTCAAGAAAACAGGCCTTTCAAACTAATAATAATCCCTTTCTTCTCAAACATTGTTTTTCTTTTTATTTAGCAAGCAGGAGACCTGTGAAAACAACTATGTTTCCCCTTTGAAATCATTGTTTTCCCTTATTTTAATTTTTGATTTCAAAACATTTTTGTGACCAAAAGTAAGATGCAAGGGCACAAAAAATACCTTTGAAATCCCCCCGCTGTTTTTGAAAAACCCAAACTCTGAGCCAAAACCAGTTTTTTTTACTTTTGGAGACTTTTGGAGAGGTGCTACGCTCCTGTGCATAGGCATGTAGCACCTACACGCTGCTATGGGCGTTGTGTGTCGGATCGGGCGCTGGGCACCTTCTGAATGATGAGCGAGGAGACAGGAGCATCGCGCCAACCTACTTTGTGTTTTTCTTCGGCGAGATGTCACAGGCGCGTCGCGTCCTGCTACAAGTGCATCGCGTTCAAAATTTTCTGCATGGTGATGGCCCAAAACCTAAAAAACGAAACCTCTTCCTTTTCCAAGTGAACAATGATATGTAAAAACATTCTTTGAGGGTTTTTATAGTGTTTTCAAAATATTTTGAACCTACCCTTTACCTCCTTCAAAGAGTCTTAAAATTTCTTTTTTTAAATGATAAAAATGGACCTTTGCCTCTTTTTGAAGGAATCTGCCTTTTGAACAGCTGCTTTTTGTTATGCCTTCTACTTATTATTTACGTTTCAAACTTTTTACAAAGTTTTTAGGCCCTGTTTTAGTTAATCAAAAGAAGGATGCCTTTTAGAAGCAACCGTGCCCTCTATTTATCATGAAGGAGGCCCAAACTTAACTGTTTTTTATCTTTGTTTACCTTTTGAAGACTGTCTTTAAACACAGTGTCTGCGCTATGCCTTTTTCTCGGACATTTAGGGGAACATGTCACCAAACTATTTTTAGCCTTGGTTTATCATTGAATGAAATTTTTTAAACATATTACCTCTCATCTCTGTCTATCATTGAAAGCTTTCTCAAAATTTCAAACCCTGGCGATTTAACCCTCTGCTCATCTTTTGGAGGAGGCAATGCAAGATGCAACTACCTAGGTTTATCAAAGCCATTATGTAGGCCCTCTACTTATCACTAATGGAGGTCCTTAAACAACTGTTCTTTTCCTTCACAAAAAATATTTAAACCAACTGAGTGCCATCTGCTTATTAATGAAGGAGGCTTCTTGAAAACTTAGTGCTTTTGCCTTCTGCTCATGATTGAAGGAGACACTGTAAACACAAAAGTTTTCTTTCATCCTTGCTACATCATTTGAGGATTTGTCTTTTGAACCAATTTTTTGTGGGCCCTCTGCTTGTCATGAAGGAGGTCTTATGCAACTATAACCACTTTAGGTTACTCAAAACCACTGATGAGCCCTCTGCTTATGATGAAGGAGGCCTTCAAACTATAACACTTCATTCATTTCAACACTTTGACCCCTGTTTGTGTGCTTGAAAAATACAAATAGAAGACAAAAGTGAATCTTTGGCATTTATCCTTGATGAAATAATTTGAATCATAATGCCCTTTTCTTTATGAGGACCTTTCAGTAATGTATATCCCTTTTGCATAAAATCACTGTGAATCTTCAGGAGTAAATAATGTGCTTTGTAAATGGTGAGCGCTCACTTCTATGCATCTTTGAAACAACTCTTTTTCCCTTGACTTTGTTTTCATAAGGTGCAGTGAATTTGTCTTTGACTGCCTTTCAGAGCCCAGGTGTATGGTAAGGTATAAGAAGCAGCTTCCCTTCTTACATCTTCACTATGATGTGTAATTTGCTTTAAAGCTCTTTTTTCTAGAAGACTATCACTGTTGGTTGCATAAGACTGATTTGTAGAGCTAGCTCACATTTTTGGGAACTAATGAAAAAATGCCATTAGAGTTAGCATGAAGTGCTAGAGGTAGAAACTATCCAACCTTTGTGTGGATTTTCCATGATGGAGGAATTTTGACCTTTTGGAACTTTTGAGTTTGAATCTTGTAGGTCTTTTCTCTTTACAATCTGCACTTTCTCTGATTTCCAATAGTAACTGCCACAGCATGAAATCCTTTCCTGAAGTGTTCTTTTTCTCACACTCTGCTTACTGTCATCAATCTATACACCCCTGCAGAGATGCATTGATATATGTATTTGATATTTGGAGAGCCTTGCTGATGTATATCAAGATAATTCTTGAAATTATCATCTTTCTTCAGACATGGAAAACTTCTTTCTCTGTTTCTTCTTGGATTTGAAACTTTCTGAGTTCTGCTTGAGACAAAACACAGTGACCTTTTGATGGTGTATGAACTAGGGATAGACAAGGGTTTTGTTTTGACAAATAAGAAGAAATGATGTCTGACTGATATTGAAAATAGGGTTCTTGACTTGGAGATAGTTTTCTCAAGGTATTTGCCTTAAACACCACCACCTAGACCAAGAGGCTTTGTCACAATTTCTGAAGGATTTCTTGAAACTAGTTAGGTCATTATACGACAAAATAAACAGTGAGAAAGGGGTAGAAAACTTTGTCTAATGTTTGATAGGGAGCCATGTGGAAACAGAGGATTTTGAAAGCAGAGGTATTAGGCTTATGACATCTATAGACAGGGGAGGTTTGATGTTTTAAACCAGGACTCTAAACTGAAGACCACTTTCATCACAGTATGAAAGAGAGGGTAGGAAGACAAAAATTGTATGAGGTGTTTTCTAGATGAAAAATTGACAGTTGTGAGATTAGCTTCTAGAAAACTCAGACAAGGCATATAGTCATCATAATAGGAAAAAATACTGATGACTAATAGTGGCTCCATTAGGGGAGGGCAGCTCCTTTTCAGGAGGTGTCCAGAATTGCATATCTCTGGCTTGTGAAGACCAGTGCCTTATCCATTGGCCCAAAGTTCTTTCTTTCTTGATGCTATCTCAAAACATTTACAACATGATTAGCATCAAAGTCATCTCTACCTACCCAACTATATATTCTAGCATTTTTTCTTCTTTGGGTGCACTTGGACTAGCAACCTTTTGACATGATATTTTTTTTGAAAATGGAAAAACCATCTAATTCTACACTTATATCTTCTGGGAGTTCAGATTAAACTGATGAACTCCTTTGATTCTCTACCTATGCTAGATCGACTGTCAAGATTAAGCTGTTTGACAGGATTTCATTCACTAAACTAAAATATGAAATTGAAAAATGGCTAAATCAAGATTAGACGGTCTGATTTGTCATGTGTTTGTGGCATAAAAGACAAGCTGCTCACAAATATTATTTTTCCACAAAATGAGATTTAGAAAAATCAGGGCTAGGATACATAGTTTTTTTTTCATCCCTGTTTTCCTCTTTGGTTCTGTTTTGAGCGTGTGGAACCAGTATCTTTTCCTAATCTACTTTCATTGATAAGTCAAGCTTACACAATTTGACTATCATTTCCTTTACTAATTTATCAGCGATCAATTCAAAACATGTCCAGTTATGATTAGGCTAGATAACTGAACAAGATATCTTTTGAGCACTAGTAGTGGCATTTAGATTTGTGCACTTTCTGCATGATTATTTTTTGAACATGGGGCCTTTATAACACTTTAAAACTGCCCTCTTTTCTACTTTTCTACTATTTTTTGTATTTTGTGTTTTTTACTTTTTCTTCGAATAATCTAGAACTAAAAAGATGCTCACAAGGCTGAGCTTATTTTTCATACCTATCTATCTATCCTAATCTAACTTATACATAATATACATTCATTTAGTGAAATCTCTTTTCCAACAAAGCCAATCAAGCAGATGATTCCACGAGGGATTTTGTTTCAGCTTTTTGAGAGTGTTGAAGAAATAAAAAGGCCACTTCCATTTTACTTGTTTTCGAACAGTAGTGCCTAGAATTTTTCTCACACTTTGCAACAGACTGTTCTGGGTAGAACACACTACTCCTTCAGATTTCTTAAGGAAAACAACAAATGGATCTTGGAATAATACTTGATCTAGAGGATTTGATATATAAGCTTCATTCAGAACTACTTGGCTATGTTTGGGACTCTCTTGGGAAAGAAACTCTTCCCCTTGCTCATGATCATTTGAACTATTAGACTCATCATATATTGCAGTGTAGTCTTCTTTCCAAGCTGATGTGTTCTGATTAAGCAGACTGAAAACTGTGTGAAGGTCATCATGTTGATGAGTAGGGATACACTTTGGCAGTAAATCCTCTTGAGAGGATAGGGTGACAACTCTCATGTGATTATCAACCTCTATTTCTTCATCTACAATTTGTAACTCAATGGAACTTAGTGGCTACAAATCTGGAGTTAAGGAGGATCCCATGTCCAAAATGATTTCCTCAACCATTTCAGGAGAAGGCTTCTCATTTGCAACTTGCTCAAGAATTTCATCATCCTCCTCAACCTCATCATCAAAGTTGAAAGAATGCTGATTTCCAATTATGTGAACTTTATTTTTGATGGACTGAAGTGAAGTAGAGCAAAGAGTCAGAGACTCTTCACTTACTTCTAAACTCTCAAGGCTTTCCTCATCAGTGTCATAAGGACCTGTCTTAGCTGATTACTGCTTTCAATCTGATGATAGTGAACTTCATCCCACAAATCAACTGCTGATGGCTCTGCAAGGTTAGCTTCTACTTGAATATCATAATCATCAATATATTGATCAGCCCTTGGAGAATCTTTAATATAAGTAATGTCACCAACCATGCATATTGGACTATCAGATTTTTTTTCTTTGAATTGATCTTTAAATCTATTTACTGCTATGTGATAGTTAAGATCAGGAGAAAAATCAAGAGAGGCTGATTGTATGTTTATGAGTTGATCTATCTCTTCTTCAGTTAAAAAGGGAGGCATTTTTATCTCTCTTTGGATATAACTACAATAAAGAGGATGAATGTCTTTTTGGGCCTCACCTACGAGAGATGATGAATCATCACTTGTGCCTTTAGAGAGATCCTATGGTTCTCTTTCATTTCTTGATTGGTCTCCTTCTCAACCAACTTTTCTTGATGTTTGGGACAATAAGCATGGGGTTCATGAGTTGCCTCTGATAGATTTTCAGGAGGCCAATTTGCTCGTATGAACTGAACTGACTCAAAGCATAAAGGTAGAGATCCTACAGGTTTTGATTTTTCTTCCATTTCAGATTTGAATTCATCCTCAACCCACTCTTCTTGATGTTCGGGATAATAAGCATGGGATTCATGAGTTGCCTCTGATAGATTCTCAAGAGGCCAATTTTCTCGTATAAAATAAAATGGCTCAAAGAATAAAGGTAGAGATCCTACAAGTTTTGTTTTTTCTTCCATTTTAGATTCTGTGATTTCAAGATGACTGATAGATTCTTTAGAGCATTCCTCTATGTTTTTATTTTCAACTTGCTCATTAGGCACATTTTTTTTGTTACTCTTGTCTTGTAATGGTTGAGTATGTTCTTCTTGAGGAAAAAGTGTAGGTTGGTTTGAATAAGAAACATTAACCTTAACTTTGTGTCTTTCTGTTTTCAAGTAGATGCATCACTTTGCTGAATATATATACCAATTTTTCCAATTTTTCCACTATGTTATCACTTGGATCCATCTTTGTTTACCAGAAAGAGTTACAGTGTCCTTTCAACCAGTCTAGAGTTCTCTACCAGTGGAGTCTTTTGGTTTATTGAGGGTTGTGGAGTCGCCAGGTGGAAGATTTGAACTTTTTTGTCCACGATGCTCAATGCATTCCTAGGAGATTTTATAAGGACCAGTGGAGGAATAGGCCTACTGGAGGTTAGTGGAGTCGCCAGGTGGATGTTTTTAGTTGTTTTGAGGGTATATGTGTATGGTCCACCACCAGTACTGACAAAAAACCAATCTAAGGATTTTTTGAGGTTTTCTGAGTTTCTTTATGTAGCCCTAAGGTTTGTAAGAGTGTCCTATAGCTGGGTCATCATTTTGCTAGGATGGTGAGACAACCAGATTCTACTATTTTGACCATAATTTAGTCTTCTAATTTTGACTGAGACTTTGAGATTTCCTAAGGGATACCTAGGATTTTTTGACTCAAGGTCCCACCGTGATCGCCATTATGTTATAGTGGCGATGAGGTGGCTGATTCACTAGATATTCTTGAAGACAAGGGATTTTTGGAGTCCTAAGGTGTACTTAGATTGTCACTAACTCAAAAGGTCCCACTGTGATCGCCATTATGTTATGGTCCCGTAATTTGGAAGATTGGTAAACCAAATGGTAGGGTAACATCAGACTAAGCTTTGGAGCCCTAGGACCTAGCCTTCCTAGACTTAGAGAGGGCTCTCTCTATTATGCAAAAGATGTAAACTTGTTTGCTTCTATATATTTGATTTTAGGCTAGTTGTTAAGTATGTTTTGGTTTGTTTTGGGTTTTTTGAGGGGAACTGATCAAAAGGACAAAAATATATAAAGAGTTCAACGAATCAATTGGGCTATGGGGTCAGATGAGGTCAAGATTTTCTTAATGATGGACAAGGTATTACTGCAAGGCTGATTTGGTCGAGGTAAATGGATTCTTTGGGTGAAAGTGAAATGAGATGGACATTAAATTTGTGAAAGACAAAGATATTTTAAGCATAAATAGTTAAACAGCAAGCATTCATGAGTTAGGGCTGACCATTAATATCTATGAACGAAACTCAAACTGATAGATGCAGAAAATAAAAAATCCAGTGATACATAGAAGTATAAGACCCTCTAACTTTGGGAAAATCGCCATCAGACTTTTGGGAAAAAAAATAAGATAAAAAAACGACTCAATCTATGAGGAGGCAACTCCTAAACATCATATCTTGAGCTATTAGGAACTTTTAAATAATACTGCAAAGCATGGACAAAGGGCAAGATCGAAACGAGACCTTTTTGACTTAACTAAAATAACCAATAATTCAGAGAGAGATTTCAGAAATGGAGTTTTGATTAGCTATGAGTAAGCAGGACATATCATGAATCATACTAGACAGCATACATAATAACCATTAATGAAACTGATAACAAGTTCTTAGGGTACCAAAGAGCAATTAAGAATTCTTTGACATAACCAAGAAAGATGAAAACATTTAAGCTGTAATGAATCAAGAAATTGAGGTGCCTCCATGGGCATATCTCAAACTTATTCTTTACTGAACTACAGCAAGGAAGAAGCATGAAAATATGTATGATAAACTAAGAAAACATAATAGATAAGGAACACAATACCATTCACCAAGCCATGGAATCCTACATACAATCCTCCTCCACCAACAAAGTCAAGCAAGAGATCATCCACTTCATAAGACAAGTATTTCTTCAAAGCTCATATGCTATGTATTGCTCTCTATAACATCAAGTTCTGCCTCTGGTTACAATGAATCCTCTTGGATTATATAGGCCAAAAAGGATGAAACCCTCCTAGAGCAACTAGAAGGCCATTGGCCTAATACAAATATCTGATTTTGTCCTTGAGCATTTGCAAAGCCCAAGGCAAAAAATATCTTCAAAAATATCTATTTAAGCTAAAAATAGCAAGAAAATTGACTTTTAATCTCTGACATAGAGTTAAAAATAGCTTAACACACATTTGGATGGCCACCTTGAGAAAACTGCCTTTTCAACCAAAATGCTACATGAGCATAGCGCCAGAAGAAAGATTATTTTGCAGATAACGTTTGAGGGACTTCCCGATGTCAAAACGAGGCCTGTGATGGCTCGTTGGAAAGCCCTAGATGTCTAGTTTCTGGAACTACTTTATTTTTCTCAAAATGATCCCTGAAAGTCTATCAAAAAGTGGATTGAGTGAAAAAAACCTAGGAGGGTCTCACCTGCTGATATTTGAGGCAGAAAGGTGAATTTTGATTGTTTTTTGCCACTTTGGGGGACCAAAACACCTTCTTTTGATCTAAAAATTTGTAAGTAGATGCCCCCAAATTTAATACATCCAAAAAAATAACTTTCATGAGCTTAGGATGCTCCTAGCAAACATGGCAACACCTAGAAAAATGTGCAATTAGGCCTAAAAATCATAAAAAACAAGATCATGTCCAAAATTGCTCAATTTTGGTGAGCAAACCCCTTATGGGTTTCTAGAAGCATGCAAGGAAGCTGAAGCCAAAATTTCAAGCCTAGATATGTCTTTTTCCCCTTTTTTTCACTGGGCGCCTCCTTTGGGAAGTTTTGAGCTTTTCTTGGGAAATTTCGAGTTTTCTTCGGGAAAATTGATTCAATTTCTTGTAATGCCCAATCATCTTCCTTTGCAAACCCAAGTCTTTGTTTTCCTTGTCTAATTTGTCCTCCAAATGTTTGATCGCTCTTTCAAGCCATGATTCTTTATCATTTTCTATCTCTTGGGCAAGCAATTGTGTGAGAGGATAAGATCGAGCAAGGGCTGCTTGTTCTTCTCTTTGTTTCTTCAAAGCTTTCTTAAGACCAATAGTCCTAGGCCTTTTTCTTGCTAGTTGCTCTTCTTCCTCAATATCATCAAATTCTCCGATATACTCTTCAAGCTTGACTTGTGCTTTGTATGCTTCCCTTTGGTATTTGAATGCCCGAGCCTCATAGATTTCCATTTGCCGGCTCATCTGTCTATTTTTCATTTGTAGAAAGTGTATGAGGTCATTCGACCTTTCTAGATTAGTTTCTAAGTCCTGGATTTGGGCTTATCTGTTTTGCAAAAGTGACTTAAGGATTCTAGCTTCATCATCTTCAGCATCACTGTCTATTTTAATGATGTCAAATTCCTTATCATGCTCATGGCTACTCTCCTGTTGTTAAACCTTTTCTTTGCCCTTGCTTTGGATATACTTCTTTGCTCTTGTTCTCTTTGGCAATTCAACAATACTCTTCTTAGGTAGTTTGCCTCTACTCCTTAGCACCCTAGTGATATTACTAGTCACTACTTGAGTATTTTTCTTCTTTGTAGATTTGGTGTTTTTAGCCTTTGGTGCTTTTGAGGAATGAATCATGGCCCCTTGCCTAGGAGAGGCAACAAGCACATGTTCTTGGCTATGTTTAGGAGAATAGAGAGGAGGTTTCATCACTAGCATTTTTTCAACTTGATCCTTTACACTGCTACCTCCTTCATCACCTAATTTGCTGCCCTTTCCACTATTTTCCTCACTGTTTTGGTGCTTTTCCTCTTGAGGGCTATCGTGTTCACTGCCTCTTCTTTTATCATGACTGTCTTTAGGACTTCCTTGTTCACCCTCCTCACTGCTTTGGGCTTGATTTTCATCATTATTTTGTTGACTTCCACTTGTTGGCAATATGATGCAGAGTGTTGTCCTTGATGGCAACCCACTGAATGAAGATGAAGACATGAGACTGTTGACATATGTTGTCCTTGATGGAAAACCACCTGATGAAGTTAGTCTTGACTTGATGAACTTGGTAAATGATGTAAATCTGATGTGATATGATGTTTGTTAGCAATATGGTGCTGAGTGTTGTCCTTAAATGGCAACCCACTTGATGAAGATGATGACAACTTACTTGATGAAGTTGTGCTTGATAGAATATGTCCTTGATGAGGTAAATCTGATGTATCTATAGAGAATACAGAAGGCAATGAAGAAAGGAATTCAATATATGCTAGATCTATGATGAAAAGAGTATGTCTCTAGGCATACGCGGATATGTCTAAGGGAAGTCGCGTATGCACGCGGGAAAGAATGTGACAAGTAGCGTATGGGAAAAAGCGCTCAAAAGGTGCAAAACCAGGGGTAACCACCATGGTATTGACCCATTGTATTGGGTAATGATTCGTCTAAATGACCCCGTCCAGGAATACCATTGGAAGTAATGTTGTTTTGGCTCATGGTATTGAAAAAGGGTAAACCTATATAAAGAGAAGAAATTCATTGTGCAAATCATGAGTGTGTGGTGCATGAGTCTGAGCTTGAATGAATACTTCTCTGTGAAGTATATCTGTATGGAAAGGGTAAAGGTTTGATGATAGATCTGAATCTATGATGCACCTATGAAGAAATGATGAAGCGGGATATCTAGATCTGAAATGTATCTGTATTTGCTAGATCTGTTTGTGGAATGATTAGATCTGAGATGAGGCGAACATCTGTCTGAAGTAAAGGGTAAAAATCTGTGTGATGTATCTGTTCTGAAGTATTGCAATGACCTAAATGTCTGAAGAACCATACGCTAGTTCGCCGAAGAGGAAGCGCGTATATACGCGGCTTCGCTGAAGAGAAAGCGCGTATGCGCAATAAAATTGGCTCTATAATTTGTACTGAAGTATACACTGGTTTATGTGGACGGAAGCGCGTATATACGTGACATCAGAGAAAGGAAAGCGCGTATGCAAACTAGGGTTTGCTGAATTCTGTGGTAAGAAATGTCTGATCTGTTCTGCTGTGTTGCTGCTATCTGTATTCTACTGTTCTGAGTTGTCTGTATCAGTTTGGTTGTATGTTTGAGCTTAAAAGTATGGAGTGGGTCCAGTCTGAAAATATGATGAAACGTGGCCTGCAAGTGTTGTTCTATTGAATTTGTTGGATCCAGTGTGAAAATTGATGAAACGTGGTCCAAAGGGGTGCTGAGGGTTGTAGCCTTCAGTCAGGGGGTTGTAGCTCCCTTCCAAGTGAGGTTGGTAAACGAGATCGGGGGGTCGTAGCTCCCTTCCAGGAGAGGCTGGTAAACGAGTCAGGGGGTCGTAGCTCCCTTCCAGGAGAGGCTGGTAAACGAGCGCAGGTGGGTGCCTGCGTGCTGGTAGAGTATGCACCAACACATATGTTGTAAGATGTTTTCTCTATAATAAAATATTGAAGGCTGAGCAACTGCAGCGGTGGTTTTCTCCCGACTTGGGTTTCCACCTAAAAATCCTGGTGTTCATGTGTGATGCTTTGTGTGATGGTTTATTATGTTCTTACTCCACATGTTTACTGTTTATTGAACATCTGATGAATAAATGATGGAATGATATAAGTGGAGAATTAATGACATAATTAGCTCTCTGTGTATACGCGAGTTTCATAAAGGGTATCCGCGTATATACGCGATTCTGTATTAGGAAAGTAGCGTATGGGTTTTAGAAGCAAGAAAAAGTAAAATTTTTTGAATATGCAGTAAATACTGATTCACCCCCCCCTCTCAGTATTTTTCCCAACACCACTGTCTTCATTAGCTCCACTGTTTTGAACCTCCTTATGTATGCTACCCTCACCATGCTCCTTGCTTTCATGCCCCTTATGTGTGCTGCTCTTATCTTGACTGTTTTCCTCACTTATCTCTGTGTGTGGGCTGCCACCATGGTCACTACTTTGCTGGGAGGCACTTTTTTCACTGTTTTCCTCACTTATCACTATGTGTGGGCTGCTACCATGGTCACTGATTTGCTAGGAGGTGCTTTTTTCACTGTCTCTACTTCTCTGCTACTTGTCACTTTCCTTATTTCCTTTACTGTCTATTTGAGGACTGTTTTGTTGTTCATCATCACTACCTTGCTTCGAATCTTCCCTTTGTTCCTCATCATCACTAGATCCTTCCTCACTATCTTGAGTTTTTTGAGGGTTGCCTTTATCATGACTGTCTTCATTGTTATTTTGCATGCTGCCACTATCTTCATTGTTTTCCTTAGACTCTTCCCTTTGTTCCTCATCATCACTAGCTGTATGTGAGCTATCCCCCTGCTCATGTTCACTGCTCTGCTGAGGGCTGGTTTGTTCTTCATCATTACTATGCTTAGACTCTTCCCTTTGTTCCTATTCACCATCACTTCCTTCTTCCTCAATGTTTAGCTGATTACCACTATGATTGCTTTCACTACACTCTTCCTTTTCACTATCAATCATGGGTGATTTTTGCTTTTGAGGGGTAGATTGAATAGATGAAGGGGAGACATAGTGAGTGGAGGGTGAGGAGGACATATGAGATGGGCCATGAGATGAAGAGGCGGTGTTAAAATCCATATGAGAAATGAAAGTCTCCCAAGAAACTCCTTTATGTTCAAGCTGATGAAGGATGATGATTTTGATGAGAGAATGATGAAACAGACTAGCTTTTTGCTAAGCAGGGGATTTCTTTTGAACCAATGAGGCCATTTTGTCAATTCTTTTGCAGGAAGAAAGGGAGATTCAGCAACTGAGTTCTTGTGAAATGCATCAGAAGTCTGACATGATAGGAATAAACTCGAGAATATATCCCCTCACATGTGAAATATCTCATGATGGTTTTCATAAGGGGCGCATAACTGTTCAATAGATGAGAAAAGGAGAAAATACCCTTGCATTCATTTTGTTAAGTTGTTTTTAAGAAGGGCTTGTATTGGTCTAGGTCCAAATATGCTTGTTTGAACCATTCTCACCAATATAGGGAATCTTGGTGGCCTTTGACACTGACCTAGGAGTGAGAACAAAATCAAGGCCTGCTAGGTAAACATTTTTCCTTGCAGCCTCAGGGCGAACAATTGTGTCAAGGGAGGGTGATTTGTGAATTCTTGGATCTTTTGGAAAAAATCAAGGCACCCTACCTCATGAAAGTTGAAAAGGACTGAAGGGGAATCATTTAACTCCTGAGTTGTAGTAGGCTCAAACCTTTTGTGAAATCCACCCTTGCTGACCTTCCTTGGAGGCATGTTCTGCTTACTGCTTTCTTTACTTGTCTTATCAAAACAAGTCTTTGATTAAACTAGGTCTTTCTTCTTCAAACAATGCTTTTCTCTTTTAAAAACTTTGTTGGGCTTCTCACTCAACAAAACAGGCCTTTCAAACTGATAATAATCCCTTTCTTCTCAAACACTGTTTTTCTTTTTATTTAGCAAATAGGAGACCTTTGAAAACAACTATGTTTCCCCTTTGAAATCACTGTTTTCCCTTCTTTTAAGTTTCGATTTCAAAACATTTTTGTGACCAAAACTAAGATGCAAGGGCATGAAAAATACCTTTGAAATCTCCCCGTTGTTTTTGAAAAACCCAAAATCTGAGCCAAAACTAGTTTTTTTAACTTTTGGAGACTTTTGGAGAGGTGCTATGCTCCTGTGCACAGGCGCATAGCACCTGCACGCTGTTGTGGGCGCTGTGTCGAGTCGAGCGCTGGGCGCCTTCTGAACGCCAGGCGAGGAGACAGGGGCGTCGCACCAACCTACAGGCGTGTCGTGCCCTTTGTGTTTTTCTTCGACGGGATGTCACAGGCACGTCGCTTCCTGCTACAGGTGCGTCACATTCAAACTTTTCTGCAGGGTGATGGCCCGAAACCTCAAAAATGAAACCTCTTCCTTTTCCAAGTGAACAATGATATGTAAAAACATTCTTGAGGGATTTTATAGCCTTTTTGAAAAATTTTGAACCTACCCTTTACCTCCTTCAAAGAGTCTTAAACTTTCTTTTGTTAAATGATAAAAATTGACCTTTGCCTCTTTTTGAAGGGATCTGCCTTTTGAACAGCTACTTTTTGTTATGCCTTCTACTTATTATTTAAGTTTCAAACTTTTTACAAAGTTTTTAGGCCCTGTCTTAGTTAATCAAATGAAGAATGCCTTTTAGAAGCAATTGTGCCCTCTATTTATCATGAAGGAGGCCCAAAATTAATTGTTTCTTATCTTTGTTTACCTTTTGAAGACTGTCTTTAAACACAGTGTCTGTGCTATGCCTTTTGCTCGGACATTTAGGGGAACATGTCACCAAATTTTTTTTAGCCTTGGTTTATCATTGAATGAAATTTTTTAAACATATTACCTCTCATCTTTGTCTATCATTGAAAGCTTTCTCAAAATGTCAAACCCTGGTGATTTAACCCTCTGCTCATCTTTTGGAGGAGGCAATGCAAGATGCAACTACCTAGGTTTATCAAAGCCATTGTGTAGGCCCTCTACTTATCACTGATGGAGGTCCTTAAACAACTGTTCTTTTCCTTCACAGAAAATCTTTAAACAACTGATTTCCATCTGCTTATTAATGAAGGAGGCTTCTTGAAAACTTAGTGCTTTTGCCTTCTGCTCATGATTGAAGGAGACACTGTAAACACAAAATTTTTCTTTCATCCCTGCTACATCATTTGAGGATTTGTCTTTTGAACCAGTTTTATGTGGGCCCTCTACTTGTCATGAAGGAGGTCTTATGCAACTGTAATCACTTTAGGTTACTCAAAACCACTGATGAGCCCTCTTCTTATGATGAAGGAGGCCTTCAAACTATAAAACTTCATTCATTTCAACACTTTGACCCCTGTCTGTTTGCTTGAAAAATACAAATAGAAGACAAAAGTGAATCTTTGGCATTTATCCTTGATGAAATCATTTGAATCATAATACCCTTTGCTTTATGAGGACCTGTCAGTAATGTATATCCCTTTTGCATAAAATCACTGTGAATCTTCAGGAGTAAATAATGTGCTTTGTAAATGGTGAGCGCTCACTGTTATGCATCTTTGAAACAACTCTTTTTCCCTTGACTGTGTTTTCATAAGGTGTAGTGAATTTGTCTTTGACTACCTTTCAGAGCCCAGGTTTATGGTAAGGTATAAGAAGCAGCTTCCCTTATTAGATCTTCACTATGATGCCTAATTTGCTTTAAAGCTCTTTTTGCTAGAAGACTATCACTTTTGGTTGCATAAGACTGATTTGTAGAGCTAGCTCACATTTTTGGAACTAATGCAAAAATTCCATTAGAGTTAGCACGAAGCATTGGAGGTAGACATTATCCAACCTTTGTGTGGATTTTCCATGATGGAGGACTTTTGACCTTTTGGTGCTTTTGAGTTTGAATCTTGTAGGTATTTTCTCTTTACAATCAGCACTTTCTTTGATTTACAGTAGTAACTGCCACAGCATGAAATCTTTTCCTGAAGTGTTCTTTTGTTCACACTCTGCTTACTGTCATCAATCTATACACCCCTGCAAAGATGCATTGATAGATGTATTTGATCTTTGGAGAGCCTTGCTGATGTATATCAAGATAATGCTTGAAATGATCATCTTTCTTCAGACATGGAAAACTTCTTTCTATGTTTCTTCTTGGATTTGAAACTTTCTGAGCTCTGCTTGAGACAAAAAATAGTGACCTTTTGATGGTGTATGAACTAGGGATAGACAAGGGTTTTGTTTTGAAAAATAAGAAGAAATGATGGCTGACTGATATTGAAAATAGGGTTCTTGAATTGGAGATAGTTTTCTCAAGGTATTTTCCTTAAACACCACCACCTAGACCTAGAGGCTTTGTCACAATTTCTGAAGGATTTCTTGAAACTAGTTAGGTCATTATACGACAAAATAAACAGTGAGAAAGGGGTAGAAAACTTTGTCTAATGTTTGACAGGGAGCCATGTGGAAACAGGGGATTTTGAAAGCAAAGGTATTGGGCTTATGACATCTACAGACAGGGGAGGTTTGCTGTTTTAAACTAGGACTCTAAACTGAAGACCACTTTCATCACAGTATGAAAGAGAGGGGTAGGAAGACAAAAAAAATTTGAGGTGTTTTCTAGATGAAAATTGATAGTTGTGAGATTAGCTTCTAGAAAAATCAGACAAGGCATATAGTCATCATAATAGGAAAAAATACTGATGACTAACACACTATCCATTATCTCAGATTGGGACAACAGTTTCCTCAATACAGTTTTTTCAAGTCTTTAGTCGATGATGGACACTAATCTCACTAAGTCCACAAATTTCTACCCCCAAACTGATGGCCAGACATAGGTCATCAACAAGATGATTGTAGACATTTTGCGCATGTACAACTCAAAGTAGCCATGCACATGGGATGAAAGCCTCCCCTCTGTTCATGAAAACTATAACCAGGGTCTCCAAAGCTCAACTGGCCACAACCCCTTTCAAGTGGGCTTGGGATTCTAGCCACTATGTCACATTGATGTGGATATACCATTTGCATCTACTCAAGCAAATTCATCTCATGTCCAGTCCAAATCTAACAAGGAGAAAATATTCATTGAGAACATTTAGCACATCCACCAATAGGTCCATGACATATTAGACAGAGCCAATGCTAATCCAAAGCATCGACATTATTAACATCAAGTGCCACACAAGTTATATATGGGAGACAAAGTTTGGCTACACTAGAAAAAGGAGTGCCTCGTTGGACCCCACCGAAAGCTTCAACCACTATGATATGGGCCATAGACACTCACCATGGCCGTCGGGGACAATGACTTTGATCTCAGTGTTCCACCATTACTTGGTCTGCACCTAGTGTTCAATGTGGACCGCCTTCGGCCCTACTTTCCACCATTACTAGACACATCAAACATTGCAGAACAACTCACACCAACAGAGCTAAAAAATGACTGCATGGAACAAGCCATAACTGATCGAATCATGGAAACGTAGATCAAGTAAACTAGCATGCGGATGATCTAGCTGTATCGGGTTGTCGAAGCTGGCCAACTCTTGCACCAAGGAAAGTGGGTCACTACGAGCCAAGTTCAACAAAAGTTTCCTCATCTCATGGAGGAACTCAACGCAATGGGGACCATTACTTCATAATGAGGGAGGACTGATATAGATAGATATTTTTGGCCACCCACCTATTCCACTTGGACCCCCACCATTTTTTCTTTCAATTTTCCAATTTCCTTAATTGTAGCACAGTTTACTATTTTTGGCAGTTTTTTGGGTCCTGAAATTTCGAAGTCGTTTTGATGCCCTAAAAGACATATTTTTTGAAAACCGAGTCCAACATGGATATACGACTGATTTTTTACAATCAAAAGTTTTATTCCTCATATATATGTTTCTAACGAGATATTGTGCGCGTCGAACGAAGATCATATGCCAAATTTATGACCCTTGGAAGTTGATGTACCAATTCACCCAAACAGGGCCCATAGTTTTAATGCTTCATCTCCTAGGGATATGTTTTTGGATGTTTAGGGCTTTCCATTGTTTCTAAATAATAAATAGGCCATTAAACCTCATTGTAACCCAGTTCAGAGGCATGTAGCCACCACATATCTTCTTTGAGATAAGCTACCATCGCCCTGAGCTAGTTTTTTTCCATTCTGTGTGTAAGCTTATTTCACTTATTTTATAATAGTGAAATGAAGTATATTTTTTCTGCATTTATGTTTATTTATGTATTCTATTGTGTTCCTACATAAATCCGTATCAGTGGTATCAGAACGATCTGTTCTTTCTCGATATCTCTTTCCATGTCCCCAACGAGATTAGGGTATAATGAGTTAATGCTTGGTCTGGTTGAACCTTTGCAAGATCGGCCTCACAAGCCCTGACGGCCTCCCATGGAATTTGAAAAGAAAGATGAAGGAGTAGGATATCCTATCAAAATATTGCTCGAGGAGGCCCTCTATAAAATAGGAATGCGATGATGGATAACTTTTCCCAAATCCTTCGACGCCCACCCACCAACAAAGCATCTTCATCTGGAAACCACTCTGGAGGCGCCACTCCTTTTAAGGTACAATTTAGCTTCGAAATTATCATATTCAAGAGCCAAATAGATGCATACGACGTAGATAGATGGTTGAATCTATTAGAAGGATATTTTTCGGTTCATGACATTTCCAATCGAGAAAAGTTTACTTTTGTACTCCTCAAAGTTACCCCCCACGTCAAGGACTGGTGGGAAACCTAGTTTGAGAAAAATGATGAGAGGGAATCCTCCCTGTTCTCTGCCGAACCCACTTGGAATTATTTCTGAGTCGCTATCAAGGAACAATGCTACCCCATAGGGAGGTATGAGGATAAGTACATAAAATCGACTACTTTACGGTAGAAAAGGGATCAAGATGTACATGAGCTGACGAATACATTCCATAACCTGTGCACAACGTTGGGTATCAAATATTCAGAGAAGCATTTGGTGCTTAAGTACTGCAGTTGTCTATACATATACATCTAGGAGGAAATGGATTTCTTAGATAGCTCCTCGCTTGGTGCACCATACTGGTATGCTACCAAGATTGAGCATAAATTAAAACATAAGAAGCGAGACTTTGGATATGCAAATCAGAAGCAAGGAAAGGTGCCCCCAAACCGCATAACAAAAGACAAGGCCAAGGTAGGGTGGCCCAGGACAACCCGTCAAGCCACAAGCAAAGAACAACACCACGAAGCCAAAGAAGGACACAGGAAAGTGGTGTGAGTTCCATAAGAGCTCCACTCACAACACAAGTGAGTGTTGGGCCAAGCAATCTCTGGTGCCTGAGCTAAAGGCTTCCGAATCAAATGCATGTTCCAACTCTGAGTCAGAACCCAACAAGCGGGATGAAAAATGGAATAAGATTATCGATGCAGAGCCCAGTGCCACCGTTTCCACTACCAATATCTAGAAGGAATAACCTGAAGATCCAGAGGAGGAGTAGTGCCTCTTCCATTCCCAGATGTGGGTGAAGGGTTCCCTGCTAAAGTTCATTGTCAATAATAGGAGCTAAAAGAACCTCATGTCAGCAGATGTTGTGAACCAGCTGGAATTAGGGGAATTTTGAGGTCTAAAATGGGCCTCCTAAGGAAATTATGAAATAACAGTGGAAATAATAAAATAATATTAGATTACATCATCAAACTTTAGAGGGAAAAAAAAAAAAAACTACTTTTTCAACTTCTCTACCTATGGGTTTACTCAATTTCTAGTGGGAACACTCATTGGATGAAAACTTTGATTCCTCATCTAAGGAGTACCCATGTTTCATACTTTCAATGAACCCTACTACACGAAAAATGAGAAATACATGAAAAAACGTGATTGCAATCACGATTTTTCATGTATTTCTCATTTCTTCGTGTACAGGGTCCATCAAAAGTATTTAACATGGGTACTCCTTGGATGAGGAATTGAATTTTTCATCCAACGAGTACTCCCACTCGAAATTTGAATGAAACATTAGGGAGAGAAGTTGAAAATACAAGTTGAAAAAGTAGTTTTATTATTTTATTATCTTTTAATATTTTTACTCTTTTACCCCAAAAATGGTGAATCATCCCCCATGGTTGACATCATTATCTTAAATCCTATTGGTTCTTATAAACATTATTTTGCTTGTACAATTTTCTTAGGAGACCCATTTTATACCTCAAAAGTTCTCTAATGGCGTGCTGATCACAACACACCCAGAATCCTACACCATTGGGTGACTTCATCAAGGACATGATCT
Source organism: Pinus albicaulis (assembly GCA_034641835.2). NCBI lineage: Eukaryota > Viridiplantae > Streptophyta > Pinopsida > Pinales > Pinaceae > Pinus > Pinus albicaulis. The sequence continues at coordinate 106,538,259 of CM076578.1, read as the reverse complement.
CTGCATCAGCCATCAGTGTTTCCTTCCCTGCAACATCAGGCCCTTCACAGATGAGTTATCATGTGATGTTTCTCCTCTTGAAGTTTGTTATGTATTATTAGGCCAACCATACTTGTGAAAGTGACATGTTGTGTATGTGTCTCGTCCTCACATTGTTATTGTTACTTTGGGTAACAAGCTGTACATGATACCAGAGATAGCACCGCCTACTACCATGTCTTTGATCACTACGAAGCAATGTTGTAAGCTCATTTCCCAAACCGAGAAATTTATTTTTCTTATGATCTGTGCTCACGAAAAGAAGAAGAATGTGGCCATGACCTCCATACAAAGCTCCTTCACACTACAACAACAGATGGATAAGGTCATGGAGGAGTATAAGGACATCTTCACCTCACCTGTAGGGGTGCCTCTACACTTTCAGGTCAAGCATTCCATCGATCTGACCCCAAGCACACTAGAGCAACAAAGCTGTAGGCTTGTTGAATTAATTGTAAAATACACAAGAGGTATTCGTAATAATAATTTATTATATATAAAATGTATAAGTGATGATAAAATGTTACAATGAGGCCCTTCTTATATACCTAGGCAGGTGGTCTTTCATGACTGGGCATGTCTTTTAGACATGCCCTTTCACTAACTTAATGACTACTTACATAATCCTTATTTTTGAGATGAATTATATTCATAACACAAACAGCTACCCAATGGACCAATCTATTGGCACTTTGTTCTAGAGAATGACAAAATCAAGAGGAAAATTCAGGAGCTGCTACAGAAAGGTCACATATGACCAATTTCATCGCCATGTGGAAACCCGGTCTTGTTAGTGTCGAAGAAGGATGGGACTTGGAGACTTTGTATTGACTATCGAACAGTGAACAAGATCATTGTCCGGAATAGGTATATGATCCCGTGAATTGATGACCTTCTAGACCAACTCAAGGGGGATAAATATTTCAAAAATATTTACATGAAGTCAGAGTATCACTAGGTACCAATCGAACCCTACGATGTGTGGAAGATTGTCTTAAAATACAAAGAGGGCCTTTTTGAATGGCTAGTCATGCCTTTCAGGTTGACGAATGCTCCCACAACCTTCATGAAGCTGATGGATGACAACTTGCAACCATTCACCAACTCATTTTTGGTGGTGTATTTGGATGACATCCTGATCTTAGCCAGAGTTGGGAACAGTACCTCCACAACATTCGACGGGTCCTCCAAACATTGTGGCAACACAAGTTGTGTGCCAATTTGAAGAAATACACTTTTGGAATGACCACGGTTCAATATCTAGGATACATCATTAATTATCGGGGGGTGTGTTATCACTCATTAAGTTGTGAAACATTTCTTGATAGGGTCATATAGGTCACTCACCAAATGGATAAGGTCTCTTAAGCCATTTAAATGTGGTATAGGAAAATTTTAGTATTTTAAGCCTATCCTAAGTTTATTGATCACCTCTATTATCGCCCAAAAAAAATGAAACATCATTTTACAAGGTTAGATAGATTCCTGTGTCAAAAAATTAGGTTGTAGGATTCATTTTTATGCTTGGTCAAGAGAAATATTAAATTTTTCTTGTTTTAGGTTACCCTAAGGTCTAAACCCACTGGTTTTCAAACTCCCTCATGTCACATCATTCATCATTTTTTGACTGATTTCAATTTCCAAAGATTTTGTACCGAAAGTGTCAAATTAGCCAAGAAACCACAGTTCAATAGCGAAATACACCGTGAAAATTCACTTTTTGCTACGAAACTGCTGAGAGTTTCATAGTGAAAATAGTTAAATTAGCACTAAAAACGCTACAAAAGCGCGATTTTTTGTCTGTCTTGTCAGTCTAGCTGTTAGGTGTCAAAAAATCATTGGGAATGAATAGGTTAGATGATTTTCGAGTCATGGAGGGATAAATCCAAGGTACATGCTCAGGTTTGCAGTCATCATGATCAGTTTAGGTAATGTAGGAGTCATCATTGAGTTATGAGAAGACATCAAAACTTCAAATCCTTTCCTAATTTAGTCATTCTCATTTCCAATTAATCCTTGCATAATATTTGAGCTCTAGAGAGCTATTATACTAAGCCAAAGTTGTGGCTAGTTCTTTTCAAAGGTTTACTTTGAACATCATTAAGTGAGGCTGTGCAAATCTTAAAGAAACCATGGCAGAGAAAAGAAGGACTAACAAGGGTAGCCAGTGCCTAAGGTATGAACCTGTAGACATGAATTTGATCTATGAAGACCCAACAATAGTATAAGCCTTCAGAAGAGTAGGTTGCATTTTTGTGAGAAATTACAGGGCTGTCATACGCAGGTGTCCAAGGAGTTTGCTTTTAATTTTAGTGGAACAACCACTAAAGTGGGAATGCTCAATTTGTCCATTACACCAGAGGTTATTGCTGCTGCTACATAGATTCCAAGAGGTTAGGAGAATTGGTTCAAAGGTTTCAAGTTTAATATGGATAAATGAAAAGAATTCATGAAGCCTGAGCATACTGAAATGGACCTCACCAATGCTATTCCAAGAAGTTACATAAAAGACAACTATTCAAAATTGCTGCTCATCATCCAAAAGTACTTTACTTTTGAAGGAATGTACCAAAAAGTCTATTCATATCATTTCAAATTACTTCTACACTTTACTGGTAAGGTTTCCATTGATGTGCCTTTCTATTTGCATAGAAGTTTGTCAAAAATGGCAGATAAGGTCCAAGCAAAGTCTGAGGGGAGTGAGACTTCTTTATTTAATCATGGTTTAATGAAATTATTGGTCTTAGATGAACTTCAAAGGTTAGGGAGAGATTGGTCCTCATTCTTGTTTGTTAGTGGTTTTGAGCTGGATGCTCTTACTCCTTCAATAAATCCTAATTCTAGGAGAATTCCATCACCATTAGCAGCAAAACAGAGGGAATAATTGGTAGTAGAGCCTAGTGAACCTGCAAGAGCATAACCAAGTGAACAAATTAGGAAGGAGCCAGAGAAAATGCAAATTTTTGACACACCAAGTGTACCACCTGTTTGTACTCAACTCAGTGTTCCTAAATTGAGGTCATTAATAGTCAACCAGGGCTAGTAAACTGTTGAAGTGTGGTGCACTATATGTGCCTAGGTATCTGTCTCTCACTACGTTTTGTTTAGTGTTTTCTGATGTTTTTGGTTTTATGGTTTATGTTAAAAAGGAAAAGAGCCAAATGCTAATGAAGAGAAGTGGATGTTTAACTAAGGCAGATCAAAACTTACTCTAGACTATGTATGATCCTAAAGAACAGAAAATGCAAAGCTTGATAATGACTCATAGCAAGGAAATAAATTACAACATGAACTTATCCAATTCAGTCAGTAGAAATGTGTTGGAACAGCTTGGGAAAAGAACAAGTTCAGTGCAAATAAAGTTCTCCTAAATAAACAATCATCCTACAATATTACAAAGAATCTCAACCATGGCTAGAAGTTTATTGGAACATAATTGGAAAGGATTGTTTGTAGCATAATAAGATTTCTATTCTGAATTAACTTGCAATGCTAAAATTAATCTATTTCTGCAGCTCAACTTGTCAATACTAAGCCTTATCCAAAAGTTAGAGATTTTCTAGAATAGTTTTGGGAAAAAGGCTTATTTATGAATTTGCAAAAGATTGCAAAACAATCAAGACCTTAAACTGATATCACCAATTCCTGCTCATAATGATGCATTAATAGAAAGTCAGAACAAGAATGATTTGTAAATAATGAAGGCCGTGAAGTTGAATTTTGACAGTTGATACAACTTAAAGAACACTGGATAACACTGAACTAAAAATGCAATTGATCAAACTTGAAACACAGTGACCACAGCTAAGCTATCATGCCATTTATCCTATCTTGAAACACAATGCACTGGAACTGAACTTAGAATGCCACTAATCTACCTTGAAATATAGTGAACAGAGTGAGCTAGAGTACCATAATCAAACTTGGAAATATAGTGACAGAATTGAACTAAAGTGACATCTACCTCCGGAGTACTAAAATGCAACTAGTTCTATGAAATAACACAGCCATGTCTCGTTCAAGATGAGTGATGTTTTGGAATAGTTTGTAAAACGAGTCTGGTTGTATCATTCAAATGAAAATAGACATAAAATATAAAATTCAACAAAACATAATGAGCTCTGAAACACCACAGCTACGTCTTATCCAAAGTTAGTAATATTTTGGAAGAGATTAATGAGAACAAGGCTAGTTGTAATAACTGGTGTAATTGAGCACAAAAACATAAAACTAACTCCTAAAATACTACAGTTGCAACTCATTCGATAGTAGTGATATTTTGGAAGAATATATAAGAACGAGACTAAACTGTAGCATGAATATAAAATGCAGAGTTCAGAAAATTAATTAAGCTAGAAATAAAACGAGGCTAAATGACTTATCTAAATCATATGAACAAAATCTCCTCGGGCAGTAGGGGCCCTCTACCACCAGAGTAGCACGTAAATCCACTTCAAGGTTAACTCATCTCGGGCAATAAAACGATGCTTCTTTCATTAAAAGATAAATTCTTCAAAATAGAGTATTATGTCTTTGGAGATCTAGCAACAAAACAAAATCTAACCAACAGTTTCTTGGTCTCCCGAGTCCTATTTATAATGAAATTACATAACTACCCTTTGAGGAAAATAAGGATAAATGTCTTTCCTACTTCTAATCAAATTAAAACTCTTATTGACAGCCTCGTACTTCATTGCGGACACCTGTAGAATCCGTGTTTTAATAGGAAACTGCCTCTTAGTTTAATTTCTTCTTCATGCATAACCGCTTGAAAAATTTAACTCAGACTTCATGGAGAGCAACAATTGATGAGGGAGTGCTGTAGATTTTGCCCATATGCGTTTTTCCTTTCCATGACACCTGGAACCTATGTAAACATAAGGATGGCTGCAGAACAGATGACTGGCTACAGAATGCTTGTATTTTGTAGCCAAGTCTTAGTCAAAATTACTACGCCAACAAAATCATGAAAACATAACAAGTTAGTCAATATATAAATCCTTAAAGCAATTTTAATTAATTCTATTGATCATTTGAGCTTGTAACTGATGATGGACAAAGAAAATGAAGTGGAATATGGTGAAAGAGAGAAACATCTTTGGGGCTCAACACCACCTGCAAAATAGAAGTCAAAGGTGGTCAAACCTGCAAAACAGAAACAAACTATTAGTAAACAAGGAACCAAAAGGATGACTAGGAGTCAAATAGTGGTTTTGGAAGAAAAGACAGTGGCTGTAGAAGACAGAGCAGAAGCTAAGGGAAATCATGCCATTGAAATAGAGGAAACTCCTATTCTCCAAGCTGATTTTATAGAGGAAGGTGGGCAAACGTTAAAGAAGGCTAAATCTGCAAAGAATTTAGAATTTGAGGGAGAAGATGCAAGTTTCATGTTCCAAGAAAGAAATTTTATGACAAGGCATGCTAGGAAGCTATTAGAGAGTAGTAAAGAATTTAAACCACTCACTGACAAAACTCAGCCACATGAAGAGGTTATTGACCTATCATCACCTCCAGAGAAAGATACAGTCAGCAAATCAAAGAAGGGAAAAGAGAAGGTGATGGAAAAAACAAAGTTGCAGCTCCTTGAAGAAAAATTGAAATTAGCCAATCTTGAAATTTCTGTCATGAAAAGAGAAGCAAGAAAACATAGTGTAGAGAAGACTCAATTTGAAAAAATGAAGGAAATTTGGGAAGAACATGTGGACATTGTCTCTAAGCCTTGGGGCAACACACAACAACTCATCAAATGGACTATTCTAGCAAGGAAAGAAGCCAAACATGTCAGGTGGATGAACACATAGTAGAAAGCCACAAATAGAAGATTGAAAGACCAGGTTAAAGACCTTCAAGAGCAACTTGAACTAATTCATGAAGAGTTAGAGAAAAAAGGTCTTAAAATGACTGTAACTGAAGAGCCAATAGCTCAACCAATTGTAAATGAGGAGGAAATGCCTCGAGGAGCATAAGGTGAGATGGTTTATGTTTTTTTAAGGCTAATGACATGTTAGAGATAATATTTTGGCACTTACAGGGTTTAATTTTCAAAATTACACAAAAAACTGCATTTTCAACACTTTTTAGCGGTTTCGTAGCGTGCCTGGGCTTGAAGAGCAGCAAAAAGCTACGAAACCACTGTCGTTGTTATTTTGACTTTTTGAAATAGTTTTGGATGAAATAAAGAGGTGGAATTGGTGTGGGAGATGTGTTTAATGATGATTAACACTATGCCAAAGGCAAGAATCAAATATTTTGAGGTTAAATGGCGGGTTTTGCAGCGCTACGAAAGTACGCTACGAAACTGCCTTACTTTCGTAGCGTACTGTTTTTCAGCCTTTTTTAGCAGGTTTTGGAGCATCTTTGGACATACAGAGATTATTGAAGGGTTAAATACCATGTCAAGAAATTATTCATCACACAATGACCACGAATTGAAGATAAACTGACAACCAAAGTATTCGTGGAAGAAGAAGACTATTTGCCTAAAAAACATGGTTTTGTTTCCTAGTTTTGAGGATATCAGTTAAGTGATCATAAAGTGATGAATTCCATCATCTCAATTTGAAAATGGGAAATCTTACTTGAATAATAATGTAATTGCTTTAGTAGATAAGGTTGTTAAAAGCAATAATGAGCAGTTTGAGTCCTATTAGGAAAATGACTGTCAAGTAGGATAGGTGTCTGTTTGTCATTAAGTTGATGTTTTATGGTTATTCAAGGTGTCATTAGGAAAAATTTTGATGAACCTAGCTAGGAGGCAGATCATAAGATGATTTAATAAGTCTATTAAAAGCCATTGAGTCGAATTTGTCAAGGGTTGGAGATTTTTGGCTAAATTGCAGCTTATTGTAAATTCATTGTTTCAGCAATACAGAGATTTGTTACTTGACCAACCTGAGATTCTGAATGAGTTTTTAGTGTTTTCCTATCTTATCTATACTTCTTATGTATCTCATTGCAGTGGTTTTCATTTAAAATACTCAGAGTTCATTCTTGCAATTCTCTAACTTCCTTTATAGATGAATTGAATGTGTATTTTCCTGTTTCATGTGTGTGTGACATACTACTGAAAAATCTGACCTGCCTCAGCTTCCATGTCAAGTGAACTCACTGAATCACTGAATGTGTTGACTCCATAAGCCCAATGTTTCCATAATGATATTATTTTCAACCTACACTCATCATAAGCAAGTTATTTCCTAAATAGAGTTAGTCATCTATATCCTTATTCAATATCATTAACCCTTGAGAGAGCCCTCTCAGGCTGAGGAGGCTAAGCCTCAGTCATAAGATTGGTTTGAAATAGTTGCATGAGATTGAATGATTAGCAGCCTATCAGAAACAATTTTGTGTTAACAACCTCTGTTTATGCCATTTCAGTCAAATCAGTCCCATATCATGCCAGTTGTCATTCCCCATACATTTAAACTCAAAAGTGTACACCTGTCATTTTTTCAGATTTTCGTAGCATTTTACACAGGAAAACAGCAAATTTTGCTACGAAACTACCTAATAGTCGTAGCGAATCTTTCAGAAGCCTAACTAATTTCACTATGAAAATGCGTTTTCTAACCTAGCTTGTCAGAGTTGTATGAGGTGTCAGTTTCTGATTAGATCAGTAAATGTGGAGGTCATTCAAGGTTGTTATGGTAAAATTCAAATGTACATGCGTACCCCTAGGTAATCACTGGTAAAGTCTGGGTTAGACCTAGGTGATAGGGGGATGTCAAGTTAACAATTACACTGGGTAAACATTTTGAGGGGGGAAGGGCTAGAGTGAGCGGGGTTGTCTCACTTAGCAATTTTGGCTAGATCTAGTCAAGAAAACGCAAGTCAAGCTTAAGGGGGGAATTGTTAGGTAAACTTAACTAGGGATTGAGTCAATGTTGACTAGGGTAAATAGTAGTGGTCTTGGGGCACATGATATTTTTCACCCATGGTTTTTGGCCCATGGTATTGCATGTAATGGAGCCTATAAAAGGCTGGGAAGACTTCATTGTAATGCAGGCCTAGAGGTGAGCGGTGAAGGCTCACTTGGCCGGATGGCCAGGTTTTTGGACAATGCTTAATGAAATTTCATTGGTTGGGTTTTGCCCCAGATTTGGGGTTTTTGCGGATAAACATATGTGTTTATGTTTATGATTTGTTGTTGGCTTTTTATGTTTATTCCTGTCGGTTAATTGTATATTATTTATGCTGTAAATTCTAACAAAACTTTTAAACCTCACCTCAATTAGCCTTTTGTCATATTGTGATTTATCCTTCCATGTGAGTCGATCTCTGGAGAGCTGCTTCATCAAGCCAAGCAGGTTGTTGTCAAATTCGAATTCTGTAGGTGTCATCAGCAAGCGAGGTAGTTGTTATCACTCAGTAATTTCTTAAGGTTAAATAAAGAACTCACCGAGGTAACCACAAACCTAATTTTAAACTCTAGGATCTAGCCTTCCTAGGGTTCAAAGAGGATTCTCTCTATAAGATTTAACTTTGTTTTAATTTTTTAATTTAGGCTACTTATAAGGAAGATTTGGTTTTAAGGTTTGGTTTGGTTGGTGGGAAAAATCACTTAAAGATATATATAGTAATAGATCTATTTTTCCATTGGGAAAAAGGAGTCAATATGTCAAGTAGACAACTCTAGATCAAGATCAAAAGTCAAACATTTTCAGGGCAAGATAGACAAGTCACTAAAGATATTTGAAGGCTGATTGGTGAAGTGGATTAATCGGGATAAAGAGCAATTAAAAATTCTTTGATCCAGATAAGGAAGAAGAAGAAAGCGGTCATTCAAAAGAGGGAGAAATTAAGGTTTCCCTTCTCTGGAAATTAGTAGAAAACATAGAAATGATAAATAGTTAAAAATAGAAGGCTTTTAACAAATTCTGTAACAATAATCCTGATTTATCATTCAAATTTTGAACACATTTATGACAGTATGTAAAACATAAGAAGATAAACAATGACAGAAGAAAGTACTTCACTTCAATGGCTCATCACATGAATCCTGAAATATGATGCTTTATGATTTTGATCTAGTCTGCTACTTACAGTTGCTACAAGAAATCGTTCACGTACAAAAAAAATGACTATAGAAATCTTCAGCAATTTATTCCACAATAATACTTCAAAGAGTGAAGTATTTATACAAATTATAAACTAAAATATCTTGAAAAAATATCAAGATTGGTTTACAAATATCTCAAACTCTTTTACATAAATAGAAATAAATAAAAGGACACTCAAAACTAATGAATCTATTTGGCACTATTTTTATGAATTGATGATGGAAAAGAAGAGAAATTCGAATTTGATATAAAGTCTTAGTTGATGATGAGGCATCCAAGTCACTAACTGTCTCCTTCGTTTGTGCATTTTGCTCCAGAAATGCTGCAACATTATGGTCCCATTATACCTTTGTATATCTCAATCCGAGATAGATGTGTAAAATGTGAAAGAGGTTATTGTAGATAAATATGTTGTTGAGATAAACCTCTCTCATGTTTCCAAAATTCAGTTCCAATGGTTCACAATAAGCTCTGCAAAAAAGATGTGTAAAACAGAACTTTGCACAGTCCAAAAAATAGGTTGTGAAGATGTGCATGTATCTCTCATTCTGTAATACCTATGCATAAAGTGAGATATATTTTTGTAGGTTGACATTTTAGGAACATAAAAATCTTCTAGTTTTGAAAAATTCATCTTGGATTGGCCACAATAGTTTCTGCAAAACTATGAATTAAACAGGAAATTTCTAGAAAATGTCCCTTCCTGCTCTGTTTTCATCTTTGAAGCTTATTGTTCTTTTAACTGTTTCGAATTTTACTTCAGATAAAGTTCATTTTTGTTGGTGAAAGTGTTTTCGTCTCTATTTACCATTTACTGCCTCTGTATTTTACTTTTAGTGTTTTACCTTGACTGCTCTGTCACCTTTTCACTTGTACCCTTCACTGTGCAAGTTTATCTCCCCGATCTCTCTTTGACTTTGATTTAATCCTTTCTTTGTATACATACTGTTTGTTCAATGAATTTTTTTTGAATTAAAATATGATAATTTGAAGCAAACAAGTTTGTCAACTAGTATTGAAACTGTTGGCCCAATTTCATGTTCTGAGAATAACCTGCAAAAATTAAACAATTTGTTAATGAAACAGAGGTCTGCAAGGAGGGTTTCTCTGGGACATCGGAGGTTTTCTAAGGTTCTTAGCAGAAATTTGGTGAGTTTAGTTCCAATTTAGGCTTAAACTGGAGTCAGCATCGTTATTTTTGGGTTAACAGCTCTTTCTGTGCACAAATTCTAACTGAAATGGCGAAATAATGGTGCAAGCGGGCGTGTTTATTGTTTTTTATTTAACATTAAAATGAATTTAATGATGATCTTGTTAAATAAATGGATGGTTTGGCATGCAGGATGGGAAAAACCACCAGTGGTTTTCGCAATAGGCAAAGGTGGTAAGCGGAATTTTTTTGGCGGATGCGATCGAATAACATTTAGACGTGTGGAGGGGAGAGAAAGCACGAAAACAACCTTTTTCGTAAGGGTTGGGGTCGATTAAACATTGTGCATTGAAATGTGTGAAATGAGATCTTAGCCGTCAGATATTTCGGGTGAAGATCAGACGGTGCAGACTATATGATGAAGTTGCTGGTCAATAAGGCATGGGGCCCGGGTATTTTTATTGATGCGGGTATTAAATATATATTAATTTAATGTTTAATACATAGTTGGTTTATGTTTATTTACAAAGGGTTGCGGGTATAATGTATAGTGGATTCGACATGTAGAACATGTGTGGAATGAAACTATAGTTTATAGTTAAAAATATGGGTTGGGGTATTTAATGTATGCGGGAATTATATTATTATGGGCTAAAGGGTAAATAGGGAGTTAATAAATTATATTATTGTTAATATGAAATGAATGAGCAGGAATGAAAAAATAGACAGTGTGAAATATGACTTTTAGATTGAATTTCTTCATTGTAAGTCCAAATATCATCACTTTAACATTTATACTTAGGCTAAAAGCATTTCTGTGGATTTTTTGAGTGTTTTTGTATAAAAAGGGAATTAGTTGAAGGGAGTTTACTTTTCCTAGGTAAATTGTGTTTAGGAAAAGGGGTTTTCTTAGGGTAAAGGGAATGATGAAGGGGGAAAAGGGCTTCTTATGAAGGGGATTCCAATATTTTAGTACCAATCAGTCATAAAGTCGTGGGTCCGGTCCCACCAAAAGTCAAAGAAATGCCTAAGCCTTTATAACTGAAGGTTCTTAATACTAGAATGCTTTGAGGGGAGGGAAATTAGTAATTTTGCCAGATGAAGTTTATTTCATGCCTTGTGCAAATACTTTCTACCTACCCATCATTATTCTAACATTTTTTAGTTCATTTGTATGGGTGCATTTGAGCTTGCAACCCTAAATCGATTTTTCTTTTTAAAGCAAGAAACTATTTAATTACAACCTTATTTCATCTGAGGGCTCAGATTAAGCTGTTGAGCTCTTCATGTATTCGCTAACTATCTACTGATTTGTCAAGTTTAAACTGTTTGAAAGATCTTTATTCTCTATCTATAAACATGAAATTTAAATCATGAAAAAGTTAATATTAAACTTTTTAACTCATCATGGATTATGGCATTTTGAACAAGCTGCACATAATCATTTTATTTTCAGTGAAAAGTAACTAGTAGTGGCATTTTGACTTGCAACACTTTCATGATCTATTTTTGATGGGGTTTGTATTTAATATTCTTTTGATCTTTGTTTCTTTTTGTCCTTTGATTGTTCTTTTGGGAAATACCCTCTTTTCATTTTTTTTTTAATTTGGGAATACATTTGCAGAAAGCAAAGGTATGTACAAAATTTCAAGATTTTAACAGAGTCAATTCAAAATTATGAATCCTATATTTATAGGACCCTAAGAGCGGCTTCACATGGGGATGTCATCTCCTTGTGAGATGTCAAGAACACTTTCGACTATTAGCCTGATCCATTGGGCCAATCCCAAACATGGATTTGCTCTGTTATAAAATCTCTGTGACTGAAACTCTTGAACTAAAATTTACACCCTTTTCTGTAAACTAAAATCTGATCTGAGACTAAAAGGTGTTGCAACCTTCAAACCAAATTACTAAATCATCAATATTTTAGGACCTTTTCCTTGGCTTCAAATCTTAATGAATTATTTCAAAACTAGCTAAAAACTGAAATAAGTTGAAATCCTACCTATTTAATCTAATCACCTATCCAACTGCTGGTGAGGTAAAATGAAATAGCCAATGCAACCATTCAAGCATTATGTACTTTGATAGATTTTGTTGCATTTGCTTGTTGATTATCAAAATTGTAATTCTGCCAGCTCTTAGAAACTTGTCAACAAAAGAGAATAAGGAAATACTTGATTTCCTTTGCTGACTTTAGAAAAATTTCAAAAGGATATTCCAAGATATATACACTAATGTTTAACTAATCTAACCAATTTTATATTTGTTCTGGATGGCCTCCATGCCATGAAAGTGAAATGTTATTTTCATCTTTATCTCCCTGCAAACTTTCAGATAAACTTTGTGATGATATTTCTACTGATGGAAATGTTTGTTTGAGGAAAATTTTATCATTTTGATCTTGAAGCTCATAATTATTTAATGGAGGCAGGATTTGAATGCATTCAATATCCAACATATTTGCTATTGGATCATGAAAAATTTGGGAAAATTTTTCCAACCTATGGCATATAGGATTCCATGGGACTTCATAGATTTCTTCTGGCTACTCATCCTTTGCTTTAAAGATATTATACCACATTTCCTTTAAAATCTGAAATGATTCAAAACATAGTGGTATGAAACTTTCTCATGTCATTTGATCAGATGTTTCAATGAAATTTGATAACTGTAATTGTGAAACTGAAGAATCTTGATCAAGAGTTTCATTATCTTCTTTGTTGTCAATCACAACACCTAAATACTGCTGATTATTGATGACTTTAAAGTTGTTTCTAATAAACTGAAATGAAGCAAAACAAAGAGGTAAAGAACCTTCACTTATTTCCAAATTTTGTGCTTTTTCTTCTTCACTCTCATGGCTGATCTATATTGGCTGATCACTGTATTCTGGCTACTGAAACTGAGTTTCCTCATCCCACAAGCTAGCTTATGATTGTTCTGTAAAGTTAGATTGAGTTTGGAGAACATAACTATCATCATAATGATCATACTTAGGCTAATCATCAAAAGAAGGAATGTCATCAAACATACACATTAAATCGGTGGATTCCTCTTCCACATATTGATCTGTAAATCCATTTTCTGATCTATGATAATTGGAATTAGTAGGAATTTGTTCATGGCTATCAACCTCTTCTATTTCTTCATGGTGATTTTGAACAAAAAGTTCACTTTTCATAGTGATCTTCTGTATGATTTCATCTAGTTTTCTTAGCAAAAGGCTGAGTTTTACCTCTGCAATGTATTTGTTCTCTTCTTCGGCTTTCAAATTTTCCTTTCTGATTTGAAAATTAACTTCTACATCAACTGCAATGTTCTGCATCTATACAAGTTTTTCTGAATCTCTTTCTCTTAACTGAAATTCTATTCCTGGATCAAAGGCACTTGGATAATGCAAAAGAGCTGAATCATGAGGAGCTCTTATATTTTCTGGCATTGAATAATAAAATTGATTAAATCTGTCATAAAATTGTTGTATTGTTTCATTTGCATGTCTTTTTAACTGATTGTATTCTTTTATGATCACAGAAATATTGACTTTAATTATCCATCTGTTAAGAAAAAGTTTGGAAAGCTGTTGGAAATTTGAGATGCTTGCAATAGGCAAATTCTTGAACCAACTCTTTATTCTATTTTGCAAAGAAAGGGAAAAAATTCTAAATTTAACATCATCTTCATCGATCTCAAATAGGTCTAGATAATTCTTAAAAACTTAAATATGTTTTTGGGCAGTGATGTTATTATTTTCTCCATCAAACTTGGGAAGAAATTTGTAATAGTTATTAGGGAAATTATGGAGTATAGGAGGTAAAATGAGGGGCTTATATCTATCAGGAACTTTACAAGGTATAGGAATATGTACAGGGATTGTAAGATCAGTCTTGATTATTTGAGGCTTCTTAATTGGAAAATGATCATCATTAGATTTAGAAGAAAACTACTCAAATAGATTAAGAAAATTAGTACTTACAATCTTTAAAGGAAAATAATTAAAAACTAATCTAAGATCTTCCCTAAAATAAAATATACATTGAAAAAATTTCTTAATGAGAAAGAACATAATGTCTTGGATTAAGATCCAAGTTAAAATCCTGATCTTTCCATATTGTTCTTTCAGGTTCATTCCTCCAATGGAGTCTTGATTGTGAAATTGATTTGGAGTCACTAGGTGGATGATTTTAACCTTTGTGTGTATGATCATTGTCCACCATCATAGATCAAATATGAACCTGTAAAATATTTCTGAAGAAAATGTTAGTCTTCCCTAGCGGAGTCGCCAATATGTTATCACTCAATAATTTCTCAAGGTTAAAAAAAGAACTAACCGAGGTAACCACAAACCTACTTTTAAACTCTAGGATATAGCCTTCCTAGGGTTCAGAGAGGGCTCTCTCTATAAGATTTAAATTTGGTTTAATGTTTGATTTTAGGCTACTTATAAGGAGAATTTGGTTTTAAGATTTGGTTTGGTTGGTGGGAAAAATCACTTAAAGATATGGATAGTAATAGATATGTTTTTCCATTGGGAAAAAGGAGTCAATATGTCAAGAAGATTGCTCTAGATCAAGATCAAAAGTAAAATATTTTTAGGGAAAGATAGACAAGTCACTAAAGATCTAGTTGGTGAAGTGGATTATCGGGATAAAGAGCAATTAATAATTCTTTGATCCGGAGAAGGAAGGAGAAGAAATAGGTCATTCGAAAGAGGGAGAAATTAAGGGTTCCCTACTCTGGAAATTAGCAGAAAACATAGAAATGATAAATACTTAAAGACAGAGTGCTTTTAACAAATTATGTAATAATACTCCTGATTTATCATTCAAACTTAGAACACATTTATGAAATTATGTAAAACATAAGAAGATAAACAATGACAGAAGAAAATACTTCACTTCAATGGCTCATCATATGAATCCTGAAATATGATGCTTTATGATTTTGATCTAGTCTACTACTTGAACATGCTACAAGAAATCCTTCAGGTACAAAAAAAATGACTATATAAATCTTCAGCAATTTATTCCACAATAATACTTCAAAGAGTGAAGTATTTATACAAATTCTAAACTAAAATATCTTGAAAAAATATCAAGATTGGTTTACAAATATCTCAAACTGTTTTACATAAATAGAACTCAATAAAAGTACACCCAAAACCAATGTGGATTGATGATGACAAAGAAGAGAAATTTGAATTTGATATCAACTCTTAGTTGATGATGAGGCATCCAAGTCACTAACTGTCTCCTTCCATTGTACATTTTGCTTCAGAAATTATGCAAAATCGGGGTCCAATGATACCTTTGTATATCTTAATCTGAGATAGATATTTAATAGTGAAAGAGGTTATTGTAGATAAATATTTTTTTGAGATAAACCTCTCTCAGGTTTCCAAAATTCAGTTCCAGATGTTCACAATAAGCTCTGCAAAAAGATGTGTAAAACATAACTTTGCACAATACGAAAAATAGGTTGTGAAGATGTGCATGTATCTCTCATTCTGTAATACCTGCGCATAAAGTGAGATAGTTTTTTGTAGGTTGGAATCTTAGGAATATAAAAATCCTCCAATTTTGAAAAATTCATCTTGGATTGGCCACAATAGTTTCTAAAAACTATGACTTAAACAGGAAATTCCTGGAAAATGTCCCTTCCTGCTTTATTTTCATATTTCAACCTTATTGTTCTTTTAACTGTTTTGAATTTTACTTCAAATAAACTTCATTGTTGTTGGTGAAAGTTTTTTCATATCTATTTACCATTTACTGCCTCTGTATTTTACTTTTACTGTTTTACCTTGACTGCTCTATCACCTTTTCACTTTTACCCTTCACTGTGCAATTTAATCTCTTTGATCTCTCTCTGACTTTGATTTAATCCTTTCTTTGTATACAAACTATTTGTTCAATGAATTTTTTTTGAATTAAAATCTGAGAATTTGGAGCAAACAAGTTTGTCAACTAGTATTGAAACTGTTGGCCCAATTTCATATTCTGAGAATAACCTGCAAAAATTAAACAATTTGTTAATGAAACAAAGGTCTGCAAGCAGGGTTTCTCTAGGACAATGAAGGTTTTCTGAGGTTCTTAGCAGCAATTTGGTGAGTTTAGTTCCAATTTAGGCTTAAATTGGAGTCAGCAGCATTATTTTTGGGTTAACAGCTCTTTCTGTGCACAAATTCTAACTGAAATGGTGAAAAAATGGTGCAGGCGGGCGATTTTATTTTTTTTATTTAACATTTAAAATGAATTTAATGGAGGTCTTTTCAAATAAACATATGGTTTGTCGCACAGGAAAGAAAAAAAATGCTAGTGGTTTTCTCAATAGGAAAAGTTGGTAAGTAGAATTCGTTTGGCGGATGCAATCGAATAGTATTTAGACGCTTGGAGGGGAGAGAAAGCACGAAAAAAACCTTTTTTGCAATGGTAGGGGTCATTTAAACATTGCGTATTGAATGTGCGAAATGAGATCTTAGCCATCATATCTGTCGGGTGAAGATCGGACGGTGCAGACTATATGATGAAGTTGCTGGTCAATAAGGCATGGGGCCCGGGTATTTTTAATGATGCAGGGTATTAAATATGTATTAATTTAATGTTTAATACACAGTTGGGTTATGTTTATTTACAAAGGGTTGCAGGTATAATGTCTAGTGGGTCTAACATGTAGAACATGTGCGGAATGAAACTATAGTTTATGGTTAAAAATATGCGTTGGGGTATTTAATATATGTGGGAATTATACTATTACGGGCTAAAGGGTAAATAGGGAGTTAATACATTATATTAGTGTTAATATGAAATGAATGAACAGGAATGAAAAAATAGACTACGTATAGTGTAAAATATGACTTTTAGATTGAATTTCTTCATTGTAAGTCCAAATATCATCACTTTAACATTTATACTTTAGGCTAAAATCATTTCTGTGGGTTTTTTGAGTGTTTTTGTATAAAAAGGGAATTAGTTGAAGGGATTTTACTTTTCCTAGGTAAATTGTGTTTAGGAAAAGGGGTTTTATTAGGGTAAAATGAATGATGAAGGGGGAAAAGGGCTTCTTATGAAGGGGATTCCAATATTTTAGTACCAATCAGTCAAAAATCCGTGGGTGTGGTCCCACCAGAAGTTAGAGAAATGCTCTTAGCCTTTATAACTAAATATTCTTAATGCTAGAATGCTTTGAGGGGAGGGAAATTAGTAATTTTTCCAGATGAAGTTTATTTCATGCCTTGTGGAAGTGCTTTCTACCTAGCCATCATTATTCCAACATTTTTTACTTCATTTGTATGGGTGCATTTGAGCTTACAACCCTAAATCCATTTTTCTTTTTAAAGCGGGAAACTATCTAATTCTAACCTTATTTCATTCGAGGGCTCAGATTAAACTGTTGAGCTCTTCATTTATTCTCTAACTATCTACTGATTTGTCAAGTTTAAACTATTTGACAGATCTTTATTCTCTATCTATAAACATGAAATTTAAAGCATGAAAAAGTTAAGATTAAAATTTTTAACTCATCATGGATTATGGCATTTTGAACAAGCTGCACATAATCATTTTATTTTCAGTGAAAAGTAACTAGTAGTGGCATTTTGACTTGCAACACTTTCATGATATATTTTTGATGGGGTTCATATTTAATATTCTTTTGATCTTTGTTTCTTTTTTTCCTTTGATTTTTCTTTTGGGACATACCATCTTTTCATTTTTTTTTTAAATTTGGGAATACATTTGCAGAAAGCAAAGGTATGCACAAAATTTCAAGATTTTAACAGAGTCAATTCAAAATTATGAATCCTATATATATAGGACCCCAACAACGCTTCACATGGGGATGGCATCTCCTTGTGAGATATCAAGAACACCATCGACTAGTAGCCTGATCCATTTGGCCAATCCCAAACATGCATTTGCTTTGTTATAAAATCTCTGTGACTGAAACTCTTGAACTGAAATTTACACCCTTTTCTGTAAATTGAATTCTGATCTGAGACTAAAAGGTGCTGCAACCTTCAAACCAAACTACTAAATCATCAATATTTTAGGGCCTTTTCCTTGGCTTCAAATCTTAATGAATTATTTCAAAACTAGCTAAAAACTGAAATAAGCTGAAATCCTACCTATTTACTCTAATCAACTATCCAACTGCTAGTTAGGTAAAATGAAATAGCCAATGAAACCATTCAAGCATTATGTACTTTGATAGATTTTGTTGCATTTTCTTGTTGATTATCAAAATTTTAATTCTTTCACCTCTTAGAAACTTGTCAACAAATGAGAGAATAAGGAAATACTTGATTTCCTTTGTTGACTCTAGAAACTTTTCAAAAGGATCTTCCAAGATATATACACTAATTTTTAACTGATCTAAACAACTGTACATCTATTCTGGATGGCCTCCATGCCAAGAAACTGAAATTTTATTTTCATCTTTATCTCCCTGCAAACTTTCAGATAAACTTTGTGATGATATTTCTACTGATGGAAATGTTTGTTTGAGGAAAATTTTATCATTTTTATCTTGAAGCTCATAATTATTTAATGGGGGCAGGATTTGAATGCATTCAATATCCGACATATCTGCTATTGGATTATGAAAAACGTGGGAAAATTGCTACAACCTATGGCATATAGGATTCCATGGGACTTCATAGATTTCTACAGGCTGCTCATCCTTTGCTTTAAAGATATTAAACCACATTTCCTTTAAAAGTTGAAAATGTTCAAAACATAATGGTATGGAACTTTCTCGTGTCATTTGATCAGATTTTTCAATAAAATTTGATAACTGTAATTGTGAAACTGAAGAATCTTGATCAAGAGTTTCATTATCTTCTTTTTTGTCAATCACAACACCTAAAGACTGCTGATTATTGATGGCTTTAAAGTTGTTTCTAATAAATTGAAATGAAGCAAAACAAATAGGTAAAGAACCTTCACTTATTTCCAAATTTTGTGATTTTTCTTCTTCACTCTCATGGTTGATCTATATTGGCTAATCATTGTATTCTGGTTGTTGAAACTGAGTTTCCTCATCCCACAAACTAGCTTCTGATTGTTCTGTAAAGTTAGCTTGAGTTTGGAGAACATAACTATCATCATAATGATCATACTTAGGAAAATCATCAAAAGAAGGAATGTCATCAAACATACACATTAAATCAGTGGATTCCTCTTCCACATATTGATCTATAAAGCCATTTTATGATCTATGATAATTGGAATTAGCAAGAATTTGTTCATGGCTATCAACCTCTTCTATTTCTTCATGGTGATTTTGAACAAAAAATTCATTTTTCATAGTGATCTTCTGTATGATTTCATATGTTTACCGAAAGGCTGAGTTTTACCTCTGCAATGTTTTTCTTGTCTTCTTCGGATTTCAACTTTTCCTTTCTGATTTGAAAATTAACTTCTACATAAACTGCAATGTTCTACATATGTACAAGTGTTTTTGAATTTCTTTCTCTTAACTGAAATTCTATTTCTGGATCAAAGGCACTTGCATAATGCAAAAGAGCTGAATCATGAGAATATCTTATACTTTCTGGCATTGAATAATAAACTTGATTAAATCTATCAGAAAATTTTTGTATTGTTTCCTTTAGATGTCTTTTTAACTGATTATATTCTTCTATGATCACAAAAATATTGACCTTAATTATCCATCTATTAAGAAAAAAGTTTGGAAAGCTGTTGGAAATTCGAGATGTTTGCAATAGGCAGATTCTTGAACCAACTCTTTATTCTATTTTGCAAAGAAAGAGAAAAAAATTCTGAATTTAACATTGTCTTCATCGATCTAAAATAGGTCCAGATAATTCTCAAAAACTTGAATATGTTTTTGGGCAGTGATGTTATTATTTTCTCCATCAGACCTGGGAAGAAATTTGTAATAGTTATTAAGGAAATTATGGAGTATAGGAGGTAAAATGACGGGCTTATATCTATCAGGAACTTTACAAGGTACAAGAATATGTACAGGGATTGTAAGATCATTCTTGATTATTTGAGGCTTCTTAATTGGAAAATGATCATCATTATATTTAAAAGAAAGCTGCTTAAAGAGATTAAGAGAATTAGTACTTACAATCTTCAAACGAAAATAATTAAAAACTAATCTAAGATCTTCTATAAAATAAAATATATACTGAAAACAATTCTTAATGAGAAAGAACATAATGTCTTGGATTAAGATCCAAGTTAACATCCTGATCTTTCCATATTGTTCTTTCAGGTTCATTCCTCCATTGGAGTCTTGATTGTGCAATTGGTTTGGAGTCGCCAGGTGGATGATTTTAACCTTTGTGTGTCTGATCACTATCCACCATCATAGATCAGATATGAACCTATAAAATATTTTTGAAGAAAATATTAGTCTTCCCCAGTGGAGTCAACAATATGTTATCACTCAGTGATTTCTCAAGGTTAAAGAAAGAACTAAATGAGGTAACCACAAACCTACTTTTAAACTCTAGGATCTAGCCTTCCTAGGGTTCAGAGAGGGCTCTCTCTATAAGATTTAAATTTGGTTTAATGTTTGATTTTAGGCTAGTTATAAGGAGAATTTGGTTTTAAATTTTGATTTGGTTGGTGGGAAAAATAACTTAAAGAGATGGATAGTAATAGATCTAGTTTTCCATTGGAAAAAGGAGTCAATATGTCAAGTAGACAGCTCTAGATCAAGATCAAAAGTCAAATATTTTCAGGGAAATATAGACAAGTCACTAAATATATTTGAAGGCTAATTGGTGAAGTGGATTAATCAAGATAAAGAGAAATTAAGAATTCTTTGATCCAGATAAGGAAGGAGAAGAAAGAGGTCATTCGAAAGAGGGAGCAATTAAGTGTTCCCTACTCTGAAAATTAGCAGAAAACATAGAAATGATAAATAGTTAAATATAGAGTGCTTTTAACAAATTATGTAATAATACTCCTGATTTATCATTAAAATTTAGAACACATTTATGAAATTATGTAAAACATAAGAAAATAAACAATGACAGAAGAAAGTACTTCACTTCAATGGCTCATCACATGAATCCTGAAATATGATGCTTTATGATTTTTATCCAGTCTGCTACTTGAAATTGCTACAAGAAATCCTTCAGGTACAACAAAACTGACTATAGAAATCTTCAACAATTTATTCCACAATAATACTTCAAAGAGTGAAGTATTTATACATATTCTAAACTAAAATATCTTGAAAAAATATCAAGATTGGTTTACAAATATCTCAAATTGTTTTACATAAATAGGACTCAATAAAAGGACACTCAAAACTAATGAATCTATTTGGAACTATTTTTGTGGATTAACGATAAAAAATAAGAGAAATTCGAATTTGATATCAACTCTTAGTTGATGATGAGGCATCCAAGTCACTAACTGTCTCCTTCCTTTGTGCATTTTGCTCCAGAAATTCTGCAATATTGGGGTCCAATGATACCTTTTTATATCTCCATCCGAGATAGATATGTAAATAGTGAAAGAGGTTATTGTAGACAAATATGTTTTTGAGATAAAACTCTCTCAATTTTCAAAAATTCAGTTCCAGATGTTCATAATAAGCTCTACAAAATCATGTGTAAAATAGAACTATGCACAGTCCGAAAAATTTGTTGTGAAGATGTCAATGTATCTCTCATTCTATAATACCTGTGCATAAAGTGAGATATTTTTTTGGAAGTTGGCATCTTAGGAACATAAAACTCCTCAAATTTTGAAAAATTCATCTTGGATTGGCCACGATGGTTTCTTCAAAACTATGACTTAAACTGGAAATTTCTGGAAAATTTCCCTTTCTGCTTTGTTTTCATCTCTTAAAATTATTGTTCTTTTAACTATTTTGAATTTTACTTTGGATAAACTTCATTTTTGTTGGTGAAAATTTTTTCATCTCTATTTACCATTTACTGCCTCCATATTTTACTTTTACTGTTTTACCTTGACTGCTCTGTCACCTTTTCACTGTACCCTTCACTGTGCAATTTTATCTCTTTGATCGCACTCTGACTTTGATTTAATCCCTTCTTTGTATACAAATTGTTTGTTAAATGAAGTTTTTTGAATTAAAATATGAGAATTTGGAGCAAACAAGTTTTTCAACTAGTATTGAACTCTTGGCCCAATTTCATATTCTGAGAATAACCTGCAAAAATTAAACAATTTTGTTAATGAAACAGAGGTCTGCAAGGAGGGTTTCTCTGGGACAACAAAGGTTTTTTGAGGTTCTTAGCAGCGATTTTGTGAGTTTAGTTCCAATTTAGGCTTAAACTGGAGTTGGCAGCGTTATTTTTGGGTTAACAACTCTTTTTGTGCACAAATTTTAACTGAAATGGCGAAAAAATGGTGCAGGCGGGCATGTTTGTTTCTTTTTTATTTAACATTAAAATGAATTTAGTGGCGGTCTTGTCAAATAAACGTATGGTTTGGTGCATAGGAAGGAAAAAACCGCTAGTGGTTTTTGCAATAGGCAACGGTGGTTAGCGGAATTTGTTTCGCGGATGTGATCGAATAGCATTTAGACATGTGCAGGGGAGAGAAAGCACGAAAACAACCTTTTTCGCAATGGTAGGGGTCGATTAAACATTGCGCATTGAAATGTACGAAATGAGATCTTAGCCGTCAGATTTGTCGAGTGAAGATCAGATGGTGCAGACTGTATGATGAAGTTGTTGGTCAATAAGACGTGGGGCCCGGGTATTTTTAATGATGTGCGGTATTAAATATGTATTAATTTAATGTTTAATACACATTTGGGTTATGTTTATTTACAAAGGGTTGTGGGTATAATGTATAGTGGGTCCGACATGTAGAACATGTGTGGAATGAAACTATAGTTTATAGTTAAAAATATGGGTTGAGGTATTTAATATATGCGGGAACTATATTATTACGAGTTAAAGGGTAAATAGGGAGTTAATACATTATATTAGTGTTAATATGAAATGAATGACCAGGAATGAAAAAAAAGACTGTTAATATGAAATGAATGACCAGGAATGAAAAAAAAGACTAATTATAGTGTAAAATATGAATTTTAGATTGAATTTTTTCATTGTAAGTCCAAATATCATCACTTTAACATTTATACTTTAGGCTAAAAGCATTTATGTGGGGTTTTTGAGTGTTTTTGTATAAAATGGGAATTAGTCGAAGGGGTTTTACTTTTCCTAGGTAAATTGTGTTTAGGAAAAGGGGTTTTATTAGGGTAAAATGAATGATGAAGGGGAAAAAGGGCTTCTTATGAAGGGGATTCCAATATTTTAGTACCAATCAGTCATAAAGCCGTGGGTCTGGTCCCACCAAAAGTCAGAGAAATGCTCTGAGCCTTTATAACTGAAGGTTCTTAATACTAGAATGCTTTGAGGGGAGGGAAATTAGTAATTTTTCCAGATTAAGTTTATTTCATGCCTTGTGCAAGTGCTTTCTACCTACCCATAATTATTCTAACATTTTTTTACTTCATTTGTATGGGTGCATTTGAGCTTGCAACCCTAAATCTAATTTTCTTTTTAAAGTAGGAAACTATCTAATTCTGACCTTCTTTCATATGAGGGCTCAGATTAAACCATTGAGGTCTTCATTTATTCTCTAACTATCTATTGATTTGTCAAGTTTAATCTGTTTGACAGATATTTATTCTCTATCTATAAACATGAAATTTAAAGCATGAAAAAGTTAAGTTTAAAATTTTTAACTCATCATGGATTATGGCATTTTGAACAAGCTGCACATAATCATTTTATTTTCAGTGAAAAGTAACTAGTAGTGGCATTTTGACTTGCAACACTTTCATGATCTATTTTTGATGGGGTTCATATTTAATAATCTTTTGATCTTTGTTTCTTTTTGTCCTTTGATTGTTCTTTTGGGACATACCCTCTTTTCACTTTTTAATTTTTTTTAAAATTTGGGAATACATTTGCAGAAAGCAATGGTATGTACAAAATTTCAAGATTTTAATAGATTCAATTCAAAATTATGAATCCTATATTTATAGGACCCTAACAAAGGCTTCACATGGCGATGGCATCTACTTGTGAGATGTCAAGAACACTGTCGACTAGTAGACTGATCCATTGGGCCAATCCCAAACATGCATTTGCTTTGTTATAAAATCTCTGCGAATGAAACTCTTGAACTAAAATTTACACCCTTTTTTGTAAACTAAAATATGATCTGAGACTAAAAGGTGCCGCAACCTTCAAACCAAACTACTAAATCATCAATATACTAGGGCCTTTTCCTTGGCTTCAAATCTTAATGAATTATTTCAAAACTAGCTAAAAACTGAAATAAGTTGAAATCCTACTTATTTACTCTAATTAACTATCCAACTGCTGGTTAGGTAAAATGAAATAGCCAATGCAACCATTCAAGCATTATGTATTTTGATAGATTTTGTTGCATTTGCTTGTTGATTATCAAAACTATAATTCTGTCACCTCTTAGAAACTTGTCAACAAATGAGAGAATAAGGAAATACTTGATTTCCTTTGTTGACTCTAGAAACTTTTCAAAAGGATATTCCAAGATATATACACTAATGTTTAATTGATCTAAACAACTGTACATCTTTTATGGATGGCCTCCATGCCATGAAACTGAAATGTTATTTTCATCTTTATCTCCCTGCAAACTTTCAGATAAACTTTGTGATGATATTTCTACTGATGGAAATGTTTGTTTGAGGGAACTTTTATCATTTTGATCTTGAATCTCATAATAAGTTAATGGAGGCAGGCTTTGACTGCATTCAATATCCAACATATCTGCTATTGGATCATGAAAAACTTGGGAAAATTGCTGCAACCTATGGCATATAGGATTCCATGGGACTTCATAGATTTTTGCAGGCTGCTCATTCTTTTATTTAAATATATTATACCACATTTCCTTTAAAATCTGAAATGATTCAAAACATAGTGGTATGGAACTTTTTCATGTCATTTTATCAGATGTTTAAAATTTGATAACTATAATTGTGAAACTGAAGAATATTGATCAAGAGTTTCATTATCTTCTTTGTTGTCAATCACAACACCTAAATACTGTTGATTATTGATGACTTTAAAGTTGTTTCTAATAAACTGAAATAAAGCAAAACAAAGAGGTAAAGAACCTTCACTTATTTCCAAATTTTGTGCTTTTTCTTCTTCACTCTCATGGCTGATTTGTATTGGCTGATCACTATATTCTGGTTGCTGAAACTGAGTTTCCTCATCCCACAAACTAGCTTATGATTGTTCTGTAAAGTTAGCTTGATTTTGGAGAACATAACTATCATCATAATGATCATACTTAGGTAAATCATCAAAAGAAGGAATGTCATCAAAAATACACATTAAATCGGTGGATTCCTCTTCCACATATTGATCTGTAAATTCATTTTATGATCTATGATAATTGGAATTAGTAGGAATTTTTTCATGGCTATCAACCTCTTCTCTTTATTCATGGTGATTTTGAACAAAAAATTCATTTTTCATAGTGATCTTCTGTATGATTTAATCTAGTTTTCTTACCAAAAGGCTGAGTTTTACCTCTGCAATGTTTTTCTTCTCTTCTTCGGCTTTCAACTTTTCCTTTCTGATTTGAAAATTAACTTCTACATCAACTGTTCTGCATCTGTACAAGTGTTTCTAAATCTCTTTCTCTTAACTGAAATTCTATTTCTGGATCAAAGGCACTTGCATAATGCAAAAGAGTTGAATCATGAGGAGGTCTTATATTTTCTGGCATTGAATAATAAACTTGATTAAATCTGTTAGAAAATTGTTGTATTGTTTCATTTGGATGTCTTTTAAACTGATTATATTCTTCTATGATCAAAAAAATATTGACTTTAATTATCCATCCGTCAAGAAAAAGTTTGGAAAGCTGTTGGAAATTTGAGATGCTTGCAATAGGTATATTCTTGAACCAACTCTTTATTCTATTTTGCAAAGAAAGAGAAAAAAGTATGATGTTAACATCATCTTCATCAATCTCAAATAGGTCTAGATAATTCTCAAAAACTTGAATATGTTTTTGGGCAGTGATGTTATTATTTTCTCCATCAAACCTGGGAAGAAATTTGTAATAGTTATTAGGGAAATTATGGAGTATAGGAGGTAAAATGAGGGGCTTATATCTATCAGGAAATTTACAAGGTACAGGAATATGTACAGGGATTGTAATATTAGTCTTGATTATTTGAGGCTTCTTAATTGGAAAATGATCATCATTAGATTTAGAAGAAAGCTGCTCAAAGAGATTAAGAGAATTAGTACTTACAATCTTCCAAGAAAAATAATTAAAAACTAATCTAAGATCTTCTCTAAATACAATATACATTGAAAAAATTTCTTAATGAGAAAGAACATAATGTCTTGGATTAAGATCCAAGTTAAAAGCCTGATATTCCATATTGTTCTTTCATGTTCATTCCTCCACTGGAGTCTTGATTGTGAAATTTATTTGGAGTCTCCAAGTAGATGATTTTAACCTTTGTGTGTCTAATCACTGTCCACTATCATAGATCAGATCTGAACCTATAAAATATTTTTGAAGAAAATGTTAGCCTTCCCCAGTAGAGTCGCCAATATGTTATCAATCAGTAATTTATCAAGGCTAAATAAAGAACTCACCGAGGTAACCACAAACCTACTTTTAAACTCTAGGATCTAGCCTTCCTAGGGTTCAGAGAGGGCTCTCTCTATAAGATTTAACTTTGTTTTAATGTTTGATTTTAAGCTATTTATAAGGACAATTTGGATTTAATATTTGGCTTGGTTTTTGGGAAAAATCACTTAAAGAGATGGATAGTAATAGATCTGGTTTTCCATTGCGCAAAAGGAGTCAATATGTCAAGCAGACAGCTCTAGATCAAGATCAAAATTAAAATATTTTTAGGGCAAGATAGACAAGTCACTAAAGATCTTTGAAGGCTGATTGGTGAAGTGGATTAATCGGGATAAAGAGAAATTAAGAATTCTTTGATCCGGATAAGGAAGGAGAAGAAAGAGGTCATTCGAAAGAGGGAGAAATTAAGGGTTCCCTACTCTGGAAATCAACAAAAAACATAGAAATGATAAATAGTTAAATACGGAGTGCTTTTAATAAATTATGTAATAATACTCCTGATCTATCATTCAAATTTAGAACACATTTATGAAAGTATGTAAAACATAAGAAGATAAAAAATGATAGAAGAAAGTACTTCACTTCAATGGCTCATCACATGAATCTTGAAATATGATGCTTTATGATTTTGATCCAGTCTGCTACTTGAACTTGCTACAAGAAATCCTTCAGGTACAAAAAAAATGACTATAGTAATCTTCAGCAAATTATTCCACAATAATACTTCAAAGGGTGAAGTATTTATACAAATTCTAAACTAAAATATCTTGAAAAAATATCAAGATTGGTTTACAAATATCTCAAAATGTTTTACATAAATAGAACTCAATAAAAGGACACTCAAAACTAATGAATTTATTTGGCACTATTTTTATGGATTGATGATGACAAAGAAGATAAATTCGAATTTTATATCAACTCTTAGTTTATGATGAGGCATCAAAGACACTAACTATCTCCTTCCTTTGTGCATTTTTCTCCATAACTTATGCAATATTTGGGTCCAATGATACCTTTTTATATCTCAATCCGAGATAGATATGTAAAACATGAAAGAGTTTATTGTAGAAAAATATTTTTTTGAGATAAACCTCTCTTAGTTTTCAAAAATTCAGTTCCAGATGTTCACAATAGGCTCTGCAAAAAGATGTGTAAAAAAGAACTTTGCATAGTCCAACAAATAGGCTGTGAAGATGTGCATGTATCTCTCATTTTGTAATACCTGTGCATAAAGTGAGATAGATTTTGTAGGTTGGCATTTAGGAACATAAAGCTCCTCCAGTTTTGAAAAATTCATCTTCGATTGGCCACAATAGTTTCTGCAAAACTATGACTTAAACAGGAAATTTCTGGAAAATGTCTCTTCCTGCTCTATTTTCATCTTTTAACCTTATTGTTCTTTTAACTTTTTTTACTTTTACTTCGGATAAAATTCATTGTTGTTGGTGAAAGTGTTTTCATCTCTATTTACCATTTACTACCTTCTTATTTTACTTTTACTCGTTTACCTTGACTGCTTTGTCACCTTTTCACTTTTACCCTTCATTATGCACTTTTATCTCTCTGATCTCTCTCTGACTTTGATTTAATCCTTTCTTTATATAAAAACTATTTGTTCAATGAAGTTTTTTTGAATTAAAATATGAGAATTTGGAGCAAACAAGTTTGTCAACTAGTATTGAAACTGTTGGCCCAATTTCATATTCTGAGAATAACCTGCAAAAATTAAACAATTTGTTAATGAAACAGAGGTCTGCAAGGAGGGTTTTTCTGGGACAACAGAGGTTTTCTGAGGTTCTTAGTAACAATTTGGTGATTTTAGTTCCAATTTAGGCTTAAACTGGAGTCGGCAGCATTATTTTTGGGTTAACAGTTCTTTCTGTGCACAAATTCTAACTGAAATGGAAAAAAATGGTGCAGGCGGGCGGGTTTATTTGTTTTTTATTTAACATTAAAATGAATTAATGGCGGTCTTGTCAAATAAATGGATGGTTTGGCGCGCAGGAGGGAAAAAACTGCCAGTGGTTCATAACTTGCAGAGAACCTAAATTTTGCATCTGGAGATCAATTTTTCAAGACAGCTACAAAAACAACAAATTTTGATTTTTTAGACAGTTTCGTAGTGTGCTTCAGGCTTGAGGAAAAAAAAATGTTACGAAAATTTTGAAGGTGCATTTTTGCCTTGGAATTTAGTTTTGTCAAGTATTATGGCGGGAAATTGATTGTTTTCAAGGTGTGTTGGCATAGTAAATGTGTTTGAACAACAAAGGTGGCAAGGAGATAGGTGAAAACGCAAGTTTTCATACACTGCGAAAACTCGCTACGAAACTGCCTAAACTGCCCTGTTTCATAGCAAAGGGTGTTTTGAAAAATTTTGAGTGTTCAAACAACACATCGGTCAGCTAGAGACCTCCAACATTTTAGTGGGCCATCTAAGCAGAGACTCATTATTCCAAAGCAGTGTCACACATCCAGATCAACATGCAGAAAATTGATTAAAGTGAAGGTTATCCATCCCTAAAAAGTAGGATTTTGTTCCACAGATCTAGGGGTGTTTTAAATATGTAAAGTGATGGTGAAATGTCCCTTGAACATGTGATATCTATTATGTAATTGTTTCACTGTTAGGAAAATCAAATGTAATAAATAGGAGATAGAGTCCTATTAGGAGTATGATTTCTTAAAGGATAGTTGTCCTTTTTCTGTTTCAAGTTAGTAGTTTCAATTATGATAGGTGTCAGAGTTAGAATTCGAAGATCTAGCCAGCTAGGCAGACCATTTACATTGTAAATAATGTCTATTTATACACTAAGCATCGAAGAGCAAAGGGTTGTAGAATATTGCACCAAATTGCAACTTGTATGTTTTGTCCATTTTCAGTAATATACTGTGACATTCTACTTCTAGACCTAATATTCTCATGAGGTGTTTAATGTGTTATTGCTTTGTATCTTTATATCTAATCACTTGTAGTGAATTTTATCTCTAATTACTCAAAATTCATGCTGTCATGCTCTGACTTCCTTTAGGGGTAAAAATTACTGTGTTTTTCTTATATTGTTTGCATGAATCATCTTTATTAAGACCTCTATTTGCCTCAGCTTCCATGTGAAGAACCACTGTCACTAAGAATTTTGATGTTGACTCCATACCCCAATGGTAGCAAGCCTTCATTTTTCAACCTGTAATCATACAAAACCAAGTCACAATTCATAGAGTTAGCCATCTAGTATTATTCTTATTGAAAATCATAAACCCCCTTTGAGAGAGCCCTCTCAAAATGAAGAGGCTAATCTTCAGTTAGAAGTGGTTTGAAAGAGTTACATTGAGTTGATTTATGAGCAGCCAATGAAGATCAATGTGGTGATAACAGGGTGCATGTGGACCTAGCCAAGATCAAGGTCATTTGGAATTGGCTAGCCCTAACCACTCTAACAGAGCTCCGCAACTTTCTGGGTCTTGGAAATTTCTACTGTCGGTTCATGTTGGGGTTCTCTCATATAACATGGCCTTTGAGTCAAGTGATGACGAGAGGAGTGAAAGAAAAAATATTTTAGTCTGAATCGCAACAGAAGGCATTCACAGAGTTGAATCATCGCCTCTGATCTGCACTAGTGCTCACATTACCAAACTTGTAGCAATCATTTGAGATCAAGACAAATGCCTATGACTATCCTATTTGGGCCATTATTTATCAGCAAGGGAATCCAGTGGCATATCATAGTTAGACACTTTCAGACATAGTATGGAAGTATCCCACCTATGAAAAACATATGTATTCCATTATGCAGGCCTGCTGACAATGGAAGCATTACATTTTGGGGAAGGAATTGGTCATCCACACAGATCACTGACCCCTGTAGTTCATTCAGGCACAATGGAAGTTGAATAATGATTGCCATCAGAAATGGTCCACATACCTACAAAATATCCATTTTAACATCAAGTACAAGAATTTCAACACCAATAATGTTGCATACTTCCTCAGCCGACCGTCGATTGCGGCGCTAACCACTGTACTCAACTCTTGTGGGAACATGCTAAGACATAAACATACTAAATAGTGAAATAGCATGCATATTCAAACATAAAAACTAAACTAAAACAAATAATACAAAATCTCTAAATAGAGTCAAACAACTTCAATAATCCAAACGGGGGCGCTTACGTCCCCTCTTATTAAGTGCTGGTAGGAATAAAGGATGAAACATTTACCCACTTGCTAAGGGGCCCTTAGAACTATGGATTTCTAAGTCCTAATGCAAGGATGTATTTACTTCCGAGCTACCTTGGCGCAAAGTCTCTCTCTCTCAACTCCGGAGGACTGGAGTTGTTGGGTGGCCAACAACCGAGTCCCCTCTGTCTCTGCTTCAGATCACACACTGTTGGATTGCTTGGGCAAATTATGGCCAACATACAAATGTGTTCTCATATTGTTCATCTCTTGGTGGCATTTTATAGGATAA
Source organism: Pinus albicaulis (assembly GCA_034641835.2). Classification (NCBI taxonomy): domain Eukaryota; kingdom Viridiplantae; phylum Streptophyta; class Pinopsida; order Pinales; family Pinaceae; genus Pinus; species Pinus albicaulis. Next base: position 106,506,905 of record CM076578.1, on the reverse strand, counting down.
TTCAAACTCTCCTTCCCTCTCTTGGTACATTGATGGATGGTGACCCAATAGAGGAGGGTGATTCTATTGTGTGCTCCATTGAGATCCTAAGGAGGCTTGGTTGACTGTCCTTAGGCGGCCTCAAGGGTGGGATCATTGTCCTGGAGTGTGCCTTTCGGTCCTGAAAAGTGACTTCCGCCCCTCTCAGGTCCACATGGATTTTTGAGGAAAATTCGTGCAAAGGCGTGCTTATCGAAGAAAAGTGCGCACAAAGGTGCATTTTGCTGGTTCCTTCAGTGCGCAATTTGATTTTCCTCTTAGACCTTAGAGATTTTTAATTACTTCGGATTCTCTAATGTGCCTCAGCCCTGTAAATCCTTCTGTCTGACATTCAATAATTTCATCTTTGCTTGTCCAATTTTCTAGTGATAACAGTTGCCCCCTAATGTGTGAGGTCTAGGAAGAACTATATAGCCAAAATAAATTATAGTTTCTTTTCTGTGTACTATGCGGAGAGAGAGAGAGAGAGAGAAAACTGCGTGTAGCACGAAGTCAGAGCTCCTTACACCAGGTCGAAGAGCGACCATGTCATATGGGAACCCTGCAAGCAATGGTATAATACAATAAATACAACTTTTCTACGAGGCGGGAATGTCCCATGCTCGTGATGCTTTGGTTAGCTAAACAAATATATTTGACAAATATAAATTCTGTCTGTGTCAATAGTATGGTAGAGATCTGTTGGTTGATGATGATGATTGTTGATGCTCTCAGGGGCATTTTTTTTCTTTGTAAATAGGTGGAATGTGGTACCCATAAGCTTAAACTTGGCGTGGCATATAAATGCGCATTGTACACATAGGTGTATGGTTGGGATCTTCCCGTGTAAGCATTGATGAAAGAGATGCTTATAAAGGCACGGGTCTTCTACAAATTTGATCTAAGTTCAATGGTTGTAAGGTATGATACGATCTTGACATGAAATCTTGTGTTGTAGTCGAATGTCAGGAGGATCGATGACATATGTGGGCAATGATGTCTCCCACAGTGCCATCTAAGGATGTCCCTTTTGTGGAGAGGGGTGACGTGGCCATTGCAACTTGTGAAAACAAAATGTTATGGTTAGGAGTAGGGTTTTTTTGTGACATAACCTGTTGTGTGTTCACCTGGCTTCCCGAATGGGTGGCACTCCTCTGTCCCCTACAGGTTGTGGGTGGAGTGGTATGTGGTGACCCTATGGGGGTGTTCATCGGTGTGGTGTTGGGTGACCAACGAGGGTTCCCAACTAATGATGCCCTGGTAAAGGATGAACCAATAAGGGTGGTAGTGTTCTGTCTTTGACGCATAAATGGCGAAAGACCTGGAACCCCTCCCGGTAATGGGGGGAGGTCCAAAAGACATCTAGATCGATGAGGTCCCGCTGGGTTCGTTCTGGCGTCAACTAGGTATGATTTTGGAAATATTTGAGAGGATAGAGATTATAATCAAAGAAAAAATCTGATCACATACATAAAACAAAGAGAAAATAAAAGATAAATTTTCCCTTTAGATTAATCCTATTTGCTCAGTCAATAAATTAATATGGTTTTTTGTTGTTTTCATATGATACTCAAATCCTAGAAGACCTAATCGTCCTCACACTCTCAAATGTAACTAGGACTTGATAATATATCTTGCGAATGCTGGCACAATGTCCCAAAAGAACTCATGACGCCCCTAGTCAACCGAAGAAAATCAACCAAGGTAAGGGTAGAGGATCTAATGCTTCCTGCACCATCACCTATAGGGAAGGATGCCCCATTTTTGGCCACTAAGTACTATCGTCCCATGTGAGCATTCGAGTCTTGAGCTTCTTGGTAATTAAGCTACCAATACCGAGTATTAGAGAAGTCAGGTAGCTTCGAATAATACCGCACGCACTGGGCCTAAGCTTAACTCCCTATGAATCGGGTCTCTGTTGCGCTCAGGTTTTCTTTGTCATGGGTGGATAGACAGATTTGAAAGTTCCCTAAACAATCAAATTCTATGTTTCAAGATGTAGACTGACCAAGGCGGCTTATTGGATGCCTACCCCCTCGGTCCTGGATTAAACTATGAATTCTCTTGTGGCCCATGTGGGGAGAGTTTAGTGAGTTTGGTTAAGTTAGTTTTAGATGTCTTTAATTTACTTAGGGTGTGACTGTGTGTGAAAAAAAGGTGAACATGCACATAGTTTGAACGTGTGGATATGCGGTGATCCTTTTCAAAATCCCCTATTTAAACTATGTTTTTTGTTCCTTGCTCAAAAGGAAAACATGTACAGATATGTGTTGCTTCCAATGTTTCCTAGTTAATCTAAATGATCAACTATAGGGAGATGGTGAGTTATCAATAGAGTTTTCATATGCTTGCCTAGGATCACCCAAAGGTGCAAAGGCAGTAGAGATTACTTGCTCTCTAAAGACAATTCGATCCTGGTCTCGAATCCTAGTGCAAAAAATAGAACTAAAAACTAATGACTTTTACACTAGAAAAATGAAAAATATTTAGCTAAGCATGTGTGGAATGGGGCCACTTACTTTGGCTAATTAACTAAGTGTTTTTTGGTGCCTAAATTCACAAAACAAATTATTTTGAAATGCAAGTTTATTTCCCCCTAGTTAAACAATGTGTTAACTTTACGAAAATCAACTTGAAATAAAACTAACACCTAAACTACTAAAACACAGCTAAAAGTGAGATTTAACAACTTGTGGGACACCTCAACCAGTGCTAGAAGATTTATTATGGGCTTCCAGTCACTTTAAAAGAAATAAATAAATGGAAATAGCACCAAATTTGTGCTTCTAGTTTCCATGTGCAAAAGGTTGAGATAGGCGCATAGTCTGCGCACATGTCACTACTGAACACGCACAATGGGCACGTCTATATGTGAAAAAGCTGCGCTATTTTCCTACAAAGAAATTTTGGTTGCTCTTCAGCTTCAACCTCTCACTGAGGGTGACTCAGGTAGTGAAAGAGAGAAAGGGGGCAGTTGCAGCCCAACTCCACATCAAAGAAATAGGTCTCTATAAAAAGGCACAACAACATAAACTTGGAAATAAAAGTAGTGGAGTCACCAATCCTGTGTATGTGTGTTTGGCGAAGGAATGAACCAAATCACACCTGCTTAAGAGGAGTGGTTTTTTCCTCTTAAGTTCTTGGTCACAGGAAGAAAATAAAGGTAGTCAAGCAAGTTAGGGAACATGCTAAGACAGAAACATACTAAATAGTGAAATAGCATGCATATTCAAACATAAAAACTAAACTAAAACAAATAATACAAAATCTCTAAATAGAGTCAAACAACTTCAATAATATAAACAGTGGCACTTACGTCCCCTCTTATTGAGTGCTAGTAGGAATAAATGATGAAACATTTACACACTTGCCAAGGGGCCCTTAGAACTAGGGAGTTCTAAGTTCCAATGCAAGGATGTGTTTACTTCTGAGATATCTTGGTGCAAAGTCTCCCTCCCTCTACTCCGGTGGACTGGAGTTGTTAAGTGGCCAACAACTGAGTCCCCTCTATCTCTACTCCGGATCACACATTGCTGGATTTCTTGGGGAAATTATAGCGAGCATAACAATGTGTTCTCATCTTATTAATCTCTTGGTGGCCTTTTATAGGAGAATTCAAACTCTTCTTCCCTCTCTTGTTACATTGATGGATGGTGACCTAAGAGAGGAGGGTGATTCCATTGTGTGCCACATTTATTCCATTATCTTCTCCCTTGAGGTCCTAAGGAGGCTTGGGCGGCTTTCCTTAGGTAGCCTCAAGTGTGGGATCAATCTTCTGGAGTGTGCCTTGTGGTCCCGGAAAGTGACTTCCACCACTCTCAGGTCCATGTGGCTTTTTGAGGAAAATCCACGCAAAGGCGCGCTTATCGAAGAAAAGTGCGCACAAAGGCGCATTTTGCTGGTTCCTTTAGTGCACAATTTGATTTTCCTCTTCGACCTTAGATATTTTTAAATACTTCAGATTCTCTAATGTGCCTCAGCCCTGTAAATCCTTTTCCCTAACATTTAATAATGTCATATTTGCTTGTCCTATTTTCTAGTGATAATAAGGAAAATTCCTTTGAGCTCAGTGTTTCACCATTCCTTAGTCTGCACCCAGTGTTCAATGTGGACCGCCTTCAGCCCTAGTTTCCACCATTAGTGGACACATCATACATTGCAGAACAATTCACACCAATAGAACTAAACCACAAATGCGTGGAATAGGCCACAACTGATTGGATCATGGACACTCATATCAAGAAAAATTGCACAAAAAATATCCAGCTATATCGGGTTGTCAAAGTTGGCCAACTCTTGCACCAAGGAAAGTGGCTCACCAAGGACCAAGTTCAACAGAATTTTCTTATCTCATGGAAGAACTCAACGCAATGGGTACCATTGCTTCCTAAGGGGGGAGGACTGATCCAAGTGGATATTGGTATCCACCCTCCTATTCTACTTAGACCCCCACCATTTTTACATTCAGTTTTTAGTTTCCTTAATTGTAGCAAAATTTAATATTTTTGGCAGTTTTTCGGGTTGTGAACTTCCAGGGTCGTTTTGAGGCCCTTAACGATGTTTTTTTGGGAAAATATGGGCCAATATGGGGCTCCAATTGATGTTGGCCAGGCAAAAGTTTTATTCCTCGAATAGATATTTCTAATGAGGTATTGTGCATGTTAAATGGAGATAGTATGCCAAAGTTACGACCCCAGGAAGTCGATGTACCAATTTACCCAAACGAGGCCCATTGTTTTGGTGCTTTATCTCCTAGGATTAGGTTTTTGGATGTTTATAGTTTTCCATTATTTTTGAATAATAAATAGGCATTCAAGACTCATTGTAATACAGTTCAAACGCATGTAGCCGCCACATCTCTTCTCAGAGATAAGCTACCATCGCCAGAGCTAGTTTATTTCCATTCTATCTGTAAGCCTATTTTAGTTTTTTGATATTAATGAAATGAAGAATATTTTCAGCTAAATATCTGTGCTTATTTTTATTTTTGTATTCTATTGTGTTCCTACATAAATCCAAATCAGTGGAAATAGAGCGATATTCTCTTTTCTTGATTACTCTTTGCATGTCCCCAACGAGATCAAGGTGTAAGGAGTTAGGGCTCGATCTGGTTGAACCTTTGAAAGATTAGCCTCACAAACCCTGATGACCTCATGGAAGAAGAAAGGAAAGATGAGGGAGTAGAAGATCCTATAAAAATATTTCTCGAGGAGGCCCTCAAGAAACAAAGGAATGCGATGATGGATAACTTTTCCGAGATCCTTCGACGACAACACACTAGCGACACATCTTCATCTGGAAACCACTTTGGAGGTGCCACTCCTTTTAAGGTACAAGTTAACTTCGACATTCCCATATTTGAGGGACAAATAGATGCAAACATCATAGATAGATGGTTGAATCTATTAACAGGATATTTTTTTGGTTCATGACTTTTATAATCAGGAAAATATTACTTTTGCACTCCTCAAAGTTGCCCCCCATGTCAAGGAATGGAAACCTGCTGTGAGCAAAAGGATGAGAGGAAATCGTCCCTGTTCTAAGTTGCACCCACTTGGAATTCTTTTTGAGACACCATCAAGGAATAATACTACCCCGTACGGAGCTATGAGGACACATACATACAATGGACTATGTGACGACAACAAAGGGATTAAGATGTGAATGAGATGACAAATGTTTTCCATACCCTGCGCACAAATTTGGGTATCAAAGATTCAGAGAAAAATTTGGTGCTTAAGTACTGCAGTTTTTTCCATAGATACATCTAGGAGGAAATGGAGTTCTTTGAAATCTACTCGCTTGGTGCAACATATCGATAGGTTTCCAAGATTGAGCATAAATTAAAACAGAAGAAGCGAGACTTTGGATCTACGAATTAGAAGCAAGGAAAAGGTGCCCCCAAAATGTAGAACAAAGGACAAGGCAAAGGCAGGGCATCCCAGGACAACCTGTCAAAGCTGCAAGCAAAGAAAAACATCATGAATCCAAAGAAGGACATGAGAAAGTGGTGTGAGTTCCATAAGAGCTCCACTCACAACATAAGTGATTGTCGGGCCAAGCAGCCATTGGTGGACGAGTTGAAGGCTTCTGAATCAGATGTAAGTTATGACTCTAACTTTGAACCCAAAAATTGGAATGAAAAAGGAAAGCATATTATCGATGTGAAGCCCAGTGTCACCATTTCCAACACCAATATCTAGAAAGAAGAACCCGAAGATCCATAGGAGGGGGAGCACCTCTTCCATTCATAGATGTGGGCAAAGGGTTCCCCACTGTAGTCAATTATTAATAGTGGGAGCCAAAAGAACCTAATTTTTGTAGAGGTCGTGAAGTGTTTGGGCCTACTGATCATAGCACACCCACAACCGTACACCATCGGGTGGCTTCACCAAGGATGAGATCTCTGCATCAGCCATCAGTGTAGCCTTCCCTACAGCATCAAGCCCTTCATGGATAAGGTATTATGTGATGTATTATTACACCAACCATAGTTGTGGAAGTGAGATTCTTTATATGAGTCTCAACCTCGCGTTGTTATTGTTACTTTGGTTAATACGTTGTAAATGACACTAGAGGTAGCACTTCCTACCACCATCTCTTTGATCACTACGAAACAATGAAGTAAGCACATTTCATAAAATGGGAAATTTGTTTTCCTTATGATCCATGCTTTGGGAAAGAAGAATATTGTGGCCAAGACCTCTAGACAGGGCTCCTCTGCACGTCAAAAACAGAGGGACAAGGTCTTGGAGGAGTATGGGGACATATTCACCTCATCTGCAGGAGTGCCTATGCACTGTTAGGTCAAGCACTCCATCGATCTGACCCCATGCATGTTTTTATACAATGGAAAAATCTATCAACGCTCTATTATGGAGAATGAAAAAATCAAGAGGAAGATTTAAGAGTTGCTACTAAAAGGTCACATCCGACCGAGTTCATCACCCTGTGGGAGCCCAATCGTGTTGGTGCAGAAGAACGATGGGACTTGGAGAATTTGTATTGAATATCAGGCATTGATTAAGATCATTGTCTAGAATAGGTATTCGATCCCATGGATGGACGACCTTTTGTACTAACTCAAGGGGGACAAATATTTAAGCAATATTGACTTGAAGTCTAGGTATCACCAAGTACCAATCAAACCCTCCGATGTGTGTAATATTTCCTTCAAATCTAAGGAGGGACTTTTTGAATGGTTGGTCATGCCTTTCGGGTTGATGAATGCTCTTGCAAACTTCATGAGGCTGATGGAGAACATCTTGCGGCCATTCACCAACTCATTCATTATGGCATATTTGGATGAGATCCCAACGACCGCTCATGGGGGACGAAAACAAAGATGAGGGAGCAAGAGATCCTATCAAAATATTGCTCAAGGAGGCCCTCAGAAAACAAAGGAACACGATGATGGATAAGTTTTCCCAAATCCTTCAACGACTACCCACTGGCGGCGCATCTGCATCCAACAACCACTCTGGAGGCGCAACTCCTTTTAAGGTACAAATAAACTTTGACATTCCCATATTTTGAGGTCCAAAATGATGCATACACCATAGATAGAAGGTTTAATCTATTAGAATTATATTTCTCGTTTCATGACTTTTCTGACCAGGAGAAGATTATTTTTGCACTCCTTAAAGCTACCCCCCATGTCAAGGAGTCGTGGGAAACCTACTGTGAGAAAAAGTATGAGGGGGAACCCACTCTGTTCTCGGTCGTACCCACTTGGAATTATTTTTGAGATGCCATCAAGGAACAATATTATCCCATGGGGAGCTATGAGGACAAGTACATACAATGGACTACGATGCGACAACAAAGAGATCTAGATGTACATGAGTTGAAGAATCTGTTCCATACCCTTTGCACAAAATTGGGTATCAGATTTAGAGAAACATTTGGAGCTGAAGTACCGCAATTGTCTACAAAGATACATTCAAGAGGAAATGGAGTTCCTTGACATCTCCTCACTTGGAACAACATACCGGTATGCTGCCAATATTGAACAGAAATTAAAATAGAAGAAGCGAGACTTTGGATCTGTGAATCAAAAGCAATGGAAAGTTTCCCCCAAACTACAGAACAAAGGACAAAGCCAAGGCATTGCGTCCCAAGATAACCTACCAAATTTGTAAGCAAATAAAAACACCACGAAGCTAAAGAAGGACATGGGAAAGTGGTGTGAGTTCCATAAGAGCTCCACTCACAACACAAGTGAGTGTCGGGCGAAGTAGTCACTGGTGCCCGAGATGGGGGCTTCTGAATCAGATGAATGCTGTGATTCTGAATGAGAACCTGACAAGGGGAATGACAAAGGGAAGAAGATCCTAACACCACCATTTCCACTAAAAAGATCTTGGAGGAGGAACTGGAAGATCCAGAGGAGGAGGAGCGTCTCTTCCACTCTCAGATGTGGGTAAAAGGTTCCTAGCTACATTTCATTATCGACAGTGGGAGCCAAAAGAACCTAATTTCAGCAAAGGTAGTGAAGCGTTTGGGCTTGCCAACCACAGCACACCCATAGTGGTACACCATCGGGTGGCTTCACCAAGGACGAGATCTCAGTGGCAGCCAACAGTTTCGCCTTCCGTATAACATCAAGCCCTTCACAGATGAGGTATTATGTGACATTCCTCCTCTTTATGTTTGTGATGTATTATTAGTCCAACCATACTTGTGGAAGCGACATGTTGTGTATGAGTCCCGACCTCACACTGTTATTTTTACTTTATGCAATAAGTTGTACAGGATACCAGAGGTACCACCACCTGCAACTATCTCTTTGGTTAACACAAAACAATGCAGTAAGCTCATTTCCAAATCCGAGAAATTTGTTTTCCTAATGATTTTCCCCCAGGGAAAGAAGAAGATTGTGGCCATGAACTCTAGACAGGGATCCTCCTCACGACAACAACAAATGGACAAGGTCGTGGAGGATTATGGGGACATCTTCACCTCACCCACAAGGGTGCCTTTGCACTGTCAGGTTAAGCACCCCATTGATTTGACCCCAGGTGCGCCGATGCGCAATGACCGATCTATCGGTGCTCTATTCTGGAGAACGATGAAATCTAGAGGCAAATTAAGGAGTTGCTGCAGAAAGGTCACATCCGACCGAGTTCATCACCCTGCGGGAGCTCGATCATGTTAGTGGAGAAGAAGGTTGGGACTTGGAGACTTTGTATTGAATATCAAGCGCTGAACAAGATCCCTATCTAGAATAGGTACTCGATCCCATGGATTGATGACCTTCTGGATCAACTCAAAGGGACAAAATATTTTAGCAAGATTGACTTGAAGTCTGGGTATCACCAGGTACCAATCGAACCCTCTGATATGTGGAATACTACCTTCAAAGGCAAGGAGGGCCTTTTCGAATGGATGGTCATGCCTTTCAGGCTGACAAATGCTCTTGCAACCTTCATGAGGCTGATAGAAGACATCTTGCGGCCATTCACCAATTCATTCATTGTGGTGTATTTGGATGAGATCCTGATCTTCAGCCAGAGTTGGGAAGAGCACCTCGACCACATTCGACAGGTCATCCAAACGCTACAGCAACGCAATTTGTCTTCCAATTTGGATAAATTCACTTTTTCATGACCCAGGTTCAATATCTAGGATACATCATTGACAATCGAGGGGTGCATGTGGACCTAGCCAAGATCCAGGTCATTCGGGATTGGCCAATCCCAACCACTCTAACAGAGCTCCACAACTTTCTGGGTCTTGCCAATTTCTACTGTGGGTTCATGTTGGGGTTCTCTCATACATCCAGGACTTTGAGTTAAGTCACAAAGGGAGGAGAAAAATAAAATATATTTTAGTCTGAATCGCAATAGAAGGCATTCTCAGAGTTGAATCATCGCCTCTTCTTTGCACCAGTGCTCACATTACCAGACTTGCATCAACCATTTGATATCGAGATAGATGCCTCTAACTATGCTATTGGGGCAGTTCTTACTCAGCACGGGCATTCAGTGTCATATCATAGTGAGAAACTTTCAGACACAGTCCAAAAGATGTATTCCATACTACAGGCTTGTCGATAATGAAAGAATTACATTTTAGGGAAGGAAATGATCATCCACACAGATCACTAACCCTTGAATTTCATACAGACATAGGGAAGTTACCGAAGGTCCACATACTTGCAAAAGTTTCATTTGAACATCAAGTACAAGAAGGAAAAAAAAAATAATGTTGCAGACTGCCTCAGCCGACCGTCGATCATGGCGCTAATAACTCTGCTCGACTTTTGTGGGCACGAGACTTTGGGTTAGCCAAATCTCTAAAAAATAAATCAAGAATTCAGAAACACATACCAAACGCTCCTAGAAGGGAAGTAAGTTCCATATTTTAACCTCCAAGATGCATTGTTATGCCATCTGGGACACCCATGTGTTCCTTCAAGCGAGCGTTCCAAGATGATTTGGGAAGCGCACTACAGTCGAGCCATTGGAAATTTTGGGGTCGAGAAAATAGTGGAAATATTGCAGAAGTATTTCTATTGGTTGAACCTTCTACAAGATTTCGAGAAGAACGTCAGATCCTCCATTGCCTGTGCCATTTCCAAACTGACTATCAAGAAGAAGGGCCTATATACTCTGTTTCCTAGCCCTGGTCAACCTTTGGAATCCATATCGATGGATTACATGTTGGGCCTTCCTTCTACCAAGAATGGCAACGACTGCATTTTTGTGGTCATCCACAGATTCTCTGCGATGGCCATTACGACAGCCTGCAAGAAGAATATCATAGCAGATTCCACTGCTAAACTCTTATTTTAACTTGTGTGGGTACACTTTGGGATCCCACAGTCCACTATCTAAGATCAGGATATCATTTTCCTCAGTACATTTTTGTCAAGTATCTGGTCAATGTTGGACACCAAGCTCACTAAATCCACAACTTTTCACCCCCAAACTGATGACCAGAGAGAGGTCGTCAACAGGATGATTATACACATTCCACGCATGTATAACTCAAAGCATCCATGCACATGGGATAAAATCCTCCCCTATGTCTAGCACAGCTATAACTGGGCTCTCCACAACTCAACTGACCAAATCCCCTTTCACGTGGGCTTGGGATTCCAACCACTATGTCCCATTGATTTTGCCATACCATTTTCAACTACTCAAGAAGATTTGGCTCATGTCCAGTCTAAACCTGAAAAAGTGAACAACTTCATTGAGTGCATTCAACACATTCTCCAATACTTCCATGACATATTAGACAGAGCCAATGCTAAGTACAAGCAATGACATAATCATTATCGGGTGCACACAAGTTCTAGGAGGGAACAAAGTCTGGCTATATTTTCAAAAGGAGTGCCTCGCTAGACCCCACCGCAAGCTTTTCCCACCTTGATATAGGCCATACACCCTCAACAAGGTTGTTGGGGACAATGCCTTTGAGCTGAGTATTCCACCATTCCTTGATCAACACCCAGTGTTCAATGTGGACCACCTTCAACCCTACTTTCCACCATTACTGGACACATTAAACATTGCAGAACAAATCACACCAATAGAGCTAAACCCTGACCACATAGAACAAGCCACAATTTACCAAATATTGGAAACGCATATCAAGAACACTCGCATGCAGAATATCTAGCTGTATTGGGTTATCAAAACTAGCCAACTCTGGCAGCAAGGAAAGTGGCTCACCAGGGACCAAGTTCAGTAGAAGTTTCCTCTTCTCATGGAGGAACTCAACGCAATGGGGACCATTGCTTCCTAAGGGGGGAAGACTGATCCAAGTGGATATTGGTGGCCACGTGCCTATTCCACTTGGACCCCTACCATTGTTTCTTTCATTTATTTAGTTTCCTTAATTGTAGCACAATTTACTATATTTGGCAGTTTTGCAGGTCATGAACTTCTCGAGCTGTTTTGAGGCCCTAAACGGCATTTTTTGGGACAATTAGGGCCAAAATTGGTTAACAAAATTCATTGTTAACCATTTTTTTCCACTCTAAATTTGTATTCCTTGAAGATATATTTCTAACGAGGTATTGTGCGCATCAAACGAAGATTGTATGCCAAAATTACGACCCAGGGAAGTTGATGTACCAATTTAACCATACAAGGCTCATAGTTTTGGTGCTTCATCTCCTAGGGTTAGATTTTTGGATATTTAGGGTTTTCCATTATTTCTCAATAATAAATAGGCCTTCAAGCCTCATTGTAACAAATTTCAGAGGCATGAAGCCGCCACATATCTTCTTAGAGATAAGCTACCATCGCCCGAGGTAGTTTATTTTCATTATGTCTGTAATCTTATTTCAGTTATTTGATATTAATGAAATGAAGTATATTTTCTATTGCATCTTTTCATTTATGTTTATTTTTGTATTCTATTTTTTCCTGCATAAATATGGAACCAAGGTATCGGAGTGGTATTATCTTTCTCGATCTTTCTTTGCATGTCCACAACGAGATCAGGGTATAAGGAGTTAGGGTTTGATGTGGTTGAACCTTTGCAATATTCGCCTCACAAACCCCAACGACCTCCCATGGAGTTAGAAAATAAAGACAAGGGAGCAGGAGATCCTATCAAAATATTTCTCGAGGAGGCCCTCGAGAAACAGAGGAACGCGATGATGGATAACTTTTCCCAGATCCTTCGACGACTACCCACCGGCGATGCGTATTCATCCGGCAGCCACTCTGGAGGTGCCACACATTTTAAGGTACAAGTTAACTTCAACATTTCAATATTCGAGGGCCAAATATATGCAGAAATCATAGATAGATGGCAAAATATATTATAAGGATATTTTTTGATTCATGACTTTTCCAATCGGGAAAAGATTACTTTTTCACTCCTCAAAGTTTCCCCCCATGTCAAGGAATGGTGGGAACCTACTGTGAGAAAAAGGACGAGAGGTAATCCTCCTTGTTCTCGGCCACACCCACTTGGAATTCTTTCCCATATGCCATCAACGAGCAATACTACCTTGTGGGGAGATATGAGGACAAGTACATACAATGGATTGTGCTACAACAGCAAAGGGATCAAGATGTGCATGCACTAACGAATATGTTCTATACCCTACACACAAAGTTGGGTATCAAAGATTTAGAGAAACATTTCGTGCTTAAGTGCCACATTTTTCTACATAGATACATTTAGGAGTAAATGGAGTTCCTTAACATCTTATTTCTTGGTGCAACATACTAGTATGCTACCAAGATTAAGCATAAATTCAAATAGAAGAAGTGATACTTTGTATCTGTGAATTAGAAGCATGGGAAAGGCATCCCCAAAATACATAACAAAGGACAAGGCCAAGGAGGGTTAGCCCAGGACAAACATTGAAGCCACAAGCGAATAACAACACCATGAAGCCAATGAAAGACATGGGAAAGTGGTGTGAGTTCCATAAGAGCTCTACTCATACCACAAGTGAGTTTCAAGCTAAGCAGTCATTGGTGGCTGAGTTGAAGGCTTCTAAATTAGATGCATGTTCTGAATCTTATTCAGAACTCGACAAGGGGAATGACAAAAGGAAGCAGATTATCGATGCAGAGCCCAGTGCCACCATTTCCAGCACCAAGGTCCCGAACGAAGAACCTGAAGATCTAGAGGAGAGGTAGTGCCTCTTCCATTCCCAAATGTGGGTGAAGGGTTCCTCTCTATAGTTCATTGTCGACAGTGGGAGCCAAAATATTTCATTTCAGTAGAATTCATGAAGCGGTGGGGCCTGCTGATCATAGCACACCCACAACCATACACCATCTGGTGGCTTCACCAAGGACGGGATCTCTGCGTCATTCAGAAATGTCGCCTTCCCTATAACATCAAGCCCTTCATGGATGAGGTATTATGTGATGTTTCTCCTCTTCAATTTTGTGATGTATTATTAGGCCAAACATACTTGTGGAAGCGACATGTTTTGTATGAATCTCGAGCTTCCATTTTTATTGTTATTTTAGGTAATAAGTTGTACTTGATATTAGAGGTAGCACCACCTACCGACATCTCTTTGATCACCATGAATAAATGCAATAAGCTCATCTCCTAAACTGGGAAATTTGTTTTCCTTATTATCTGCCCTCAGGGAAAGAAGAATATTATAGCCATGACCTCTAGACAGGGCTCCTCCTCATTTCAACAACATATGGACAAGTTCATGGAGTAGTACAGGGACATCTTCACCTCACCTGCAGGGTTCCTCTGCACTGTCAGGTCAAGCACTATATCGATCTGACTCTAGGCATGTTGCTACCTAATGGACCAATCTATCAGCGCTATGTTATAGAGAAAAACATAATCAAGAGACAGATTCAAGAGTTGATGCAAAAAGGTCATATACGGTTGAGTTCATTGCACTGTAGGAGCTCAATCGTGTTGGTGCAGAAGAAGGATGTGACTTGGAGACTCTATATTGACTATCGGGCACTGAAAAAGATCATTTTTCGGAATACGTATTTGATCCCACAGATTGATGACCTTCTGGACCAACTCAAGGGGGCCAAATATTTCAGCAATATTGACTTGAATTCCGAGTATCTCTAAGTACCAATAGAACCTTCTAATGTGTGGAAAACTACCTTAAAATCCAAGGAGGGACTTTTTTAATGGCTGGTCATGCCTTTTGGGTTGAATAATTCTCCTAAAACCTTAATAAGGTTGATGGAAGACATCTTGCAACCATTCACAAACTCATTAATGGTGGTGTATTTGGATGACATCCTGATCTTCAGCCATAGTTGGGAAAAGCACCTCCACCACAATCAACATGTCCTCCAAACACTATGACAACACAAGTTGTGTGCCAATTTAGAGCAATGCACTTTTGGCATGACCCAGGTTCAATATCTAGGATACATCATTGATGATCGGGGGGTGCATGTGGACCTAGCCAAGATCTAGGTTATTCAAGATTTTCCAGCCCCAACCACTCTAGTAGAGCTCCACAGTTTCTAGGTCTTGCCAATTTCTATCGTCGGTTCATGTTGGGGCTCTCTCATATAACTTGGTCTTTGAGTCAAGTCACCAAGGGAGGAGAGAAAGAAAAAATATTTTGGTTTGAATTGAAATAGAAGGCATTTGTAGAGTTGAAGCATAGCCTCTACTCTGTACTAGTGCTCACATTACCAGAATTTCAACAACCATTTGAGATTCAGAAAATGCCTCTGACTATGTTATTGGAGCAGTTCTTACTTAGCATGGGAATCTAGTGGCATATCAAAAAGGGACACTTTCAGACACAATCCAAAAGTATCCCACCTATGACAAAGAGATGTATTTCATGGTGTAGGCCTGCCGAAAATGGAAGGATTGTATTTTGGGGAAGAAAATAGTCATCCGCACAGATCCACGAACCCTGCAGTTCATACAGACAAAAGAAAAGTTGCAGAACGATCACCATCAGAAATGGTCCACAAACCTGCAAAAATTCCATTTTAAAATCAAGTACAAGAAGTGCAGCACCAATAATGTTGCAGACTACCTCCGCGGACCATTGATCGTGGCGCTAACCACTGTGCTTGTCTAATGTGGGCATGGGACTTCGGGTTGGACACATCTCTACAAAAGCGATCCAGAATTCGACAATGCATACCATACGCTCCTAGAAGGGAAACAAGTTCCATATTTTCACCTCCATGATGCAATTTTATTCCACCTAGGACAACTATGTGTTCCTTTAAGCTAGCATGCCAATATTATTTGGGAAGCTCACTACAGTCAAGTCGTTGGACATTTCGAGGTCAAGAAAATAGTGGTAGTATTGTAGAAGTATTTCTATTGGTCGAACCTTCTATAGGATGTCGGGAAGTACATCACATCCTACACTGCCTACGCCATTGAAAAAATGACCATCAATAAGCAAGGCCTACATACTATGTTGCCTACCCCTAGTCGACCTTGGGAATCCATCTCGATGGATTACATGTCGGGCCTTCCTTCTACTAAGCATGGCAACAACTACATTTTTGTGGTCATCCAAAAATTCTCTAAGATGGCCATTATGGCGGCTTGCAATAAGAATATCACAGTAGAATCCACTACTAAAATATTCTTTGAACTTGTGTGGGTAAACTTTGGGATCCCACTATCCAGTCTCTCAGATCAAGACAACATGTTACTTATTACATTTTGGTCAATTATATGGTCGATGTTTGACACCAAGTTAATTAAGTCCGCAACTTTCCACCCCTAAACTGATGTCGAGATAAAGTTTGTCAATAGGATGATTGTAGATATTTTGCGCATGTACAACTCAAATCATCCACGCACTTGTGATGAAAGCCTCCCCTATGTCCAACACATCTATAACTGGGATCTCCATAGCTCAACTGGCCATATCCCCTTTTAGGTGGGCTTGGGATTCCAACCACTATGTCCCATTGATGTGGCCATACCATTTTCAACTACTCAGGTAGATTCAGCTCATGTCCAGTCTATAGCTGACAAGGTGAAAAACTTCAATGAGCACATTCAACACATCCACCAACAGGTCCATGACATATTAGACAAATCCAATTCTAAGTACAAGTGACGATATGATCAACATCGGATGCCACAAAAGTTCAAGGTGGGCAACAAAGTTTGGCTACATTTACAGAAGGAGAATCTTGCTGGACCCCACCACAAGCGTTTCCCGCTCTGATATGGGCCATACACCCTCACCAAGGTTTTTGTGGACAATGCCTTCGAGCTCAATATTCCACCATTCCTTGGTCAGCACCCAGTGTTCAATGTGTATTGCCTTTGGCCCTACTTTCCACCATTACTGGACACATTAGACATTGCAGAGCAACTCACACCAATAGAGCTAAACCCTGACCGCATGGAATAGGCCACAATTGATCAGATCATGAACACACAGATCAAGAGTACTCACACTTAGAAGATCCAGCTGTATCGAGTTGTCAAATTTGACCAACTCTTGCACCAAGGAAACTGGCTCACTAGGGATCAAGTTCAGCAAAATTTTCCTCATCTCATGGAGGAACTCAACACAATGGGGACCATTGCTTTCTAAGGGGGGAGGACTGAGGCCCTAAACATTTTTTCTTGGGAAAATCAGGGCCAACATGGGTCCTCAAGTAATGGTGTCCACTTTAAAGGTCTATTCCTTGGATACATCTTTAAAATGAGGTATTGTTCACGTCAAATAGAGATCGTATGCCAAAGTTTTGGTGCTTCATCTCCTAGGGTTAGGTTTTTGGATGTTTAGGGTTTTTCACTATTTCTCAATAATAAATAGGCCTTCAAGCCTCATTGTAACACAATTCAGAGGCATCTGTTAGGGTCCTATAATGCATAGGATCAAATGGTGGTTGAACATTTTCTTTCAGTTCATGATAAATTGTAAATAATATTGCATTCTACAAATGATTTCCAAAAAAAATAGAAAATGAAAGCATGAAAAAAAGGTATATAAAAGAAAGAAATAAAAAATAAAAATAAATTGTTGGGGACAAAAAAATATAGAAAAAATAAAATGAAATCAAAGAAAAATACAAAAATAAAGGAAAAAGAAAAGAAAAAAAAGGAAAATTATATGAGAAATTTCCCCCTAGGTGAGCTAGTCCAAATTCCACCAACAATTTAAAAAATTTAAATCAATAGTTTCATTTACAAATGTTGCAAATAAGTGTTCAACTTCTTTAAATGCCACTTAGAATTAATTGTTATTTTTTCCAAATATATTAGGTTAGGATAATAAATCTACCATCTAGTTTAATCTTGGTTGAAATGGTTAGTTAGATTAGAGAAAATGGGGCCGCAAGCTTAAATGCACCATTAGATTAAGTTAATTTAGTTTGGGTGCTTAAAAAGCATTAAGCTTGGCCTAATTATGATTTAAAGCGCATGTAATAAAGCAGTTATTATGAAATTTTTGCAAAGTTGAAAGTTTGGTTAAAATTTGATGGTCCAGATTAGATTTCGTCCGAATCAACGACAACAAACACATTTTGGGCCCCTCCAATCTCCACAGTGCTTCGCTCATGGGGGGGGGGGGATCTGAAATAGGCTGACCCACAAGGTAACGTGGCGCCCTCACGATAGTTATCACCCCCCTGAAGAGTCCACGTCATTCACCACCTTCTCATCTACCAATGCTACCATGCCATGTTACCTACCTGACCCCACTACCACTCAACCCACCTTCTCCACTCACTCTCTGCCATCTCACCCTGGCAGGCCCCACACCCTCTGACCTTATGACCATTTTATTAGCTCCCCCCCCCCCCCCATATCCGTTACACCACCCAATTGAATACAACCACCTGACACTCCTTTGACACATCAACCAACGATTGCTACCATTAATAACTCCCGCTCCTACGCAATGGATCCGCTCCCCTCGCAACAGTAAACTGCTAACAACATATCAAAATAATTTTCTATTTAATCTTGGTACACTGTAAATATAATTTCCCTTGCTATTTATTTATCCTACCAGATTAATTTCTACAGGTTTCAATCTGTGACAAGAACTGGTAAATCTCCATGTCACTGTAATTCAAGAAATTAGCTCCATATTACAGGAAATTCCCCCACCTCTGTACCTTCCAATCAACCTCCAGATCCAGGTAATTCAAAATTTTCTTCATTTCCTTCTGATCTATAGTTTACTAATGGCCCCAAAAGGAAAATTCCCTAAGAATAAAGGGAAGAAACCCGATGAGAACCCGATGCTGCCCCCTCCCATTGACCTAGACCATTTGCCTCTTGTTGATCTGTAATATAAAATTGCAGACACCATCTATGAATTCGACTTGCTTTAACTTCACAGCTAGTTGAAGCAAAAATACCTTGATCAGTAAGATGAGCTAAGAATATGGGAGTCTTCCCTCCCACGGTTTATGTTTCCCCAAACTCATGTATTCCCTTAACTTATTTCCTGGTGTCATGCTAGCTATGTACCATCTCAGAGATCCATAATAAGTTGCAATGGTGAAGTTCTCCTCACCATTAAAACTGAAGCCATATCCCAAATGCTTCAAGTCAATTATTCTAAGTCTGTCGTGCCCTTGTCCATAGGTTATCTCACTGAATTATATCAAAATTTGGCTTTCCCATAGAGAGAAAATATATTTGAGATTTTTCTCCCTAAGGATGACTAACTTCCTAAAACTAATCCTCCTTATTCCTCCTCAATGTTTCCAGAGCAGCCAAACAAATCATCACCAGTATTTCATATATCCTTGGCTACTATTCAGACCAATGGGTTGATGAAGCCATTATTGGTTTTGTAGTGTACCTATGGGGGGATAATATAGGGTACAAAGGGAGGTACCCAAGGGAATAATATGATGTATTAATATAAGAATGATAAATAAATGGGCCATAGTTAATAAATAAAGTGGTTAACCCACATTATGTAAGGGACCACAGGTAGAGAGGGAATAAAGTGATAAGCCCATTGTATTGGATGTATGGTATTGAGAGACCCATGGTAACTACTCATGGTATTACATGTATGAAACCTATATGGAGGTTAGAGACTCTCCATTGAGAGATGTCAAGGATTATTGTATGGACAAGCATATGGCTTGTGGAGTGATCTCCTTCCTTAAGGAGTGAATGTATGGTGTTGCCCTACCTTAAGGGTTTGGATATTAATGAAGATCTGAAGTTTTGTCTTCTATGGTGTTATTTCTTGGGCAGATTTTATATTTCTATATATTTTCTTATCAGATCCACTACAGGTTTCCTCTCAATTATTTCCATAGATGAGAAGCCCATAAATTTTAATTACAGTCAATATATTGCAGATGCCATGCATGATCAGTTGGATAAGTTTCCCACAAAGGGATTCGTTAAGTGTTTTTTTGAATTAGTGTACTTATTCATCTACAATCAAGCAAACAAGTTTCCTTTCACTCTACAAAGGATGAATGGGCAGGGTGAAGCCCAATCAGTAATACATTGGACATCCTTGGTAAGAAGGAACTCCACAGAATTTTCCTTCACGAACTATGTAGATCCGATCTTATACACAGTAGTTTGCATTCTAAACTTTGAATTGGAGCCCCAGATAGGATCATATCTTCGGAAGATGTTGCACTTAAGTGATCAAGTAAATACAAGTGACTGGTATTTATACCATAATTACATGTAAATTAGGGTGTATGGGTGTGAATTTACACCATATAAGCTACCAAAATATATACCTATGAGAATTTTCTCATTAGAGTACATAAGACATATGATCCATATGTATGACATGCACTTTGTGGCTACCACGAAGAAAGAACAGTTTAAGATTAAAGCACATGTAGGGCCCTTTGTCTGCAATGCCCAAACAGTTGGCTGAGAAGCTGATTTGCAGCTAAAAAAAACAAATTTCAAGATAAGTTTCACATGGTCTTGTTAGCTCCCTGTAATTTGTAAGATTGGCAAGAAAAAACAACAGAGAACAACATCAAACCACTTTGGAGTCCAGGACCTAGCCTTCCTGAGCTCAGAGAGGGCTTTCTCTGTATTTATGACCAATTGATTTTAGCTTTATGATTATATTTTCTGATTTTAGGCTAGTTATAAAGATTGGGGTTGTTTGTTTGACTATTTGTTTGTTTGGTTGGATAGATAGAATGTGGGAAAGCTTAATCCATTGGGATATGGAGTCATAAAAGGGTTGAGTTGTACATCAACTTTTCAAGGGTTTTCACAGGGCAAGCTAACTATGTCAAATGGATCTTTGTGGCAAGATGAATATGAGATGACAGAAAGCTATTAGTTCAGTAAAGTTAAATAGCAATTAAGAATCCTTTAAAAATATGTCAACATAAATGAAGAGCAGACAGTCTCCGAATTCTGCATTCAGGTATTTAGAGAAAAAATTTCAAGATAACAGTTCAGTGAAATTAAAGAGCAATTAAGAATTCTTTAACTAAACTTCAGAGAAAGCCTTAAGATAATAGTTTGGTTAAACTAAAGAGCATTTAAGAATTCTTTATCTATACTTCACAAAGAAAACCTTAAGACAACAATCCCATAATACTAAAGAGGATTTAAGAATTCCTTAGTTATACTTTCATAGGAAAAAATTAAGATAACAATTACAGACAAAGTTAAGGTGTTCATGCAACATATTTTAATTTAAAATTTATGCTTTGCTATCAGAGAGATTGATGTAAAGTATGGAGAAAACAAAGGGAAAACATTAACATAAAAGGGATAACATCACCATTAACATATCTCAAGGATCCTGTGAACTTGCTTGTATTATTGATGTCCAACTCAAAAACAATTACAGTGCTCCAATACAATAGTATTTTCAATTCATCTTGGGTGTGGAGCCTGATTTTCATCCTGATTCAGAGATCCTTGTTTCAACCAGATATATACCCTAGGAAAACTATACACCCCTACAACAGGGGGGTGTGCGGGGGACTTGTCCCCCCCACGGGATCCGGGGGGGCTGCCCCCCCGGATGGGGGGTCCAGGGGCCAGTGGTGCTCTAGTAGGGGTTTCGGGGGTAGTGCCCCCGAAGCTAAAAATAGATGTAAAATTGCCTTGTAAAAGCATAGTAATTTCTAGTCAATCTGGGTCGTTCATTAGGCAGATGATTTGACGGTAGAAGTTATGTTTAGTTTAGGGTTTTTGGCCCTAAAAGGAAACCCCTCGCTTTGTATGAGGGTATTGTATTACGGATGTGTATTTGTATGTGTATCCTCAGAGTGAGAAATATATAGGGAGACTGTGAGAGAGAACAAAGGATATTACAGTGGATCTATTGTAGGTTGTGTCTCTTCATTTTTCTGGATAATAGAAAGGAAGGACTGGCTGTTCAGGGTGGACGTAGCCCAAACTGGGTGAACCATTTATATTTGTGTCTCTTTGGTTTTATGTGTTTTGTGTGCTTTTGTTTTCTGCATATTTTATGTGTTGCATTGCTCTTTAATATATAATTTTCTAACAATTTAGAGTCTAAACAAAGTTCAACCCTTGATAATGAAAATACATGTGGTATTTTACTGCAACTGAGGTGGTTGCCTTAATCTAGGGTGACAGACTGCATTTATTACAGAGTAAATAAAGTTTTGAAAATTGTGACCATGCAAGGCCCAAGCCAAAAATATCTCTAACAGACCTACTGTAATAATAACTTTGAAATTAACTCCTGATCTAACTTTAAAATATCTTTGACCAACTACCTGCAAAATTAACTTTTATAATAACTTCTGAACTAATGCTAAAATATCTCTAACGGCAATATCAACTTTGGTAGCTTTCATTAAATCAAAATTAAGCTGGAGGTGGCCAACATGGTTGTGAAGAGGCAACTGCTGAGTGATCTTGACATCTGGCCTTGTCTTTGGATTTACCACTTTATAGACCATAAGAGAGGATGCATTGCTGGTATTGCAAAAATTAATCTTTCACTCCGCTTATCATTTGACTATTTCTTAACTTTGTCCTTTCATATTTAACATTTCTTTATCTGCCTTTGCTGTCACTATAAATTCTTCTTTTACCTTACGGTTTTACCTTCCTTTTACTTAACTCTATCCTTTAACTGTGTCTTTTATCTGTTTTCATATTTACCTTGACTGCTCCTTTTCCTGCTTTTATCTGTTCTTCTGCTCATAATCATCTGTAGAACAAGGCTTTTAAATTGAAATCTCAAGAGTCTAGATTTAACAAGCTTTTGGGAACTAGAATTGAGAGTTGTTTATCCCATCTTCTGGTATGCTAATCATCTACAAAATTAAAACAAGTGTTAACAAAACGCAAGTCCGCAGGTAGGCGAGCAATGGTGGTCTGTCGCATAGCACAGGGTGAGGTAAGTGGGTTTAACTTCAAACAGGGGGTGGTTTTATGATATGCGAGGAGGTGGTTTGTGGTTTTATTGTGCGGTGATAAGAGGTTTGGTGGTTTATGATCGAGGAGCACGATAAAGCATGGGGATGACGCGTGGTACATGGGAGGGGTTGCAAAACCGCCCATTTCGCAACCCCTCGATGGTTCTAAACAACGAGCAGTTGGGGGTGCGAAAAGGGTTGGGGGCTGTCAGATCAGACGGTGGAGATCGGATGGTGGTCAGGTGTCAGATTGATAGTAGGTTGGGGTTGAATGAAATAGAGGGTTTAAATATCAAGTGGGGCTTGAGGATATATTAAAGCGAAGGGGTAAATGAAATGAAAAGTGGGGGGAAATTTTAAATTGGAGGCGTTAAATATAAAGTGGGGCCAGGGTTAAATGTAGTGAGGGGGGTAATGAAATGAAACTGGGGTTTAATATGTTTGGTGGGTAGTAATGTAAAGTGGGGCTCGATGTATATTTTATTTATTTAAAAACTATGTAAAAATGGGTTTTACATGTTTTTAATGGAAAAGGGGAATTAGTAAAGGGGAAGGGATATTAGTAACGGGAATGGGGTTTTAGCTAGGGAAAGGGGTTTAAGAAGGGGAAAAGGTTATATAGATGGGGGTTTATGGTTTAAAATGGGATTTCAGATCATGGGAATGTCAGAAAAAGGTAAAATGAAAGATAATGGAGAGGGTAAATGAAAGATAATGAAGGCAATGATATTTGGCTTTCCATCACAATTAATTAGAAAAATTTTCCTCTTTTAGCTGAATCAAAAGGTAGATGGACTTATTTGACCACTTAGTCACCCAAGATCTCCTTTCATTTCTAAAAATAAATGATAGTCATGGAATATTATTTTCAGCATGAAAAATATAAGGAATTGGCAGTGATCTTGTGATACTATAAAAATACAGGAGTCTAACAGTGGCTCCAACTGGGGATGGCAACTCCTTTAGGAGGTGTCAAGAACTTTGTAGACTAGTAGCCTAATTTATTTGGCTGATCCCCACTCTGTAATCCTGATCTGTTGCAACTTTTATGACTGTGACCTTGAAAAACTAAAATCCATGCTTACTGCATGTTATGCGGATTAATCCTTCTTGCAGACAAGAGCGATCTCCCTAGTATCCTATGGATAGCTAGAAACAAACATCCATTTGTAAATCATTTTCTCTAGATTATTTGAAATTTAGAATTATTATAAACAAAGAAAGAGGACATGCCCATACCTTGAAATCCAACGTTCAGTGCAATATTTTATCTAGTCGCTTCAAATAGGCTTCTTCACTAAGTAGAACCTACAATCAAAGGCAGACAAAAGAATTAAAAGCTCCTGCAACATATAATAATTAAGAACAACTAATATAACTTAGTGATCAAGGAATATAAGTATTGAATTATTCAAATAGACACAAGAACAACTCAATGAGAAAAGGAGATCATATGTATTATCTTGAATGAAAAGAGTAACTTTACAACTTGATGCCTTGATGTCATACAAGTTCCTCCTGGGGTCCTGAACAATCGTTCCTCCTTCAATTTGACAAGCCTTCCTCTCTTTGAACTAGCATGAAGTTATGGACATGAGTGTGTGATCATTCTCATGCCAATAATAACTAGTGTAGAGAGTATGCTCTCTTGAGAATTTCTTCAGCAACTAACATGTATGTCCACCCTTGAGACTAAAACATGAGCTCAATTTATAGGGAAATGGAGGTAGTTTCAGTTCCATGAACAAGGGGATGGATTCCTCTCATGAAGGGATTTGAGCTCCATAGACCAAGGGATAATCTCTATGAGTGGAGGGATAAAGGTCAAACTGATTGCACTTCTAGAAGCTTCCAGTTGGGAGAATATTCAACCAGTTGGGCTTCTAGAACTTACTTTTTTCTTTATTTGAATGTTTACGGGGGTCTGCAGGTTTTATAAGCAGAATTTGCGGGATATTCCATAGGCTATAAAACAAATATCTACAGATCTGCAGGAAAGAGCTAGGAAAAGTGTGGAGTTATACTTTTAAGGGTTTTAGTGAGATTTTCTCCAATTCCAAGACTTGGTTTAGGAACATTAGGGTTTTTGACTTCTAAGGGAGCACAATATAGGTAGTGATGAACCTATATGGACAGTCAAATGTCATGGTGACAAAATAATGTGTAATAGATTTCCCCATAAAGCGTGAAGTCTGAGGTAGTTCTGAAGAGTGAAGTGCTTTATCATTCTGAGGATTGGATTGTGGCAACACTGGTCAAAAACCTATAAAAAAATTCAATGCAAACATGCATATATATATATATATATATATATATATATATATATATATATATATATATATACATATATATATACATATACATATATATATACATATAAATATATATATATATACATATATATATATATATATATATATATATATATATATATATATATATACATATACATACATATATATATATATATATAGATATAGATATAGATATAGATATATCATCGTTGAGGTAGGCATTTCCATACTCAGATTAAAAATAACTAAATTTTCTTGTACAGAAATGATTTTAAAATTACATCAATAGTAGACACAAGAGATAAGCAAACTAACATCTCATTATAAGTAATCTACTATATTATGAATAATAAAACTCCTCGTAGCCTGGATGGTGGAAACTATATCCAGGGTCTTGATTTCCGCTTCCTGAACTAATACGATTCTATCCATGCGATTGATTGTGTCGAAGTCGAACATGGTAGAAACCACTTGATTATCAGTCAATGATGTGAACTGTTAACAAGTGTGAGAGAAACCACCAATAAAGACAATGGATCTCAAAGTACTCAGTACAATCCATGAAGTGTGAATGAATGATTTGTAGTCGAACACTTCACAGAATCATTCGAACGAAGGTCAGTGATGCAACCTCTCGTCGAAGGAGAAAAACTTGTCACTAGGGCATGCAGATCCCAAGGTACTAATAGGATTCTAGATCAACTTTCTAGATGATGAGCTACCGTCGATAGAAAGTGACCCATCGCAATAAAGCCCATGACATGAAACCATTAGATCAAGTTTTGAAGAAATATTTGCAAGGACTGACTTAGGGATGGTCAACGCGAATGGAGACAAATGTTTGCAATGAATGGTTTATTTGAACTGTCGCTTGAACACATAACGACACTGCAAATGGTTTGGTAACAACTAACCTAAAGCTAATACCCAGAAACCGGATGAAGACTTTCAATGTGGTTTGATTAAATATTAGACAAAGGATTTTCCCAACCTAGGTACAAGTGTGACAAAAATGTCTTGTTCAAGATTGGTATACTGCTTTCAAAACAAGGGTGACAACTGGATTCCTTTTCTCCTTTTCCCCCCACCATTACTTATAAGTACCTCTTTATTTTTTACAAGCCTGAGGAGGATAACATTTGCTTGTTGTGTAAGCTCATCCTTCGGATGAGTCCATCTTAGTATTAAAATCAAACCCTAAGAAGAAATGGTTCGTTCCTATTTTTAATCGATAGATCCTTTACTATTAAATTTTAACGAGTCCAGTATAGGAGAAACTCAGCATTTTTCAGTTTTAAGGAGTTAGAAGAAAAACATAAGTAAACTCTTTGGTTGTACTTTTTCGTAAATTTAGTCTCTCAAGCCCGAAAAAGGATAAAATAATGCAGGAGAGAACTCTATTGACCATGATTAGTCAACGTATACCTTTTTCATAAATAGTCCATTTTAGTCCGGAAAAGGGGTAAACTTATACTGAAGGGATGGCTGTTCATTTCCTTTAACGAGTTCGAATAGTCAAGTACTCGGTGATCTTTTCATATTTAGAGAGTCTGAAAAGGGCTTAAAAGAGAACTACAGGGTTTTGCTTTTTCGTAATTTTCAAGAGCCCGAAAAAGTGATAGAAGTATACTCAACATCAAAATAATTCTTTTCACCAAAAAACCTGTAATCTGCACAATAGCTCAAAAAATTAAAAATACTAGTTCCAAAGAAGTAAAAATATTGAAAAATATCCTTTTTAAAGTGAAAAGGAAATAAAATATAATATTTTATTCATTCAAAAACTGTAAAAAGGATTTTAACAAAATCATTTTCACCTTTTATCTTCAGAGCAGCAAATTGAGAACTTTTGGCAAAAAATTTCCGGAGCTAATATCAGGAGAATCGACCATTCAATTCGTGATTCATCAGAACTAGGTAATCCACATCACTTTACTCTTCATTTCTATCCATTTCAATTCTCTTTTTTGGTTTTAATTTCATTTTTTAGGGAGAAATTATGTTCAAAAATGCGCTCTCGGGGGTCCGTAGGTCATGCGCGTGCTACCTGTGGACCCCGATAATTTTCTACCGCGGTTTTTGTGTGGAGCCCGTGAGGGCGTCCGCACTATCTCCGCACAAAAACTGTGGAGGCGCCGTGAGCATTTTAAAATATACAAGTTCTCTCAAAAATGGTTAAATTTTTTCATTCCAATGGTTTCTAACTTTTAAATGTGTTCATTTGTAGGCTATTTCACCATGCTAGAGTGGAGATAACGTGAGCATGAGGCTATAGAAAATGAAGCCATGAATGATCCTCAAACAATGTGAGTGTTATAAAATTGCGGTTTATATAAGTTCTGGGTGATTCAGTGTATGAAACCACCAGTAGAGTTGATGACATGGTTAGTGAACACATGGGATGTTCAAGATCAGTGCTTTATCATTAGTGACCACTGGCTCACAATCGAGCTCAAGGATATCTATTTTCTCACCAGATTATCCCGAAGAGGAGAAAACATATCCTTGTTTGGGGCTAGATAGGGTGGCCTACCCATTGCTAGCTACAAAAAATAGTTTTGCAGTGATGAGGAAGATCCAAAGGATAATTGCATAGACATAAAAACTATCTTGTGATTAGATCTCAAAGTGAATGCATTCACGGTAACCAGGTTGTGTGGAAGTACGGCTCTACATGTAGCCACTAAGTCTCAAATGCAGACCCCGGTGGAGTGTTTCAGAGGCACCATATTCAACTAGTGTGAAGGGGTATTGGCCAACATGAAAGGCCAACTAAACAGAGCAAAGAACGCAAAGTTAAAAAACTTTGGTTATGGTGCCATTTTGATTTCATTTTCTTTGAAGAGAATCCCACTTCTTGCCCCTCAGCTTATTCTAGTGGATCATGGGGAACCTCAAGAACCTCGAATGGTACGTTGGGTTGCATTAATGGCCTACCATGGTGGTGATGGAAGTTCAGTGATTCGGTTCACTCCAACGTACTTTATGTGGCCAAAGAATCAAGTCCTCACCATTGAAGACTTCCCCTATGCAAGTATAGATTTTAGAGGTGATCCAGAGATGTCCTTGCCTCCAGGGGCATAGTGGGACGAATCAGGTAAGCGAACTATTTTGATGTTTTTAATCTAATTTTTGTTTGTGTTTTATCGTCCAATACTGATAGCAAAATTTAAATGTAGATGTTGTTCCATGACGACCAACTACACTCCGCCACTTTGATAGGCGGCAAGCAGAGACTATACAACCACCAAAGGATCAGGCAGCAGAGATCCTAGCTGATATGGAATACAACCTGGAGGGGTTAACCATATATATTCCTGATACAGGGATAGATGACATTCCTCTCCGGTTTCAGAGACATGTTACAGGTGTACCAGGACAGTTTAGGGGATTCCTGCGCAAGGTGGGGCGTGCCATAGTCTACTACCATGATCATCATCATGAATAGTGGATGATCATTTTGGATTGACATTTTTTTTGTATCAGTATCTATTAGATCATAAGGTTTTTGAACCTATGATCATAAACGATGTAATATTTTTTTGAAAACAAACCTATCTATAATATTACTACTTTCTCTGAGTATCTTGTTCAACATGTATTGAATGTTTTTTTGGTTTATTTTTTTTAATGTTGCAAATGTCTATTTAGAGCACGATTAGCTAATGCATCGGCCAATGTGTTTAAATTTCTTGAAATGTGTTGATATTCGATGTAATCAAACTGTCGTTCCAAGAGACAAACCTTAAAAAATAATCGCAATAATACTGGATTTTTAATTGCATATACTTTGTTTAAATGTAATACAATTATTTATGAATCTAACCTAATGATCAAACATCGAATACCAAATGAAATGGCATTATATAATAACTCAATGACTCCGCTATATTCTGCAATATTGTTCGTTGTTTGACCAAGGCTTACCCCATGCATAGAAACTAACTCATCAGTGGGTGAATAGATAACCCATGCTGCGGAAGAGATATTCCATGTACTACGACAAGCACCGTCAACAAAACCAATGTACGTTTGAAGTGATGTCTACATCTGCAATATCAAGAGTAATAAAGAGAAGTAGTGATAGTAGTAAAAGAAAACTTAAACTAGGCATGCTTATCTAATCTAAGGCACGCTATCGAAAAAATAACTAATATACAAGTGAGATCTTCACACGAGAATCAAGCATAATATCTCTTCAGATAAAGATCATTTCTGGGCTTATCTAAATAGACCTCCTCATAATCAGTCAATTCATTGGCCCCTTTGGCAAGCACACACTTGACAATGTAAGTGTTAGCACCTAATTTGACCTCAAACTGAAGAAAGGCAAACTAGGGTAACCACAAACCACGCTTAACCTTGTAGCTAGCCCTACAAGGCAAGGAGAGGGCTCTCTCCATAAGATATCTCAATGAAGTATGACTGCAAAATGATTTTAGGCTAGGTATAGTAGCACGAAATATTTTTTACAAATTTCTTGGGTTTTTGTTGGATCAGATGGAGTTGGGCAGTTTAAATCAGGGGAATTAAATCAAAAATACAGAGTATTCTATGGGGAAAGGTAGGCATGAAATTTTAACAACTTTGATTTAATGATTATGAAATTTTTAAGACTTGTGAGGAGATGAGGAGGGAATATGAAATGGATCCTTCTCAAACAGCGTAAAACATAGAATAATTGAATGATTTTCCCAAGGCGGAGCACTGTAAAAAATGGATTCTACCTATCTAACTTGAAAAAATTTAACAAAAATAATGGAATGAATGGATGGCATACATAACATTTAACAAATTATTACAAAAGAGGAGACAGTGCTCAAATTTCATACCACAGGAATCCCATAAAAAATTGCTACAAGTCTTTATTAATTCCCTGCCAAACAGGTTACAAAGATATACAATGAAGCTGAGTGCATCCCAGTGATTTCCAACCTTTTCCACCCTTACAAATGATTTAGAAATTACATTAAATAGATAGGCTTCAGGGGGCGAATCCACAGAAAGAGGGGTTGTTTCACCTGCCCCGAAACCAAAATCTGAAGATAGAAAAGAAACCAACAGTATGCCTCTGAAAGAGAGGAAACAATATCTTTGACCATCTGGAAGAATACTCTATTACATTAATTCCAAAAAATAGGAAGAAAACCAATATGGAACTGATTCCCTTCATTTATCATTGCTGTCAATGGCCGAAATGGTCTCTATGTTTCGTAATTAGCTCATGGCCTTAGAAATGTCTTTTTATTTTAACTTGAAGAAAAACCCCTTTTAAAACAATATAAATCAAATTTCCCTTTTAAATGGAGAAAAATCCCTTTTTATCATTGAAAGGAGTGAAGGACTTGTGGTGGGCCCAAAATCACAATCGCAATCGGCATCGAAAGGAGCGGGTATGTCTTGGGCGGAGGAAATTGCAATGAGCAATGAGTGATGGTGCATAGGAGCGATGAGCGATGAGCGAGAGTGATTTGGAGATGGGCCGATGGGAGGAATGCCGATGCGATGGTGTATAGACCGAGGATGAGGGAGTGATGGAGGAAAGTTCCGATGGTGGGTGGGCCGATGGGAATGGAGGGAGCAGGGATATGGCCGATAGGAAGGAAACCGAAGAAAAGGGAGCGCTGAAGAAATCCTTTAAAAACAAAACAAAATAGAATTTTGTGCTTATACATGGGAAAAAATTCTTTTCCTTTTGAAAAGAGGTGGAAAGCTTTGGTGGTACTGGGCATCGCATCGGTGGCAGACAGAAGTGTGGGTTTAAATGTTGTGGGAAATGCCGATTGCGCGATGCGATGAGAGGTTTTCGCATCGGCGAAAAGGGAAAGGAAAGGTTAAGTGCTGCGGGGGAATATGATAGTGCGATATGCGATCATCGCATCGATGGGGAACGATGAAATGGGGTTTAAAAACTACGGGGATGCGATATGGTGATAATGCGATGCGATGATGTGACTTATCGCATCGGAGAAACCGAATGTGTGGGGTTTAAGTGCTGGGGAACGGGATGTTTGCGATGCGATGGTGTGATGGCATCACATATGCAGTTTGTAGGAGACGGCAATATCAAAGAAAAAGGGAATTTTTGTGATAAAGGCAAAAAATCATATTAAAAGGGAAAAATGTAAAGTTAAAGGGCCAAATGAAAAAGGGGCAGAGTTGTGCTTTTGGAGCCTTTATTATTTTGAGCATATCTTCCAATCCATAAGTAAGTTTTGGGAGTGTGATATACCATTGGAAAGCTCTTTCCGAGTTGCTCCTGATGAATGTACTTAGAATGTGATTTTCACTAAAATTCCTGTGGAGAACACCTTTGAGAACCAGGCAGAGAAAAAGCCCCTTTGACCCTTGGTGACAGGCTGCAAAGGACAAATAGTGGCCTGGTGGAGATAGAAACTTCTGAAGCTCAAATTATTACATATAGAGACATAAAATTACACAAAAAATGATAATAAAAATAAAGTACCCTGTTTTCACCTCAAAACATGTTTTGAGGTGAAAATTGCATCTAGCTGAAAGAACAACTTCTTTTGATTTTCCAGATACCATGCTGTGAGTTTATTAGGCATCCTCATGTCCTTACTGATTTTATTGACACTTTTATCATTAATTTGACCATGGTGAAACTTGAAACCTAATGAGACCAACCCTATGACCTAATAACATGAACAACAGAATGAAAGTGAATCATAACTGAAGACCATAGAGAGGAGAATCAGCAAGTATTTACATGAGGGAAAATTAATGAAGTGACCCCAACCATCAGTGAATCCATGACCTAATGGAGTGATGAAAATTTTATAATATGGGACTCCTACTATGCAAATGCAAAAGAGCAGATTTGATCACTGATGGTAGTATGACAATACTGATACTAACAGTAAGGACCATGCCACATCGGTTCGAATTTCCTAGCACCTAGCTTATCGTTAGCTTGATCATATACTAAGACTTGGTCACCTTCTGAAAAAACATGAGGTGTAACACTTCGATCATACTGAGCTTTCACATGTTTCCTATGAGCTTCGGCAGCTAATGCAGCAGTGCGTCGAGTCTCATATAATTCTGCTAAGTACAAAAAGAATTTTTCCTTTTCAGAGGTAGTTGGTATTAACTCTATGGCTAATTGGAGTGACGATATTTCGCATTCAATGGGTAACACAACTTCTAAACCATAAACCAGTTGAAAAGGAGTGAACCCTGTAGCAGTTTTTGCTGAGGTTCGGTATGACCATATTGCCGAAAAAATCATGGTATGCCAATTCGATTTGTGAGTTCCGATAATCCATTTAATCATGGTGGTTAAAAATTTATTAACGGATTCAACCTGACCATTAGCCTACAGGTAATATGGAGTAGAGTTATCATGGCATAGAACAATTTGATCAAAAATTTCGGTCATCATTATATTTTGAAAATGACTCCAATAGTCTGTGATAATAGCTTGGGGTACATCTGAAACGAGAAATCACATGATTGAATACGAACGTAGCTGTAATTTTTCCATCTGCCGCGAATGTAGGCATCACCTTGGCCTATTTGGTAAAGTAATCTGCATCAAGAATAATATACCCATGCCCCCCCGCTGTGTGAGGGTTACATGTAATGAAATCAATGCCCCATTTTGCAAAAAGGACCGACAACAATTATTGGGTGAAGAGGAGCTGGAGGCGCACACATATTTCGATAAAAAATTTGGCAGTTGTGGCATTTTCAGACCGTAGTAATACAATCTTTGAACAATGACGGCCATAAATATCCAGCGTGAAATATCTTTTGGGCTGTGGTAAACCCAAACATATGACCACCACACGCTCGAGAGTGGCAGTCATTCAAAACCTTTTCAGCCTCTTCGTGAATTATACAACGTCGAAAAATAGAATCCGCACCACGACGATAAAGTGTGTCCCCAACAATGTTGTGATGTTGAGATTGATACCGGATTCTCCATCAATTTGATCATGAAAGCTCTGGGTGAAAGGTTTGGGTTTGAAGATAAATGATGATATCTCCATACCATATGTTGAGCCTCAAAATTGTGCTTTCTTTCATCTCACTTTACCTCATTTTCCTTTGTCCATTGCTATCCTAGACCCAATTGATCAATGAATTTAGTTAAAATTAATTTTAGAATGATTAACATGACTGACTTGCTAAAGTTTTGTGATTTTTGCCATTGTAATGCATTTTGACCGGAACTAGCTGCAGAATGCAGACATTCCGTAGCTAACCGGAAATTCTGCAGCTGTCTTCACGTTTGGGTATGTTCCAGGTGGCCTCTCAAGAAAAACCGCATATGGGCATAATCCACGTCATGTCTACATGGTTCGTTGCTCATCATGGAGGAAGAAACGAATTCTGGGTATGGTTTTGGTACGTGGGAACACATTTAGGAAGACAGACTTCTATTAGGACTGTCTCAGTCCAGATGTCTTTTTCCTCTTTACGCAACCACTTCAAGAGTCCTAATGTGATTCCGATAAGGAAAGACAATGTTCCTGAAATTGTTGCAAGTCTTGTTATTTACATTTTTTATATAAACACTTGGGAAACCGAGAGCTAGGCTAGATTTTGTTCTAGATTTTTCTTAGATTCTGTGCTACATTTCTGAAGACGCAGAGTGCTCTGTTCAAGTTATTTTCACTTTTAATGAAGCAGACAGTGTTGTTTTGAAAGCGTTGATTTGATTTGGAGTTAGATTCCGTCAGGTGGTAGAGGGCCCCTGCCTCTTGCACGTATTTATTTGCGTAATTTAGATAAGTATTCTAGCTGCCTTTACGTTTTTGAAGTTGAATTCGTAGTTGTTTTCATTAGCTACTGTAGTTATACTCATTCTAAAAACTCTTCCAAAAGAAGAAGCTCTTCCAAAAGATTATAATGATGAATGGGAAATAGCTATAGTATTGTAGGATTTGAAGTTGAATTCGTAGTTGTTTTCATTAGCTGCTGTGGTTATACTCATTCTAAAAACTCTTCCACAAGAAGAAGCTCTTCCAAAATATTATAATGATGAATGGGAAATGGCTATAGTATTGTAGGATTTAATTGTAGTCTCTTTTATTCATCATCACAGTTATACTTATGCTAAGTACTCTTCCAAAAGAAGAAACTCTTCCAACAAATCCTTATACTGTCTTAAGCATGATTGTGATCTTGAACGTTTTAGTTGTGTGTTTTCACTAAGTACCATAGTAGTTCTTGCTCTTAAACGCTTGTCAAAAATATCATGATGATGGGTAGGAGATGGATATGATATCTTAGTTTTTCATTGCTTTCAGTCTTTATGTTTACATGTGCACTCAATTACACAGTCAGGATTGTTCTAAAAACTCTTCCAAAAGAAGGAATTCTTCCAAAATACCAATCAAGATGGACAAACAGACTGTATAATTCCATAGAATAATGCATGATAGCATAGTTAGGATACTCCGGAGTTTAATTGCACTTAACTCATGCTCAGTTGTTCTGTTTTAAGTTTGATAATGACTTGTAGTTCAGCACTGTTTTAGATTAGTGACATTTTAAGTTCAGCTTTAGTTCAACTCACTGCATTTGCACTTCACATTCAGATTGTCATTCACCGCACATTAGATTACTTCAGTTGTTAATATTAACAAAACAACCTTCATTATTTACAAACATCTTCTTGTTCTAAAATCTATAATTGCTTCATAACCACAGGAACAGAAGACAATATCATTTTAAGGCCTGAAGTACTTCTGCAATTTCCCTATCATCTCACAAACAACATTTCCTCAAAAGAATATTTCAACAATCCATAACCTTTGAGTGAAGTGTAGTGTCATCAAACTAAATTACAGAATAGAGTTAGGAACTAGTCTTAGAGTAGAAGATCTTATGATGGTATCAATATTTTACTCCAAACACACTTCAACAAATCTCTAATCAAGGATAAAATGTTGCATCATTATAAGTTAGTTGTTTAAACTATTTAGTTAGGAAGATTTTCATACTTAGTTGACCATGTCTCAAGCTCTCTCTCAAATGCCTTTGATGAAAGAATTTGACAAGTTTAGTTTGTGTTTTTAATCATTTGCTTAAAATTCATTATCAAGCTTTGCTTTCACTTAGTCATAGTTTAGATTTGATTATGTTTCAGTGTTTCCAATTGCATTTGTCATTTGTCATCAACCAATTAGGCTTCACTCTGTTTTTAATCACCAGCTCCTTTCCATTAACCTTCTAGTCATCTTTCTTGTGAACATAAAACCACCAAAAGACCAAAAACATTATAAACCATCACAAAAGACCAAAAACATCACAAAACACTACACACAACGCATTAAGAAACAAGCACCTAGGTACATACAGTACACTTCACTTCAGCAGTTTACCAACCCTGGTTGACAATTAAATGAGCTCAGTTTAGGAGACTAGATTGAGACCAAACACCATAGATCTAACGTACTGATCAGAAACAAAGATTCATCTGCGATGGGATTCTCTACCACGGTTTCCATCTCCGTATTGGGAAAGTCAGACATAAGTTCTGCAAACACCAGTGATTTCTTTGATTTAGATTTCTCGAATTCCAAATAAAACTCTTGTAGGATGACAATCCATTTAGAGTATTTAACCCCGAGTAATTGTTCTGTCAAAATATACATCATCGGGTTGCAATTAGATATCACAATTGTCTTTCATAACAATATGTAGTGATGAGATCTTTGGACAACTTGAACTGCTGCCAAGGCCAATTTCTGCACATGTGAATATTTAATTTTGGTCGGATTCAGATTCCGACTTAGATAGTAAATCACATGTTCATTGTAAGAATCATCCTTTTGAACTAGAACCATTCCAATGGTGGAATCAGAGGCTGCTAAATATAAAAAAAGGTCCTGGTTGTAATTGGGTGGATGCAATAATGGTGCATGGGTTAACGGGTGTTTCAGAGCATCAAAATATCGACCAGCAATCTCATCCCAAATAAAAGGAAAATTATGTTTCAACAACCGGGTAAATCCTTTTGTTAACTCAGCATAGTTCGGAATAAATCTACGTAGAAAATTTTCTTTCCCTTGCAAACTTTTGATTTGGTGAAGTGTGGAAGGAGGAGGTAAATTAATGATGGCCTCAACCTTCGAGGGGTCGACACGAATGCCATCTTTTGAAACGAAGAATCCCAATAATTGTCCTGATTGCACACAAAAAACACATTTGTGTGGATTCAAATGAATCTTGTAATGCCTACATCTCATGAAAATTGCTCGTAAGTGAGTAGGATGATCATCCCTGTGTAAGGAGTGAGAAGATAAATCATCCAGATAAGGTTGTATAAAATGTTTGATATCATGAAAAGCGTAAGACATTGCCCTTTGAAAAGTTGCACCATAATTTTTTAATCTGAAAGGTAATTTGCAATAAGCAAATGTTCCCCAAGGACATATAAACGTTGTTTTTGGTTGATCAGCAAGGAGTATGTTGATTTGATGATATCCAGAAAATCCATCCATAAATGAAAACATTTCATTTCTGGCACAATCATCAATGACTTGGTCGATATAGGGGGTAGGATAATTGTATTTTGGATATGCTTTATTAATATCCCTATAATAAACCCATACTCGTATAGTCCCTTGTTTCTTGGTAACGTGAACTATATTAAATACTCAATCTGTTAATGGGATTGGATAAATAAATCTTGTTCACAATATCTTTTCAACTTTAGCTTTAACAGTAGTAGCTTTTCGCGGATGTATTGAACGTAATATTTGATATGCCCTTATTTATTTAATGATAAGTATTTGATGCAGAGATCCATAGTGACTTGAATGTGTGTGCAGAAGTTATTGTCTTTATAGTGAATCGTAATTAAATGATTCTTATATATATGGCAGATTTTGTATGTTATTTTAATGGTTGAAAGTTGCATATTTTCTATGTTGATCAATGAATGAAGAGAATATTCCTTGGTCGTTTTCTGACTAGGATTTTCCAAATAAGATTGAGTTGTTAGTATCTCCTTGATTGTGTTTGAGAGAGATCAATGGTTGTGACAGATATTAATGATGCTACAACTTCGATATGTTTCTTGTCCTATGAACATGATATGTCTAATTTGGTGTTCAAAGAGATTGCATTCTGCCTCCTTGATACATGATTAATGATGGCTTGTGAAGTATGTTGATGAATTGAGTTATGGCTTGATTGATTAGCAAATTGAAAATCTTTGGATGTGAAAATACATACTAGCAGAACTTATTAGGGATTTTATTGAATGACTTAAGTAGACATATTGGTTAAGTGCATGGTAATTTATAGCTTTTAATTTGGTAGTTGACAGTTTGTGGGTGAGATTTAGCAGAATTGTGACTTGGTTGATAGTTATAGTTTTGATGATGAGTATGTATGTGTATTGACTTGGTTATGGATAGATTGGCACTATAGTATTTCCTACTTGATGATTATTTGGGTTGATGGCTTGATAGAGATAGTGTTGATGAGCTTGGAATTCGACAATATTGAACAAATAGGATTTGACATGGTTCTTGACATATGTTGGCTAGGCTTTTCTGGACATTGTTATATGTCCTAGTATATTGGTTTGATCTGGTTGGTATTCAGTGATTCAGTGTTTTTATTCAATGGTGATTCAGCATTGGCTTTTAGTGCTTAGTATCCATTGATTCAATAATGATACTTAGTAGTTGGTATTCAATGATTCATTGATTGGTGATTCAGTGATTCAATGTTTAGTATCTTGGTATATGGTTTGTGCGTGTGGTGGCCTGCATGTTTTAATGGTTGATTGAGATAGGTGGATCTATTATGAAATTTTGAAACGCGGTCCATGAAGTTGCTAAGGGTTGTATCCTTCAATGTGGTAGTAGGTTCTTCCCTCTAGTAAGATATGGTGAACTTGATCAAGGGGTAGTAGCTCCTTTCTAGTAGGACTTGGAGAACGAGTGGAGGTTGTAGCCTCCTATATGTGGGAGCCTACGTGTTGGAAAGAGTCAACACCATTAAAAAATGTAAGAATATTTTCTTTATAATAAAAGAAGAAGACAAAACCACAATGGTAGTGGTTTACCCCCACATTCGGTTTTTACCTAAAATATAGGTGTTGATGTGTTGATTTGTTTTTCATATCTATGGTTTACATGCTTTCATACTTAATGTTTCTCATGGTTTATAACACAATATCTTGTTAATGAAGTAATGGTTCAATAAAACTGTGAAATGAAAGAATAAGTTAAGTAAATTTAAATTGGGAATGAAATACAGATTCACCCCCCCCCCCCCCCCTCCCCCCACCCCCTTCTAAATATTTCTAGCACCACATGCCATGAAGGCTCCAACCTTTAGCTCACCATGGGGCACCATGTTTCATAATTTTCAAAATAGATCCATCTATCATCAGATACAATATCAATTAACTGCAATACAAAACAATCAAATTTGCTTTTGGTTACAATATCAATCCTTCAACATCTAGATACAATCATCAATGACAACTCTAGGATCATAAATATTCATAAAATTGTTAACATTAAATGATGCAATCTCTTCTCTCCAAACTGCTACAAAACCATGCCATTGTCAAACCTTGGTAGAATTTCACAATTGAAGATACTTCATATAGTATGGAAACTCAAGGGTTAGTCCTCACACTCTTGCATGTATGCTTTAGATGTGCAATTATTTTCCAACTTAAAACTACTCAACTACAACAATTTGAACTCAAATTGTTGCCTTTGGTATATTGTCAAGATAATCTCTTTAATTAAATCATATCTCAAGTGTGTTGATGTAGAAACTACCATTATTGTACCTCAATGTTACTGATATCACAAGTATTTATGGTTGTTAGAAGATACCAAGAGAATTTCTTTGAATTTTTTCTTGGAGTGATTTTCTATGTTCCCTTTTGAATTGTTTGATTCAAATATGATTATTCCAAGATGTCTCGTGCAACATTGGTTCAAAGTCCTTATCTTTGTCAGTATTGTTCCTAACCCCTATTTTCAGTGTTGAGCTTTAAATACTACTCCATAAATACACTTAAGAAATATAGTAATGATCCAAGATCATCATACCATAGATCAAATCAAGTTATGCCAAGTTACTTCTCAGTTTTAAATGATACACAAATTTAAACTTCATAACAGGTTTTCATAGGCCAGATACATAAAGCCTTCAATATGCTTGGAATATATATAACTGCTACAAAATGGATCTAGTAGGCCTACCCAATGACAAATTACTTCAATGATTGATCCAACCTTGATCCAGGTGGATTCTGATTCAACCCCCACCATTATTTCTTTCATTTTTTTAGTTTCCTTAATTGTAGCACAATTTACTATTTTTGGCATTTTTTTGGGTCCTAATCTTTCAGAGTCTTTTTGAGACCCTAAATGATGTTTTTCCTAAAGGAAATTTTCAGTTTTTTACTAACATTTGTAGTCGAAATTTGTAGTCATCAAATAGATATTTCTAACAAGGTATCATGAGCGTAAAATGGAGATCATATGCCAAAGTTACGACCTCGAGAAGTTGATGTACCAATTTACCCCAACGAGGCCCACATTTTTGGTGCTTCATCTCCTAGGGTTAGGTTTTTGGATGTTTAGGGTTTTCCATTGTTTCTCAATAATAAATAGGCCTTCGAGCCTCATTTTAACATAATTCAGAGGCATGTAGTCATCACATCTCTTCTAAGAGATAAGCTACCATCGCCCAAGCTAGTTTATTTCCACTCTATATGTAAGCATATTTCAGTTCTTTGATATTAATGAAATGAAGTGTTATTTTTGTTGCATATTTGTATTTATGGTTTTATCTATATTTTTTTGCATTCCTATTTAAGTTTGGATCAAACCTCTACCTTACAAATTGTAATATTTCTCTTCAATAAAAGTTCCAGGATTAATGTACAAATTTTTGGTTTGGGCTTGAAGATATAGGCTTGATTATGCACCAAATTACCCTTGGAAGAGCTTAATAAGCCTCTGCAACTAGGCCTTGGATTATTCTAGTATGTGATTTCTTGATATTCTAGTGTAATGCACCTCTTCTAATATATATATAAAGGTCTTTAGTATAATGAAATGATTTTTGTGATTATAACGTTTTTTTTAATGTGATTTTCTGCAATGATATTTTATTTCCAAACTTCTACTATTGTTTCTATCTAAATATTAGACTCGCACTTTTATAATTTTCTTGCGTTGGAATATTGGTAATCTATACCGATCATTATCTAGATTTTAACAACTATAAGAATCATTAGACTTTCAAATATTTGTATATTAATTTTTCTCCTTTTGATTCCAATTATTTAAATGTTCTCATGGAATTTGAACCATAATTATTAGGTTTCTTATTACTTTTCCTACCTTATCTTCTTACATTATATCGTATTAATATTGATTTTATGTCGTAGCCACTACAACAACACCCAAAATTTTTAGGCATATCCAAAATTTCGACTCCCCCCTTTTGCTCTCCTAAGGCCCTAAGGGTTATGATTATATTTTGAAGCGGAAAAATATCCAATTGCTATCAAACCCTATCGATTTATACCTTCATGATATAAAATTAATTATATCCTCTTGATTCATCTTAGTTCCCATCCTAGCTAGTACATTAGGGTTTTTGTGACTGTGGTTTCTTTTTAAACCCTATGCTATCATGATTGCATTCACGTGCATCAGAAGATTAAGTTGATAGAGAGATACCACTTGTACATGCAATCTAGTTTCTCAAGATTTTATATTGTAACTTGTATCTTTCAAATATTTTAATTATTCATATTTGTGAGGTGAAGGTTTTGTGGAACTCACTTAAACCAAGATTTTAATCATCATATTCATTATATTTAATCTTTATGATTGAAAATCAAATAAACTCACACACACACACACATATATATGATTTCCCCATTACTCTATTAACCTAGATTGTATTTTTCCACGTAGGGAAAATGAGGGGAACACATCGAAAATGATATCCCAAGGTGTTGAAGCTTTTGATAATGGACAACACACCAAGGCACAATAAAAATGGTTGAATATGCCCATATGCACAACAACATGTGGAGAGATATATATTAAGAGGTGAAAATAAAGATAAACCCTAAAGGCAGATTATGCACGCTTCGACATACTAGCAGATTTTAGAACCTCACCAACTAGAATTTGTGCCCATGAAATAAATTATTAACCTAATTTTAGGGTTTCAATATCGCAAGAGTAGGGGGCACAAGTGGTTATAATGTATGAATGCGTTGGAAAATTCACACAAAGGAATAACCGAGACTTTTATAAAGGTTATATTTAAATGGTATCATAAAAGGTCACGGGAGTATCATGGTATTAGTGAGAGAAAAAGAAGGTCATTTCATTCAACTAGAAAAAGAAGACCCAAATAAGCAATTTACCTGGCTTAAAATATCAGAAAATGGAAATCACATTAGAATTGCAGCATATCACTTCGCACTGCAAGTTTCAAAAATCTAAAAAAGTAGAGGGCTTGACCAAAAATATCCCTTTGCAGCCCTAAAATTAGATTTTGCAATATATTATCAGCTAGGTGAAGTCCTTATAGTGGGGGATTTCAATGCTAGAACTGTAGGTGAAAAAACTAGCATTCTTTGTTGTAAAGAAGACTATGACCCTATCTGGCTTATAGAAGAGAGTAATCATCAATGGGAAATAATTTTAGAGGATAAAGGTTGCAATCTCTTTGGAGAACAATTTCTTACACTATGTGGGGCTTTTGATTTAGCCTTTTGTAATGGTTTGACTAGATGGTAAAAGTCTGGTAATCTCACTTGCAATACTTACAATGGAGCATGTCTAATAGATTATGTAATTTGTTCGCATAGTTTGTGTGAGAAAATGGAGGAAGTTTTGCTTGGAGATCAAATTTGGGACTCAAAATCAGATCACAAGCCAATCTATTTAAGTTTCTCTTGGACCAGAAACAAGCAATTAAGGTCAAAAAATCAGCGTGTTCAATAAAATCCCCCAAAGGGAAGAATTCTTTTGACTCCATAGAATTGTAATACCTTCAAAATAACGCTAGAGAGGCTCTGCGAGAAGGAGGAAATCTCATATCATGGCCTTCACAATCACGAATTAACACATTTAATTCAAAGCGCACTTGCTAAGTGAAAAAGAGAAAAAATTAAGAAGTCTGAAACAAATTTATTTCTGGTTAATGCTTGGTTCGACGAGGAATTCAAAAAGGCAAGGAGAATGTGGAAGGAATCAGACAAGGATAACATAAAGCTCAAAGATTACAAGCAGATATTAAGAAAGAAAAAGGTTGATTTCATGGTTTCGAGGAGAGAAGAACTAATCTTCCTTGGGAAAAATAACCCCAAATTATTCTGGAAAAAGCTCCAAACGAAAAAGGTGCAAACTGAAAACAGCTTTACAGCTTCTAAATTGTTTGACTATGCAAGAAAAAATTATGAGCATGATCCCAAGGTTGGCCCTCCTACCTTGGTCAGCACAGACACAAAAATCTTCCCAGTGCAAGAGGTAGAGATGGGTATAAAGAATTTGGGTTCTGGAAAAGAAAAAGACTTAGTTGAACTCCAAGAAAAGTATCTAAAGTGGGGCTAAAAAATTCTTTCACCTCACATCACAAAAAATTTCAACAACATCATATAGCAAGGGTTCCCCATAGATTGGACAACTAGTATGGAAATACCTATTTTCAAGAGTGGTGACATCAATAATCCTTCTAATTACAGAACCATAATGATAAACCCCTTGTTTGCAAAGTTATTTGGAAGCATGATATAAAATAAAATCAATGAGTGGGCAGAAGAAAGAGATAAACATGCTAAAGGGCAAGCAGTTTTTAGACCTCAACATTCCACAGTTGATCATTGTATAAATTTATGAAACATCATTGAAAAAGATTGGGATAAAAAGGAAGAATTTTTTTGTTTCTTTGTTGATTTCATAAAAGC
This sequence comes from Pinus albicaulis, assembly GCA_034641835.2. Lineage (NCBI taxonomy): Eukaryota > Viridiplantae > Streptophyta > Pinopsida > Pinales > Pinaceae > Pinus > Pinus albicaulis. The sequence goes on along the minus strand of CM076578.1, from coordinate 106,463,859 downwards.
CTTCGACACGGTTCCTAGGGATATGCTCTAGTGCAAAATGGAGGAACTCGGGGTTCCCAGGCATTTGAGAGCAGCTATGCATAGGCTGTATGAAGAGGTGAAAGTCAAAATTAGAACTTTAGTAGGAATTTCTGAAAGTTTTAGAAGCGATATCGAGGTCAAGCAAGGTTGCCTATTGTCTCCAACCCTTTTTGGTTTGTATATTGACAAGCTTGAAGAGTGGCTAAATTTGCAAGGGGGTGATGGTATCCATTTGGGAAAGTTTATTATAAGGCTTATTTTGTACGCAGATGACCTTATACTGATTGCTAAATCAACTATTGGTTTGCAAGAGCACTTACATTCCCTTGAGCATTTTTGTAGAAGGGTGGGGATGCAAGTCAATATTAGCAAAAAAAAAAGTAGTGGTTTTCTCTAACAAAAGAAAGCATAACCAACATAAGTTCTACTGTGAAGGCAACATTCTAGAAGAAGTTGCAGACTACAAATAGCGCAGAATTGACTTCAATAGAAACTTAAGTTGGGATGGTTTTAGAAATAAAAGAACTGTGGGGGGTTGGATATCAATTTATGCTCTTAAAAATAGGTGTAGAGAGGCAGATCTATGGGACTGGAAGACCAATATAACTCTTTTTGGGCTTCGAGTGATTCTGGTGATTCTCTACGGTTGTGAACTATGGGCTAGCAGCACAACCGAGATGTAGTGGAAACACATTGAGAAAATTCAGAAGCATTTGATTACAAACAAATTCAAAATTAAAAGTGCAGTTCCTTATGCTATCTTGTTAATGTTGATTAGTGGTTGTCATTGATGTCAACCGAAGCAACACCTGGAGCTACCCCAATCTTGCATGGTAATTTTGACCTACCAAATTACTATATTCTAGTTCAAGAATATTTTTATGTTTTCTACTTTTTGAGATGTTTCCGTTGATATATGGCACGCCATGTAATTTTTCATGGTTTGAGAGATATTCATGTTTGAAGTTTGTAACCCCAGTTAGTGGGATAAAACCCCATGGGGTTGTGGAATGGGTCATTAAAAAGTCAATAATTAATAATTTTTAAGCTCCTAAATTCTCTCCCACGTTTCCTTGTTGAAGACCTTCTCAACCTAAGCATTCAAATAAATTGTGATCCTCATATCCTCCTCATGTAGGGATTTCGCTACTTGAAACAGGTCATCGTGGAATTTGTACTATAAATTTTTTTTCTACGAAGGTTCAGAAGCTGAAATTTTTATGAGCTGAAGCCGAAAGCCTGAGGAAGCTCCTATAAAAATTTCAAATGAAGGTGCACAATATTTTCAGAGATATGATCTATGGAAGTTAGTGTTTTTTCAGGCTCCTGAACTTCATTTCAAAGAAGTGACATTGGGAAAATCATCATAACTCTATCTCTAAGTATCGGATTGGAATTATGTAAAAATTGGCAGATAGTGCACGGACTTTAGTTTTCTCTATATAAATTTCAGATCCGAATGAAGAAACAGTGACACGTGGCACGCTGTACAAGTTCGCTCTACTGAACCAGTCCATAATTAGGTCATTGTGAAAGATTGGCCATAAACCTCTCTTGAAGAATCCAAATTGGGTCAGACCTGTGGCATTGGAAAGAAGACTCATAGGAATACTACAGAACTGAAAATAACATATTGGGGATTTGAAATAATAGAGATACACCATATTCAATATCAAGATCCTAGAAGGAAAGAAAACGCTAGATCATGTGTTGTCAAGGGCTGCAAAGGACTAGAATTTCTAGGGCAGCAAAGCAAAGCAAGGTGTAGTAGAGGGTAGCATGACAAGAGCAGAAATCAACGTGCAGAACAAAAACAAGAAGTTCACCACATGAAGTCTGCAAGTGGGCAGCACTACATATAGTCATTATAAATGTATCATTGTACTAAGTCATTGTAAATGTATAATTGTAAAAATTGTACAAGTTTCTATCTGCCAAGAGTTGAAGAGGAAGTGTCGGGAGGTATAGGATCATCATTAGGTGGTTGTGTCATATTTGGGGTTATGTTCTAGTGTGTATTCTTATTCTACATCATTCTATATCAATTTAAAGTGGACCATTTTCCCTAGTAAGGGAGTCCATTCTTCTTTTATTCTTATATAGGGTGGTAGGGTGGTGCTAGGCTGGTGCATGAAGTCACCAACAGGTTCAAGCCTGTGAAAAATTCAAGGTGGTAGGGTGGTGCTAGGGTGAATTGTATCTCATTGGGTGTTGGGGCATCTGTTCAGTTGACTACTGAACAATCTCGGGCGTTGGAGCATCCATCCAGTGGGAGCTGGAGAAGAATGCTTTTCTAGATTCAAGGAAGTTGGAGATTTATTTCCAATTGGAGTTTAATCTTAAAGAATTATTAGAAAAGTATTCAGGTGGTTTTTGTCCCAGAGAGGGTTTCCACCTTAAAAATTGTGCGCAGTTGTGTTCCTTTTGTTTATTGCTATCATTGTACAAACACTGATAATAATTGAATATTAACTAATGCTCTGAAAGATTAATAATAATACTAATTGAAAGGAATAATTGTTGAGATTGTAACAAGGTGATGAGCTTAGTGAAAAGAGTCGCCTTCACTAAGTGGGCCCGCATGCTATTTTTGGCGCAAGTCTATTTTTAGACTATGTCTATTTTTAGACATGTTGATCATATTCTATGAGTTGTAGGATGCTATTTGTGGATGGTTGGTCAAGTTGGACAAATAGATGGACTTCTATTTTTAGAAATATTGGGCGGAATCTATTTTTAGATTGCCAGTCTAAAAATAGATATGTCGAATATTATTAGCTCTTAATAATATTTGGACTATAAACATTAACTTATTCTCTTGGAGCACTTCAGTTAAGTGCACAGATGTGGCACAGGAGCTGACAGAAGGAATTACACTATTCCTGAGGGTTAAGTGGAGCTATTGCATGGAGACTTCAGTTAGAACTCATGTGATAGAGTTTGGTGGAGTTGTAGAAGCAGTTGGTGGAGTTGTGTTCAGTTTAACTCAGTTAGACACAGTTGAGCTAGTTGTATCTAGTCTAACTGATTGATACACTAGTGAGAGTGGTGTGAATTAATTAATAATTAATTCACTAAATATTAACTCATTAATCAACTGAATAATACATCAGTTAACTACAGTGCATGGACAGTTTCAGTGGAGACCAGTGGAGAGATAGGTGGAAGGGCAAGATGACTATCAGTTGTGACTATAGTGATGCATTTATTGCATCCAACACAGAGTAGAGATGCCAATGAGGATTGCGTGAGCAAGGCTGGACCAATTCGATTTCATTTAGAACCATTCTTCAGCAGGGATTGCGCAGTAGAGGCAGGCTAGCAGGTGGCAAAGATCGGTGCATGGATTTGCTAGATCAGGCCTGATTAGTGTGTAGCGATTCCATTGTACTAAGAGCTTGATATGATCAGCTTTGTATGAGCATTATTACATGATCTCTATAACATATATTATATACAAATAGTTGGGGTTTTTAGCTTTAGGCTTTCCCGTTAAAACACTATGTTCATATGTGTGAATTTTTATGGTTTCAATGTGTGCATGCAATTGATTTAATTTCCACATATGATGATCAATAGTAGAAGAGATTATGTATTGTGCATGAAGTTAAAATAGTGTGTGATCAGGAGAATATTGGATGTATAATGCATTATTTATATAATTTCTACATGGTATCAGAGCTATATTGATAATTGGAGCAATTGCAAATCGTTGAAGCGGTTGAGTTTTGTGCCGGTGGAATTCGAATTTGCAACAGTGTTTTCTTGGTGTCGAGGTTGAGATGTCTTTCAACGGATTGCGATTGGAGTATGCCCTTGAGGGTAGCTCAAATTATATTGCATGGAAGGACAGGATGGAGGCGGTGCTGGAGGATAATGGGTTGAAGGAGTTCATTGATGCAGAAATTCCAAAACCTACTTCTAGCGAAGCTGCCACACTTGACGCATGGCAAAAGAAGATAACAAAATGTCAAAGGATTCTGTTGGAAGGTGTGAAGGATCACATAGTGTCCAACCTTCATGGTACATCTTCTCCATTCTTGATGTGGAAAGCTTTGACAGACTTGTTCCAAAGCAAGAGCGACTAGAAGAAGTTGGTGCTCAAAGACAAACTCAGGAAAATAAAAATGGAGAAGGGCGAAAGTATACACAAGTACCTCACGAAGTTTGTCCAGTGCAGGGATGAGCTAGGAAGTGTGGGGGTTACTGTAGATGAAGAGGACTTGGTGAGCTTGGCTCTCCTTGGGCTTCCGAAGATTTGGCTTTGGTATGAGGACTCTGTCAATGGTCGGGAGAAACTGCTAGGATGGGAGCGACTTTGGTCAGATCTTGTGTAGGAGGAGATAAGGCGGAGTACCAGGGATGGATCTTCATCGAAGAATGAAGATGAAGAAAATTGCGCTTTGGCTGCCAAAGCAAGGAAAGTGAAGGGAAATAAAAATTCTTCTCAATCCGATGCGAAAGGCAAGAAGCGTGACATGTCCAAGGTGAAGTGCTTTCACTGTCACTAACACGGACATTACGCCACTAATTGTCCATAGAAGAAGAAAAATAAGCAGGCTGCTGGATCTGCAGCTGGAGAGGCCTTAGCCTCACAGTTTGAGCTGGATTTTTCGTTGATCGCATGCTTGGTCTCAAATGTGATGGGATCAGTGTGGTTTCTTGACAGTGGTGCGTCTTTCCATATGATCGGAGACAAAGATTTGTTTACTGATCTGGATGAGAAGGATCTTGGAGTGCACATCGAGATGGGCGATGATGGTAGATATAGTGCGACTGGTATTGGGACCATTTCCTTTGAGAGGGAGTCTGGAAAACCTTTCATCTTGAAGGATGTCATGATTTTCTAGGATTGAAGAAGAATATCATCTTTGTGGTGATGTTGGAAGACAAGGGATATGATGTTGTCTTTAGCGAGGGAAAGGCTTTCCTGTGCAGTAAGGAAACTGGTGAAACCTGGAGGATAGGGGTTTGAGTTAAGAACCTTTATCAATTGTAGGTAGATGGCTGCGCAGTAATGGCAAGCAAAGCAAAAGGAGTGGTGAGCTGGGATGAGGGAAAATTGTGGCACAGGAGATTGGGCCATCTTCACCATGGCGCTTTGAAAATTTTGCAGCAGATTTCTACCGGTCTTCCCAAAGGTACACTTGCACAGTCAGATCAGTGCAAGGGATGTACTTTGGGAAAATTTGTGAAAGCCACCTTTCATGAGAAGGATAATCGTGCCACGACGATCCTTGAGAGAATTCACACAGACGTGTGTGGACCTTTCTCAGTAGCTTCGACAGAAAATCACAGGTATTATGTGATATTTGTTGATGAATTTTCTCGTAAGTACTGGATTTTCTTCATGCAGAAGAAGAGCGAGACATTCTCAAAGTTCTGTGAGTTCAAGGCACTGGTGGAGAAAGAGTCGAGGAAGCAGGTGAAGGCTCTTAGGAGCAATAATGGTGGTGAATTCATCTCTGACGAATTCAAAGACTTTTGCAGTGCAGAAGGAATTCGTAGAGAGCTCATAGTGCCTCATAACCCACAGCAGAATGGGGTCACGGAGCGAAAGAACAGAACGATCGTGGGTGTTGCACGGGCAATGTTGCATGTTCAGGGCCTTCCCATACACTTGTGGGCTGAAGCTTGCAACACTGCGATTTATGTGCAAACCCATTGTCCTCATAGAGTACTTGGCATGAGTACACCCAAAGAGGTGTTTTCTGGTAAGAAGCCTGATATTTCTCATTTGAAGATTTTTGGCTCACCTGTTTACATTCATGTGACAAAGGATGCCAGGAAGAAGCTGAAGCCGACCGCAGAGGTTGGGATATTTGTGGGGTACAAAGAAACACCCCACAACTAACGTGTGTATTTTCCAGACAGTTGGAAGACTGTTCTGCGACGGGATATCAAATTTCATGAGGAGAAAGCCATGAAGTTGTCGCTTGAGAGGGAGCTAGACTTGCATGCAGATGAGGAGCTACTAGTTCCTAAGGATGAGCCTTAGGATGTGGATCAGCCACAAGAGGAGGTTCATGGAGTGGAAGAAACCACTCATGCAGCACCAAACATCAGAGGGTGGAAGCGCACTACAGAATTTGAGCAACTAAATCATGATGCAGCGCAGAATGTAGGAGCCCCTACATCACAGCGCAGGCAGAGACAGTCACCTGACCAATATACTGGATACATGGCTCTGATGAGCAAGTGTATCGTGACAGAACCATCTTCTTTCGAGGAAGCTGTGGAGGACCCTGCATGGGTAGATGTTGTTATTGCCTAAATCTACCTCAAGCTGAAGGAAGGCAGAGTCTAGGGTAACATCAAACCACGCTCAATCTGGTAGCTAGCCCTACCAGATCGGGAGAGGGCTCTCTCCTTGTCAATCTCAGCAAAAATAATCAGTGAGGCTTGAGATGACTTGAAATAAAGGCTGATTTTAGGCTAGATATATATGTAAAAGGGTTTGATTTGATTTTAAGGGTTTTTGTTGGAATCAAAGGGAAGGGCAGATTTTGGGTCCGGGAAATGATCAGCTTTGCAGAGAGCTAAATTGGGGCAAGGAATGCAATTGTTTTGATGCTTCGAATTGAATGAAATGGATAGCTAAGACCTGTGAGGAGTTGAAGAGGGAAAGGGGCTTTTAGGAATCCTCTTCATACATTTGAAAACATAGAAAATTAAACAAAACTTCAAGGTAGAGCACTGCAAATCTAATGGATTCCACCTTCATTACTTGTTTGTTTAACTTGAGAAGAAATAAGAAATAAGGTGATACACATGAAACATCAGTAAAATTACAATCACGGAGAGAAACACACCATAAAAACATAGAGCCACATGGATCCCAAAGAGTGCTGCAAACCCTGGTCTATTCCTTTGCCAAAATGCAGAGATGAAATGTACAATGAAGCTCAAAACAATCCCAAGTGTCCAACCCTGAAAATGACTGAGAAACTACAAGATATAGACAAGCATAACTCATCCCCATGCCTCTAGGGGTTGAGCTCACTAGTTTATGAGTTGTTTCAACAAGATCTAAACTAAGAACTGGAAAATAGGCAGTGGAATAGCTTGCCTCTATAAGATAGGAAACTGATTCATTCAGTTACAATTCACCTTTTGATGAATGAATCTACTTACATGAGTGAAAAATTTTCAAAATTACATCAAAAACCATGAAATTACATCAAGTTACATTAAGAGCTTTAAATTTGGAGATAAAAAATTCAAACTGGCCAAAACTAGGCGAAAAACTGAGTAACTGAGTGAAAAAGGAGCCAAAATTCCCAATGCGTCGCGCCTGAAATCTCTATGCGTCACGCCATTTTGGAGCCGATTTTGAGGGCCTTCCCGGAGTCAAAATTGAGTGCAAGATAGCTCGTTGGAAAGCTCTGCCTGTCTACTTTCCAACCCAAGTGGATTTTCTGAATTTGGTTTCCATTTTCCCTCCAAAAATGAGTTTTCCCAACACTGCTTCCTGTGTGTCCAAAAGAGGGCAGAAAGGTCATTTTTAGGGTGTTTTTGACCCTTCCGGCAACCCAAAACTTGTCAAAATCTCTAGGTAATGGGTAGGCATGCATAAATTTTGATGAAAAATCTAGAAATACAAATTTTTCCGCAAGAGGAGCTCCCAATCATAAGCACGCGCCAAGTGGCGCGACGCGTCTGGCAGGAAAATCTGTGTTAAGGCCAAAAAATTCAAAATTGACAAAATGTGTCCCAAATTTCTTGAAATTTGGGCTGAATGTCCACCATCAAGTGCTATGCTAGGCCAAATAAGCTTCAGCCAAAATTTGGAGTCTATCATGCCTTTTGCGACGCTTTAATGCCCTCTTTAACTTTGCCCTCAGGATCTTGATTCGTGCCTTGCAAACATGATTCCTCGCCCAATAATGATTCTTCATGTGCCTTAACATGTTCTTTTCCTTGTTTTCCTTCTCCAAAAACTTCTCCAAATGAATATTGATCCTCTCAAGCCAAGTCTCTGGATCAGCCTCAATCTCTTTCTCAATGGATGTCATTTCACTTTGGCTTCTTCGGGCAGCTTGCCGGTTCTCACGGATATTTTGCAACTACATGATAGTTTGTTGATCTTCCAACAGTTTGTTTCGCTACTCAAAGTAGTTGATAATCCATTGGGCTCTTTGCAACTTGACGGACAAAGTGTCTATCTTTGCCTTCTGCTGCTGAATAGTCTCCCTCAACTTTGAGCTTGGAGAGATCAAATCCTCATCAATGAGTATGAAACTTGTATCTTGGCCTCCTAAAGGCCCCTCATCCTACATGGGCCTCTTACCTCTATCCTGTACATGTGTTGTTGATGACGGAAGTGAGACCCCTTCCACCCTAGGTGGAGATAATACTCGTCGGGCTACTACAAATAATCCTCTAATGCCTCTCTGATAAGTGACATACATCGGCACACTAGTAGTCTCTGTCTCCTGACCCTCATGCTGATATGAAGGTTCCCCTGCATCATGAACAACCTCCAAAGGAACCTGAGGAGCCATGAATAAATCATTAGAAATGAAATCCTCACATGAACTACCCTGCAAGCCGAGCTGATGCACAACCACGATCTTAATGAGTGCATAGTGATAAATACTGTTGTACTGCTGCTCAGGAGTTTTCCTTTGCACGAGAGTGGTCATTCTCTCAATATTTCAGCACATGAAATAAGGGAGGTTCGTCATCCTCACCCTAGTAAAATGCATCAATAACCTGATATGATAGGCATAGAGACGCGAAAACCGGCCCTCACAACTGAAATATCTGATAATAAGTTTCATCAGAGGCACATAGGAATCCTTTAAGAACCGGAAAGGAAACACTCTGCTGAGTTGTTTCACAAAGCTAGGCCTGATATATGGTTCATAATGCACTCTGTCAACCTGCTGTCTTTTGTTCCATTGTTCTCCAACATTTGGTATTCTGGTTGCTTGAGAGATAGTTTCCGGTTTAAAGTGAATGTTACACCGGCAAGGGTGACATGACCATCATGTAAATGCAATACAAACAAATGGGCCAGCTCCTGATGATGATGGACCCTAGCAACCATTTCACAAAATTGATAACACGACTGCTGTTGAAAACATGCCATGGCAGGTGGACAAGCCTGCAATTCAGCCAATGAGGTGGGCCCCTCTCTCACATCTCTGCCACTCTTATGAGGCCTTCTAGGTGCATGTAGTTCAGTGGTGGAATCACTGTCTCGGTCATAGGATGTATCGGTATCTGTCTCCATGATGTCCAAGGTCTATGCAATGTCTATGTTGTCTTGGATGAAAATGAGAATTTTGGTGTTTTTGATTTGATTGCCAAATATGTGGTAATATAGGAGGGGATATGGAGGAATAGGGTAGTGGGAATAATGGACTTTTGTCAAGTGAAATTAGAATTGCCACTTGAAATTTGTGTGTTAAAGGTTTAGGGATAGCCACTTAGTTTTTTGGGATAACTTTGGATTTGAGGGAAATTTACAAGTGGTATGGGGACAATGGGAATGGGATAGGGATGATTAACTAGGGATATAGGATAAACAGTGAAATGGGCTGTTGTGAGGATACAAACAATGAGGAGGGGAAAAAACAAGGTGGATAAATGGGAATATTTGGCACAAAAGCAATTTCAAAACCCTAAAGGAGACAATCCCCAAACAAGCCAAAAGGGTTTGATTTTTTGCATTTAAATTCTCATATCAACACCAAACACTTGTTATGGGTAATGGAGAAGTGACTTTGACTTACTCGAACAAGGAGAGACCGAGAAAATTTGCTGATTGAAAGGAATGGAAAAAAACTTATGTTCCGGCCCAATGCACCGCGCAACCAACCCAGTGTGTCGCGCCCTTCCAATGCGCCACGCAGGAACAAATTCACGCACAGGCAGCTGAACCAATGCACTGCGCTCGCCCGATGCATCGCGACACCTGCCCAACGCGTCGCGCTCTGCAACTTCAACACAGTCTGCCCTTCAAACTTCTTCCTTCACTCCTCACAGGTTCTCCTTGGCTCACTGCTGTCTCTTGGCACACAAATGAAGTTTTAAACTTGAAAATATCTTATATGCCAAGGATTTAAATTTTTCATTTGAAAAACCCACTTTATAATGTTGCAAACTTTGACATTTCACTTTAAAAACTCTGTTTCGTTTCCTTTGTGCTTTTGGACTGAATAATGAGCTTCTTTGTCTGTCTTGCAGGGAATGGATGGCATGAAACTTTGGCAAAGGCAACCAGGGTTGCGAGTGGAGTGTTATTACAATTGAAAAACTTGAAAATTACATTGCATTTATTACATAAAGATGAAATAGACTATTTTTCTTCAAAATAGAGTTTTGAAGAAAAATCATTATTAAGCATTATGATGATGAAATTTTTTGCACTGAAACCTTATTTCAAGCTTCCTCATGTGCCTGCTGACCATTATTAGGCATTTTGAAGACTAGATTAACTAAACCCTAGACCTAATGAGACTAAAAACCCTAAAATGAGTCTTTGCCAACTATGAGACCAAAAATGACTGTAAATGATTTTAATGAATAGAAATAGGCTAGCAGGTATAAGACATGAGGGACATGAATGACAAGCCACTACCGTCAGATGATCCATGCTCCTAATGGAATGCAGCTGACTAAACTGAGTGAGACACCTAAAATGAAATGCAACAAGAGAAATTTGATCTCTGACGGAGGGATGAAGATACCGACTCTAACAGATGCCATGGTGGAAGAGTATGATTCGATTGTCAGAAACAGTGCATGGGAGATTGTCCCAAGGCTGGAAGGGAAATCACTGGTAGGTTCGAGATGGATCTACAAAGTGAAGCAAGCTGCTGACGGGAGCGTCGAGAAGTACAAGGCAATATTTTTTTCCTGGTGCTTCTTACAGATCGAGGGGATCGACTATGAGGAAACCTTTGCACCTGTTACAAGGTATTCTTCCATACGGAGCATCCTAGCTCTCTCAGCGCAGATGGGTTGGCACATTCATCAGATGGATGTGAAGACTGCATTCCTCAACGGAGTCATTGAGGAGGAGGTGTACATAGAGCAGCCCGAAGGTTTCAAGATCTTCAGTAGCAAGTCGCATGTGTGCTTTCTCAAAAGAGCGTTGTATGGGCTGAAACAAGCACCTCGTGCTTGGTACACACGGATAGACAGTTATTTCACCGGTCTTGGATTCACCAAGAGTGAGGCAGATCTAAACCTATACCAGATTGTGGTGAAGGGTGAGTTGCTGATCATTTTACTTTATGTAGATGATTTGATTTTGATGGGTGATGAACAATTGATACTCTCATGCAAGGCTGATCTTGCAAAGGAGTTTGAGATGAAGGACTTAGGCCTCCTTCATTATTTCTTGGGATTGGAAATTTGGCAGTGCAGTGATGGATTGTTTGTCTCTCAAGGCAAGTATGCCCGGGAGATACTGGAGAAGTTCAACATGCAAGGCTGCAAGCCTATTGACACTCCTCTTCCTAGTGCTTGGAGGAAAGAGGATGATACATCGACAAAGGTAGTGGATGCCACTATTTACCGACAGTTGGTTGGTTCACTCATGTATCTAGCCAATACATGACCGGACATATGCTATGCTGTTAACCATCTTTCACAAGCTATGGTTAAGACTACCAAGCTCTTTTGGAAGGCGGGGAAGCATGTATTGAAATATCTCAGAGGCACATTGGGATATGTATTATGGTACAGATAGTCGGATGAGGTGAAGCTGCATGGCTTCACAAATGCAGATTGGGCAGGGAGCCCAACGGACAGAAAGAGCAAATCTGGAGGAATTTTCAGTATCGGGTCTATAGCAGTTTCTTGGTACAGCAGGAAACAGAGATCCGTGGCACTTAGTTCAGTGGAGGCCGAGTACATGGCAGCAAGTTTGGCTGCATGCGAGGCTATATGGATGAGGAAGATCCTAGTTGGATTGTTCGGTTCACACTTAGATCCTACTGTGATATATTGTGATAATCAGAGTTGCATTAAACTCTTGGTTAATCCAGTATTTCATGATATCATCATATCAGAGATTGTGTGCAGCGGAAGATCATGTTACTTTCTTACATTCCTACGGAGGATCAGGATGCTGATATCTTGACGAAGGCACTCACCAGGAGCAAATTCGAATACCATAGAGGCAGGATCGAGGTGGCAGATAATCCCTATCTTGTTGAGAGGGAGTGTTGAGATTGCAACAATATGATGAGCTTAGTGAAAAGAGTCGCCTTCACTAAGTGGGCCAGTAGGTTATTTTTGGCACAAGTCTATTTTTAGACTATGTCTATTTTTAGACATGTCGATCATATTCTATGAGTTGCAGGATGCTATTTGTGGATGGTTGGTTAAGTTGGAAAAATAGATGGACTTCTATTTTTAGACATATTGCGCAGAATCTATTTTTAGATTGCCAGTCTAAAAATAGATATGTCGAATATTATTATCTCTTAATAATATTTGGACTATAAACATTAACTTATTCTCTTGGAGCACTTCAGTTAAGTGCACAGAAGTAGCACAGGAGCTGACAGAAGGAATTACGCTATTCCTAAGGGTTAAGTGGAGCTACTGCATGGAGACTTCAGTTAGAAATCATGTGACAGATTTTGGTGGAGTTGTAGAAGTAGTTGGTGGAGTTGTGTTCAGTTTAAATCAGTTAGACACAGTTGAGCTAGTTGTATCTAGTATAACTGATTGATACACTAGTGAGAGTGGTGTGAATTAATTAATAATTAATTCACTAAATATTAACTCATTAATCAATTGAAGAATACATCAGTTAACAATAGTGCATGGACAGTTTCAGTGGAGACCAATGGAGAGATAGGTGAAAGGGCAAGATGACTATCAGTTGTGACTATAGTGATGTATTGATTGCATCCAACACAGAGTAGAGATGCCAATGAGGATTGTCTGAGCAAGGCTGGACCAATTCGAGTTCATTCAGAGCCATTATTTAGCAGGGATTGCGCAGTAGAGGCAAGCTAGCAGGTGGCAAAGATTGGTGCATGGATTTGCTAGATCGGGCCTTATTAGTGTGTAGCGATTGTATTGTACTGAGAGCTTGATATGATCAGATTTGTATGAGGATTGTTACATGATCTCTATGACATATATTATATATAGATAGTTGGGGTTTTTAGCTTCAAGCTTTCCCATTAAAACATTGTGTTCATATGTGTGAATTTTTATGGTTTCAATGTGTGCATGCAATTGATTTAATTTTCGCATATGATGATCAATAGTAGAAGAGATTCTGTATTGTGCATGAAGTTAAAATAGTGTGTGATCAGGAGAATCTTGGATGTATAACGCATTAGTTATATAATTACTACAATACTGATTCACCCCCCCCTCTCATTATTTCCAACAACTGGTATCAGAGCTTGGTTCCTTCAATAACAGTTTAACAGCTGGATTGAGGTCATGGAGCATACCAAGAATGGTGTACCTTTGTTCAATGAAAATAATTATGCACTCTGGAAAGGAAGAATGGAGGTCTATCTCTTGGCGCAAGGTTACAAAGTATGGGACACTGTTCAAAATGGATTTACATCAACCGTGGATGGACAAGGTAAGAAGAATTTGGTAAATGATGCAAAAGAAAAGAATATTATTATCAGTGGACTTATTGAATCTGCTTATCATAAGGTGTTGGGTTGTAAAACCGCCAAAAATGTATGGGAAAAGATTGAGAATATATATGTAGGTGACTCAAATGTCAAAGAAGCAAAGCTTCAAATCTACAAAGCAAAATTTGAGAAACTCAGAATGAAAGAAGATAACAACATTGGTGCATACTTCCAACACATCGATGAAATAACCAACACTCTGGAAGGATTGGGAGAGCCTGTTGATGAGAAGACTATTATACGAAATATTCTTAGAATGTTACCAGGGAGATTCAATCCAAAGGTATCAATCTTAGAATATAGTGAAAATCTGGACAAACTCAGCAAAGAGGAATTACATGGAGTTCTCATAGCATATGAAATGAGACTTGATGAAGAAGAGGGTACCTCACATCTAGAAACTATGTTCGTTGCATCTAAGAAAACCAATAAGGAGAAACAACCTTCAAAGGCACATACCTACTTCTGCAAGTGTGAAGAAAAGGAAGATGATGAAGAAGGTCTTTCAGATGGAGAATATGCTTACTTTACGAGAAAACTAAAAATAGGTAAGGGAAAATTCAGTGGTAAACTTCCATTGATATGTTTCGACTGTGGTGAGGTTGGGCATTTCGCAGCAAAATGTCTGAACATAAGTGTTGGAAACTCAAAAGAAAAGAAAGGCTTTAAGAAATTTAACAAGCAAAGAAAAAATAAAGGATTCAAAAGGAACTTTCTCTCTAAAAAAAATATCTCATCATTTGATGAAGACAATGACAGTGAAGAAGAAGCCAATGAGAGATTATTGTTTATGGCCAAGCACATTAAACAAGAGGTATCAAACGAGGAAGAAGAAGGGATGACCATAGAAGAATTTTCTAAGGAGGAAATCAAGCTTATAAAAGAGCTCAAGGCTGAGAAAATCTATTCCAATACTCTTGAAGAACAAGTTTAAGGTCTCAAAATTGAAGTTGAAGAACACAAATGTATTGAAGAGTCACTTCAAAAGAAGTTGGAAGAAAGAAGCCAAGAAAGGGAAAAATTAGAAGCCGAAGTAGTCTAGCTGCGTAAGGAAGTGAAGAAGGGAAAAATTGTCCAAAACTATGCCAACGACTCAAGGGAATTGGAAGAAATCATCAACAATCAATGATCTTACAATGACAGAATTGGTCTCGGTTACAAAGAAGAAGAATCAGGACCTTCTACAACAAAATACAATGAACCTATGAGATCTGACATTCATGTAGACTTCATTGGATAAGATTCGCAAGAACAACCTTGGAAGACAATTCCTCGATGAAGATTTCCATCCAGGTACCAACATATTTTTTATGGCTATTGTTATTCATGTGGAAAATTTGGTCATAATGTTGTAGAATGTCGCACGTACCCTAGGAACCAATACAATTCCAGGAGATCTGTCAAATATGAACCTCCCAGGGCTCAATGAAACATCAATAGATTTGAAAATTTAATAAATAATATTGAATGTTACAAATGTCAAAACTTTGGACACATAGCCAAAGACTGCAGACTTAAAAATCCTCCAGAAGAGTCTTCGAAGTCACAGAACGAACAAACATAGAAGAAGAAGAAGATTGATAATTGTGCTCTTGCTCTCAAGGCTCAAAACAACAAAGATGTGTGGTATGTTGATAGCGGTTGTTGAATGCATATGACTGGAGATAGAAAGAAATTTGTATCTCTGAAAGAGAAGAAGGATGGAACCATGTCCTTTGGAAATTATGGATCTTCAAATGTTATAGGATCAGGTACCGTCACTCTCGGAAGCAAAAATTATCTAGCCAAGAATGTTCTATTGGTTGAAAACATGAATCACAATCTGCTCAGTATTGGAAAAATGTGTGATCAAGGACACACAATACTATTCAACTCCACAAAATGTGAAATCGGGAAAGGTAGGTATGGTGAAATTGTGGCTACAACAAGTCAAGCTCCAAACGACATATATGTTCTGGATGAAGCTACTAAAGAACGTCTAATAGCTAAAGAGGATGATATAATATTTGGTAGCAATGATGTTCGACTAAGCAAGAACTTTGCTACAAAGCTACAAAGTGAGTTCAATATGTCTATACTTGGTGAGCTGGCATACTTCTTAGGGCTTCAAATATCTCAGCAAGAGAAAGGAATATTTATATGTCAAGCCAAGTACATCAAGGAAATGCTTAAGAAATTCAAAATAGAATATTGCAAACCCATCCTTACTCCGATGGTAACACGTTTCAAATTGAGCATAGACGACTCATCTAAGGATGTGGATCATAGGTTGTACAGATCTACGATTGGTAGTCTTCTATATGTAACACCCTCCCGGCCATGTGTTATGTAAGCAAATGGACAAGTAGCAATATTCCAAGCAGCACCAAAAGAATCACATATTATTGCCGTCAAAAAAATTCTTCGATATCTAAAGGGAACATCAGAATATGGCTTGTGGTATCCCAAGGGTAACAATCTCATTATTCAAGCATTTACAGATGCAGATTGGGCAGGAAGCGCTGATAATCGTAAGAGTACTCATGAAGCATTTGAATATCTTCGCCAGAAGCTTGGGTTTCTCCCAAGTTCTCATTAGATTTTCCTTATTCAGAATATAAAGGGGGAGTGGAAGTGTGTACAGGTCTGCAGGATGGTTGTCTCTCAAGGGGAGTTGAAGTGTGTACAGGTTCATAGGATAGTTATGTGTCAGGGGGAGTTACTCTTTGCCATTGATTTCAAAGGGGGATAGAATGTTGTAGGAAGATGTGTCATGATCGCAGGGGGAGTACTTGTGTTGTCATCAATGCCAAAGGGGGAGATTGTTGATCAGTGGTTGTCATTAATGTAAACCCAAGCAACACCAGGGGCTACCCCTATCTTGCATGGTAATTTTGACCTACCAAATTACTATATTCTAGGTCAAGAATATTTTTGATGGTTTTTACTTGTCGAAATGTTTCCGTTGACATATGGCACGCTATGTAATTCTTCACGGTTTGAGAGATATTCATGTTTGAAGTTTGTAACCCCAGTTAGTGGGCTAAAACCCCATGGGTTTGTGGCACAGGTCATTGAAAAGTCAATAATTAATAATTTTTAAGCTCCTAAAATCCCTCCCACGTTTCTTTGTTGAAGACCCTCTCAACCTAAGAATTTATATAAATTGTGATCCTCATATCCTCCTCAAGTAGGGATTTCGCTACCTGAAACAGGTCATCGTGGAATTTGCGCTCTAACTTTTTTTTTTGTGAAGGTTAAGAAGTTGAAATTGTTATGAGACGAAGCTGAAATCCTGAGAAATCTCCTGTAAAAATTTCAGATCAAGGTACGGAATATTTTCAGAGATATGATCTCTAGAAGTCAGTGTTTTTGCATGCTCTTGAACTTCATCCCAAAGAAGTGACCTTGGGAAAATCGTCATAACTCTCTCTCTAAGTATCAAATTGGAATTATGTAAAAAGTGGAAGATAGTGCACAGACTGTAGCTTTCTTTGTATCAATTTCAGAGCCGAATGAAGGAATAGGGACACGCGGCACACCGTACAAGTTCGCTCTACTGAACCAGTCCATAATTAGGTCATTGTGAGAGTTTGGGCATAACTCTCTCTTGAAGAATCCAAATTGGGTCAGACCCAAGGCATTAGAAAAAATACTTAGAGGAATACTATAGAACCAAAAGTCACATATTGGGGATCTGAAATAACAGAGATACACCAGATTCAATATCGAGATCCTAGAAGGAAAGAAAAAGCTAGATCATGTATTGTCAAGGGCTGCAAAGGACCAAACTTTCTAGGGCAGAAAAGCAAAGAAAGGTGCAACATAGGCTAGCATGACAAGAGTAGCAATCAAGGTGTAGAATAGCAGCAAGAAGTTCACCACATGAAATCTTCAAGTGGGTAGCACTGCATACAGACATTATAAAGGTAGCATTATACTAAGTCATTGTAAAAATTGTACAAGTGTCTATCTGCCAAGAGTTGAAGAGATAGTGTCAGGAGGTCTAGGATCATCATTAGGTGGTTGTGTCATATTTGGGGTTATGTTATAGTGTGTATTTTTATTCTACATCATTCTATATCATTTTAAAGTGGACCATTTTCCATGGTACGAGAGTTCATTCTTCTTTTATTATTCTATAGGGTGGTAGGGTGGTGTTAGGCTGGTGCATGAAGTCACCAACAAGCTCAGCCTATCAAAACTTCAGGGTAGTAAGGTGGTGCTAGGGTGAGTTGTAGCTCATTGGGTGTTGGGGAATCCGTTCAGTTGACTACTGAAGAATCTCAGGCATTGGAGCATCCATCTAGCGGGAGCTGGAGAAGAATGATTTTCTAGATTCAAGGAAGTTGGAGCTTTATTTTCAATTAGAGTTGAATATTAAAGAATTATTAGAAAATAATTCAATTGGTTTTTGTCCCGAAGAGGGTTTCCACCTTAAAAACTGTGTGCAATTGTGTTCCTTTTGTTTATTTCTATCATTGTACAAACATTGATAATAATTAAATATTAACTAATGCTTTGAAAGATTAATAATAATACTAATTGAAAGGAATACCGATTCATTCCCCCTCTCAGTATTTCCAGCAGTTAAGTGAAACAAGGGTTGGTCCTATTGAAGCAATTGCTATGGTGCGAGTCATAAGGTATTTGAAAAAAATTGAGCAAATGGAAGAGGGTAGATGGTCTAATGCTGTGTTTAATGACAGATTGTGCAAAAAAAAGAAGACTTGGACATGGAAAAATAACAAATGGTTTTGTAAATGGGGTATTTGCTTGAGCATGTGTCCTACAAACAGTAAAGAGATAAAATATTTTGTTATGGATAAGTTCGACAAAAGTACTCAAGAAAAATAGCTAGGGAGAAAGAAAAAGTACTACATTAAATATTTTAACCCCACTCATAATCATCAGCAAAAAGTGTACATAGGGGCCAATATTTCCTTGAGATCTAAAATTCTTATTACTCAACTAAGGACTAATTCTCATCAACTCCATTGTGAAACATGGTGCTAGAAAAGGCCAAAAGAAATGTGGCAGTAAAGAGTATGTATTTTTTCTCTTCTGGAAAAGTGGAAACAGAAAAAAAATTCATTTTAGAATGTGAGGCCTTCAAAGATAGCAGGGAAAATTATGCAGGTATTTTGGGAGCTAGCTCTTGGGATAATCTATTCAACGAAGAGTTTGTAGAGAAGTTGGGAGAGTTTATTGTAAAACTCCACAAAAAAAGCACCGAATACAAGAGCAAGATGGTGAAGAAATCTGTCCCATAGGCTATTTTTAGCCTCGTGGACGTTAAAAATACTTTCTTTCTTCTTTCTTTCTTAAAGGGTTGTCATGGAAATGATACACTTTAAGCTATGCATTTCCATTTTCAAAGTGTTATAAAGCCCCATAGTCACTTCGTTGTAAACCATTTGAAAGTGACGGAATAGAAAAGCACGCCCATGATATTATACGATGCCACATTGCATGAAAGCTTCGTCTTCGGCCCTAAATATCATGAAAAAAAAATCATGATGATCCAAGGACTGTGTTGAAGGATAATTCAATGGTGTATTAAGAGCCATCAGAAAATGTGTTATGTGATGTGGTGTGGCCTTCCCCAAGCTTGCAGTCATCTTTATCTTCAAAATTATTTGCGTTTAGAGTGAGACGACTTTACCAAGGACATTATATTACTATGGACATGGTTGTGCGCAGAAACAAACTATATGTTGCAGGAAGTTGATGGGAGAAAAACATATGTTGCTTTGGGTTCACCAACTTGAACAGTCACACTTCCAAAATGTTACTTGGATTATCTTTCTTCATCAGATTTGCAACTAGTAGCAAAATCGCATTTTAGAGTCTTAGAGATGTCACCAGAAAATGCGACCTGGCAAAAAATACGACTATGCGACCTTCATAATTTGTAGTTCCTCCCGCAATCTCTCCCGCAGGAGACAAAATCGCAACAGAGAGCTTCAGTTATTCACCCAGAAGATTTTACCTGCCCTCTAATGCGACTATGTGATCTGCCCTGCTTATACAAAATGAAATCTGCGACCTCTATATCGCATATGATAAAATAGTCGCGCACTCCTAAGCCGTGATTTCCCACTGTTTGCATTACCATCTGTAGGTCGCAATTTCCAAGTGTGATTTATAGAGAAAGAATTGAACAAGATGGATGTTATCAAGTCACATTCGATTTCTCGTGGCACATGGAAAATAAATAGTTAAAGAAATAGCTATAGCTAAACAATTCGTTTCCAAAATGAACTATAGCTAAACATCACTATTAAGCTGAGGATAAGCCAATGTAAAAAATATATGAATGTGGAGATGATCGCTTCTAACCTTTATGGAATTATTAATTCCTACCATGGGGATTATGGAATTAGTAATTCTTACTATGGGGATCCTAGTTAATGGTTTGGAAGTGTATTTGCTGGTTTGGTGTAATTGAAAACCTCTTCATTTCGAGTCAGGTTTGATTCTCTCTAGCTACGTTTGAGGGGGTGTTGATTACACCAAACCTCTTCATCTCAACTCAATTTCGATCCCCCTAGCTTCGTTTGAGGGGGTGTTGATTCCTCAAGCAGGTGTTGGAATAATCACAGCATCTCTATGGAATCCTTAATTCCCAACTAAAGATCCTAGTTAGCCATTTGAACGTTTACGAACACCTGGTCATAATATTCTCATGGCTACCATGCTCAACAGTTAGGCTATCATGGATGGGGGGATTGCCTTTGATTACTGGAAATCAGAATTGTCCTCGACCTTAAATAGAACTCATATTTACAAACACTGTGAGGACCCAAGTGTAAATCACATTCTTCACTCCACAGTGAAGCTACAATCTAGATTCATGAAAAAGCATGCAATCCCTTTCTCCCTTGATCATTGGTTGCAGCTCTAAGTGTCATTCCCAAATGAGACTTGCACTATCGCGACCAGGATTAAGTCATGGGTCGCATTTTTTGGGTATCCACCCGCTTCCAATTAATGTTCTAATTTGCGATAGGACTGAGATATGTGACTTACACTATGGGAAGAGCTTGCGACCAGCCTCGCGTTTTGTGGTTCATCAAATCGCAGGTCACACTTTAAATTTGCAGCGTGATCGGAAAGGGGGACTCTTATTAAATTTATGAGGTGTGACTCGACTTGTAGCAATGATGAACGACACCGGCGGATGGAAAGAATTGCCAATAATATTAACATCAGTGTGAATTCCAGATTTATGTGTTGTTGCATTGGGAGGAAGGACAATATAATGCAATATGTTGTAAGGAGTTATAAGTTGATTGCAGTGAATATTAAAGAGAGAACAAATTTACTCTAATGTTATCCAATCGTTGTTATAAGGATTGCTCAAACGTTGTTTTGGAAAGGATGCAGGAAAGGAGCATTGAAATCGTATGTTTGACCTGTGCAAAGGACAAACAATACCTTCTTTGAAGTAGGAGATATATTGGAAATTTTGTCAAATGCTTTGGGGAAGGGTATAGTAAATGTGTTCCACAGAAATTAAACGGATATCACAAACAAAATTCAATGAGTTGGAGTAAAAAGAAAATAAATGCAACATTGAACTAACAACACGTTTGCTAAGTTGAATTGCTTACTAGGTGCTATTTTGGAGTGGTAGCATGCATAGTTGCAAAGAAATACAACAAGCTCTATGTTGGAAATAAGGCAAAGCATGGGATGAAATATATCAAGATCTCTGCTTAAATGGATTGCAAGGGATGTGATGTAAAGGCATAGTGGCCCTGAAAAAAGGAAGCTTGAGGAATTATGATTTAGTGTAATTGATGAATTAGCTCGGCATCAAAAGGATGTGAACTCTTGTTGATCTTGCATCATTTATTGATAATTTTATTTTTAATGATTTCATATTTTGTTATAGTAAATAATTTTTGAGGTTGTATCTTAAATATTGAGTATGTGTTTGCACGATTGGAATTGTAGAGAAAATGTTGGTCATTCACTTCACGAACATATGATCTCAATCAGTGGCAGCAGTAAAATGACCAAATCAACACTGAGGTCACCCAAGGTTTAATCAAGCCATTAAAGAATCTATCATGGAGTGCAACATCCTTTTTTCAAGTTACCACCTCAAGGATTGTGGCAATTCTCTTGCAATGTTTTGCATGTTATCTTGTCATAAAATGTAAAAAATATTGCACAAATCCATATGATTGTAAAAGCATTAGACATGAGGTAGAAGGGAGGAAGTTTGAAAGTCATGAGGGTAGGAAAAAAGTCACAGTAGGTGAAGAGTGACCACATTTCTATAAATACACCCTGATGCCTCATTTATGGGGTACTTTAGCACTTGAGCTAGGGCTAGGATTAGATATTTATTTTGTGCTTAAGAAGCTAGAGGCACTCACCTCTTGGTAACTGGTAGGGAGAGTTGTAGTGAGGCTAGGGTTTTTCTTTGAGAATGGCATGAGTAGCCCAAGTTCCAATATTGAGCTTTAATGGATTACAGGACATGTCCTTGTATTTGTGCTAGCATTAATAAGAAGTTATTTTCTTTCAATATGGATAATCATGCATATTTATGATGGTTGTAATGGATTTCTTGTTTTTCCATCATTTTTCTATGTGTGCTTGCATGTGGGCATATGTTAATGAACTCATTCTTAGCTTATAGCTTTCATGTCCGCTTTGAATTTGTGCTTACTCATTCCACATCATGTTGGTAACTTATTGTGAATTGATTTGCAATTCATGTTCATGTATGTCTGAGGTAGTTTTAGCTCACTAATATTTTTCAAAACATACTTCTTGTTTTTGTTGTTTTTACTTTCATGTATCTTGTTTTCCAGTTTGTCAAGCTTGGGTTGACTTTGTTCCCATTTTTCGAGAATTTCATTCTTGTTCTCGCTTTAACATCCCCTCATTTGACAACCAAGAGTGAAACATTCATGGTGGCAGTCGAGCCCACATATTGGATGGGGCTCCTATCCCAAACAGTGTGAAGTCTAATTGGGACTTCACATCGGGGAGACCCCCTAGCTGTTGGTGGGACATCTAGCATCATCAACATATTTTTGGCACTAGGAGGGCTAGATGCATGTTGATGCCATGGAGCCTTTATCTCAACATCATATCTTTAAATGGATCCTTCCCAAATCTCTATCTCGGGTTGTTTTTCTAAAATCCTTAATCCTTTGATGCTTGTAGAAACAGTTTATAACTTGTCACAGTTTAAGTTTAATGGTGAGGGTCGAACAACAGTTTTTGGACACATGTATCAAGTTATCCATTTCTGTCACTTTAATGGAATACGCTGTAAATATGTTAGTGGTAGATTTTTCACTGTCATGCTAGAAGGTCATGTCAAGCATTGGTGCCACATGTTACTATTTTCTTCAATCCATTCATTAGAGAAACTCAGTAGTGAGCTTCGTCAAGCTTTTGACATGTACGATTATCAAGATTTTTTTAAAAGGATAAATCAACTTAGAATGAAACTTGAAGAATCATTAGATGATTTTGTTGATATGTTTGTTCATATTTGTTATGAATTTCTTGAAAACGACGTAGGCTGGATGTATTTGAGTGAGAAATTCCGACAATTATTTTACTTTTCTCTGCAAATATCTCAGTCTAAAATAAATCTTGACTCTATTGACAATGAAGATAATATGCAAGTTACAAATCAGCTTGATCTTATCCCCGATTTTGTCTTACCCTTTTCTGTGAGTCATGAAAAGACTCCAGCTTATGTGGAGGAAATTACCACCTGTGAAATTCCACATCCTCCTTCAGCTTCATTCCCTAATGAATTTTTTTTCATTAACCATCTAGGTGATGAAGAGTGTTTGCATGGAAATTAACCAAGTTTTCCTACTTCTAAAGCTCTCATTCATCCTGTTGAAATTAGACAACTTGAGAATTAAGTCAATATAACATCTCTCCCGATTGACAAGATTCAACTTGAGCCTATTAATTATCTTCCTAAATCTATGCTTGAATCTCCTCACATTACGCTTCCTCATTCATTTGTTTGCAATAACTTCACTCTTGTATTGGATAAAATTGAATGTCCTATAACCTCCATGGAGCATAACATGCATGTTGATTCATTCCTTTTTCAAGCTAACACTAATGCACGGGATTCTAGTTTCGAATCATATTTGGTTGGAATTGATGCATTTTCATCCGTTATTCCCTAATTTATTTGATGAATCTGTTACGCCAATGGTTTCTTCATACCATTCATATTTCCATCTTGTTGGTTCAGATTGCAATCAGGGACCTAACAATGATGACTCACAATCGGAAGATGAGGATATCAAACATCTCGATAACAATCTTTTCAATATACAATCCATAATAGGTGAAGAGAAAGATTATGCATCTTGAAAAGTTCAATAAATTCTTCTGGTCATTTCATCTCCATCTTTGATCCTTGAAGAGTCCCATCAATTAGATTCTAAATCTGATTGGGGCGGCGCCTTGGAAAAAAAAAATTATGCAAACCCAATTGTTGGATGGTGTTGTCATTGATGTCAACCCATGGAGTTGACTGGGTTTGAATTTGACTAAAACCACCAATCATTGATGTCAAATGATCAATGAAGGCTTCCTAGTAATTTTTCAGATTACACCAAGTTGGCAGCTCCACTGTTAGATGGTTTAAAACCTAATTCCTAGGGTTTGGGTTCCATGGACAAAGGATGTACCCTGACTTTGTCGAGGTTTTTTGAAGGGTCAAAATATTGATTTTGACTTGGAGATAAATGTCATTGTATTCTCCTCATTGAGATATTTTCGGTGGTATATGGAATGCCACATGATTCCTCCTGGTTTAAGAGAAAACTGAGTTTGAAGCTAGCGACCCTAGTGTCTAGGCTAAAACCCCAGGGATAGTGACATGCCACCTTACTCACCTAAGGATTTCAATATATGACAATTATTCTCATCACAACAGAAATGTGTATAATTTTAATAACTTCAAGAAACAAAGGCAATAAACCAATCATTAACTTCACAACCGGGTAGGACCATATATACTAAGCCAATCATTGACTTAAAATTTTAGAAGAGATTAAGGCAAAGAATGTTATAAAAATATTATATATATATATATATTAAAAATAATTAAATAAATTAATATTATTAATAATATCGAGAAGGCCCCTACTAATTTATAATTTTACAAGCCTATTCTATACATCATAAAAGGTAGAACACATTTTCCTTAATGCATAAGAAAACCAGTTCATAACACTTATTAAATAAATTAACATATTAAGAAATTACTTAATACTAAAGACACCTCTAACGTCTAAATTTAAAATCCCTCCTTAACACTATAAAAACTCACAAAATAAATACTCAAATACATAACAAATCTCAACCAAATTCCTCATGCATATCTCTGAAATTTTCGGCTAGTGAAGGATCTCTGAGGCAGTTTAATGTTCGGTCTTCCTCAGGAATCTAGGACAGAGAAATACTTGTTGATTGTACTAAAAATTATTTCCTCCACTTGGCCTTCAAGGTAAGTCTTAATGTTGATTGTTTGATTATTTTTTGGGCATGGTTAAGTATGAGCCTAGGGCATTCTCCTCAATCCCCATGACCTCCTTTTTAGTGCAGCTAAGGGCTACTTTATTCCTCTCAAGGCAAGTGAGTCTTCCTCTTAGGAAAGCGAGGAGTCCTTGAAGGATATCAAAGGTTTTTAGAAGTTTTTTGAAGCAAGTTTTTGGATAGATTTTTTTTTTTTTGAAGTGTTTATGAAGTGTCTTGACAACATGCTTGATTAGAATTGATGACTTGTCATTAATTTTATTTGACCTCGTGACATAACAGATTGATTAACCTTGTAGTGATGTATCTTTTTTCAATTCTTAAAGAAGATAAAGTGTTGTAGTGACTCCTCCTATAACTTGACTCATAGATGACACATATATTGTTGATATGACAAAGAAAATTTACAATAAAAAATGACCTATGAGAGAGTGAAAAGTGTGCATTGACACAATCATACACTTGGAGAAAAATGGTTGATATTGTGTGCTTAAAGTATTGTGATCTTGAATTATTAAAAATGGTTTGACATCTTATGAAACATGATAGTTAGACAATGATTTGACCTATGCTTGTTTATTGGAGTGGTATATGAAAATTCCAAATAATTTTTCACTAATTTGATTTGATATCTCATGATAATCAGATTGACTTATGACTATTGACTTTAAGTAGAATTGAAGTGGATATAACGGTTTCCTTGACCTAATATCCTTGGTGAGTGACAATTGGTTTGGTACATGGAACCTGACTATTGACTCTGATTCATTAATAGTAGAATTTATATCTCTTATGTAGCATGACAGATTGTCTTTACTTTAACTCGTTGATAAAAAAATTGAGATCTCGTATATAACATGATAGTTTTTCTTGACTTTGACTCATTGTGAGTATATTTTACATGTAACATACAAGACAATAATCATCTTGACTTTGACATCCTAAGAGTGACTTGACCTTGACACACTAAGTCATAACATGTATAATGACATTTTTCCTTGAGTTTGAATTAGTGAGAGAAGATCAAATAGTCATGCCATGCATGTTGACCTTTTGACTTTGACTAGTGGAACCTTGAGTTGACAATGACTATGATAACCTAGGATAACTTGATTGTGACCTTATAGGGTAACAGGTTTCTTAAGGCACATCATATTTTGTAATGATGGATAATAGATTGTGAGAAGTACTCAACAGTGTAGGAACATATGCTTGTAGCTCTCTATATGCATACCTTGAGAGAACTGGTAGCGGGTCATAGGGATGACCTGTGGCATCTTGGTATATGCCATTATCAAACATTTGGATTCGACACATTACAGGGTGTGTGGTTTAGTGATGTGATAGTATTCTCATGAGCTCTTGACGGTTACTCGTTCAATATAAGTGCAATGGAAGTGGATATGACATGGTCATTTTGAGCAACGACAATGATGTACAGTTATCGGTGATGAGTAGTGTTCAGCCATATGTAGTGATTGTTCAGTGGGTTGACTTGGAAATTGTAATTTGAGAATTTTTGGGCAGTAGGACTTGATAAGATATATATATTCATTATTGATTCAGAGCACAGGGGTATCAAGTCTAAAAACTATGAAACGTGATCTACCGAACCTTCTGGGTGATTGGCGTCACCTTAAAGTTGTGGCCCAAGAACACTTCAGGGTGGCATGGTGGTGCTAGGGAAATTTGTGGCTTGCATAGGTCATTGTGGTGTCCATTCAGTTATGGTTGATAAATTAGCAGTCCAGTGAAGCATCCTTTTCGACAGCAACTGGTAAACATAGTGGTGGGGCACTCTTCAGGTTCTGGTCTGATCCACAAGACGTTGGGGCATCCTTCTGGTTGCAATAGGATATTAAGGTTTAGTAGCACCCTACAGGTTGTTGCATGTGAATTAGGGGGTTGACGCATCACTCAATTGTAGTTGAAATATTGATGTAATTAATATTTCTTTTAAAGAGAAAAGAAAACAGTTACTAGAGAAGTGTTTGGTGGTTTTTGACCTAGAGGGGATTTTCCACCTAAAAATATTTATGTATGTTATTTTATCTTCCTGCATTGTTGTATGGTGTTGTCTACTATTGATTATTGTTTATAATTGTTAAAGAAGAACATTAATAATAACTGGAGAACATTAAGAATAATTGGAGAAATGAGTAAGATAGAGTTTCAAAATCAAGTGATCAAGCTGATAAAGGAACTCAAACGTCAAAAGGAAAAGAAAAGACTTTTGGAAGAAGAATTTAAGACAGCAAAAGAACTCATCAAGGAAATGGAAGAGTCTGGGAATATGATTAGCAGACTTAGAACTCAATTGGAATAAGTCAAGAATACAGAGACATAATACCTCAATACAAAATTCCAACAAAAGAAATAAAAACTCAACACAACCCTTTTATATTGAAAATTTGGATACTTCTATTTATGATGAATAAATTGGAGAAATGAGTAAGATAGAGTTTCAAAATAAAGTGATCAAGGTGATAAAGGAACTCAAACGTCAAAAGGAAAAGACAAGACTTTTGGAAGCAGAATTTAAGACAGCAAAAGAACTCATCAAGGAAAATGAATATTCTGGGAATATGATTAGCACTCTTAGAACTCAATTGGAATAAGTCAAGAATATAGAGACATAATACCTCAATGTAGAAGTCAAAAAAAAGAAATAAAAAATCAACACAACCTTTTTAGAGGTTAGCAGGCTCAAACAACATATGCAAGAAGCAGAAATTGAAAGGAAGGAATAGGATAAAATATACATATCCGCAGTTGACCAAAAGAAAAATTAATTGGAAACCTCTTCAGTTGAACTAAGCAGGCTCGAGATTGAGATTTGGAAGAAAAAGGAATAGATACATGTACTCAGCAGATAAGTTGAAAAGTCCTCTCTTATCAAGCTACATGTTGTAGAAGTATAAGAAATAAGGAAATTGTTGAAGGACAGACTTCAGGGAGACCTTGCTCAAAAGCAAGGAGAACTTGATTGAAACAGTTATGAGATCAAAAAACTCAAGGTATCTCAAAAAAAACACCTACAAGATAAGACAAATGAAGAAGAAAAAATGAAGGCAATTAAAGTTGGTAAAGCTCCAGTTGCTGAAGGTACAATCTCCACATCTTCGCAACATGATTCTAAGAAGGAAGCTAATGAAAGTGAAACGTCAAAGAAGAATGTTGCAACTCCAAAGAACAAGACCAAAGTAGTCAAGAAAAAAGGACAACAATAGACTACAACACTGCCTCCAAATAAGAATGAAAAATCTTCCAGGTGTGTTCATTTATTTAATGGTTATTGTTTTTCATGTGCCAACTTTGGACATATGGCTAGGGATTGTAAAGTTGTTGAAAATTACAATTATCAAGTGTTAGGCCTCTGTGATTTTAGCAAATTGGCAAGACTAAAGCTGCAGAGACAACATTATGAACCACTTTGGGATTCTAGGATCTAGCCCTCCTGAATCTAGAGAGGGATCTCTCTTATAAGTAAAAAGATTGATTTATCTTTAAGGCTTTGAGTATGATATTAGGCTAGTTATTAAGAACAAGGGTTTTTTGTTTGTTTGGATGGTTGAGAATGATTTTTAATTGAGTGGAAAGTCCTAAAAATGAAAGAGTTTCAAAGGGGTGAAGGTGTGAACAATCAGAACAAGATTCAACTGATAGGATAGATATGAAACAACACTTAATCCATTGGGCTATGGAGTCATAAAAGGGTTTAATTGTGCAACAATTTCAAGAGTGATCCAAGGGGCAAGTCATCTATATCAAAAGATCCTTTAGATTAAATGATGAATGGAACATTAAAAGTGTTGAGAAGGTAGAAAAAGTCAATAATTTCAACAAGGATTTATCAACTTTCCAAACAAGAAAAGCCTTTTAAGCAACTGTTTGAAACCAACCAAAGACAGGGCTAACCTTAAACTTCTTTGGACAAGCTTGTATTAAAGATAACTTATCAGACAAACAATCCAGCAATCCACATGACTACTTTCAGAAGGGATGAAAACATATAAGAGAACAAACTGTAGCTTAAGATCAAGCAAGATATATTAAAATCTAAGCCTGCTTCAGCATACTCTTAGGGAAACCTTCAAAAAAACCTTTGGAGAAAGAAACTAGAAGACAGGGCAAACCATAAACTTTTCCAGTCTAACTCTACTTAGCATATAATGAAAATATCATTCCAGAACTTCCTTTCAAGTTTTTCACATCAAGACAGGGACAAACCAACATTCCTTGATAATGTTTACACTTAACTTAAGTCATTCTTAAAAAACACAATTGGAGGAAAACATGAAGATAAAGCTTATCAGTCAGAGAAGGGTACTGTAAAAAGTAAATCCTAACTCTATGCTTGTTGTTCTTTATCAGAGAAAAGTGAACAAAATGGCATACATGAAAGGAAAACAATAAAAGTAAGAAGTACTTCACCAATGATATAAAATCAGCTTGTATATTGATGTCAATCCAGTTACATACTTCAAGTCCAGTGTTTCAGTACAGCAATCATCTTCTCTTCTCAGCCTAACTTCTTTGATCACAAACAGAGCTTCAAGAGCCTCTGAAAACTATTTACATGTAGAAAGTTTCCAACACAAGTATTACATCAAAGTTCAACAACCAACCTATATCTCATCTTCTTCAGAAGTATTTATAGAAGAAATGAGGAGGTGGAATAAAATAAAAGATCTCTAGTTCAATTAATACAAGTTAAATACTTCTCGGCCTTTGAGGGGCTCAAAGAAGAATTTTTCTGATATTTCTCTATATTAATTGGTTTTCATTAAGTATTTTTAGCCGCTAGGCAGTTTTTGTTGACTTAAAAACTCCTTAAGCAGGTTTGCAATAACTATGGCTACTTTAAGCAAAATATCACTGACTAAGGCAATAACTCTACCTTCTTTGATTTCTTTGAGGCTGTAGGTGGCTTTTGGTAGCTGGAGAGGATTCAATTAGCCTCTGATGTGGCAGTGGAGGCTTCTCGGACTGATAGATCTCATTGTTTTAACCTAAAACACTGTTAATTTGCTTTTGATCTGTGTTTTAGGCCTAATTTGGCTTAATCTCTGTCTTCAAGTCTTCATACATGTCTTTAACTATGTGGATTAGGCTTGAAGTAGTCGAATTTATGCCTTAATCCCTCAAAACTGTGCTAAAACCTTTAATTCTTCATTTCTGTGTTGATTTTATCCTTTGACACTGATACTCTTTGTTTGATTAATATTTGTTGTGCCTTTGTTGTTTTGCAGGCGTGCAGAGGGTTTTATAATGTCACCAGTGCTCATGAGGCATGGGTAAAATGATAATTTGAAACCTATAGATTCTTTGTTTTCATGGATAATGGCCTGGGGGATCGTCATCCCCGACCTTCTTTTCTTTTAATAACTATGGAGAAACTTTTAAAAACCTGAAAAAATACACAAAAGTAAGAGAAAACCCGTGAAAAAATAGGTTTAGCACTGTTTGGAGAGTTTGGGAGCGAGATTAGATCGTGACCGTTGGATGAGAAGAACCAACGGCCGAGATCATCCGATGGGGTCAATTGGGAGGCAGTCGGGTAAATGGAAATGAAGATTAAGTCTGAGCGTTAGATCAAATTGATCAATAGCCGAGATCAATCGGTAAAACATTCGGGAGCAAAGGGGAAAAGGCGATGAATTGGTGGGGAAATTCAATCAGAACCGTCAATCTAGATAAATGAACAATCAAGATCACGTAATGGAACGCTGGGGATTTCGGATGGTGGGGAAATGTAATGGGGGAAGATTTAATTAGGACTGTTGATCTTCAAAGATCAATGGTGGAGAAGACTCAATAAAACGCCCGGGAGAGAAAAAAAGGGGCAAAGACTTTGGGGTTAGATGCAATCTGGGCCATTGGATTTAAACGATGGACAACAGAGATTAAAAGATAAAAAGGTTAATGCGGTGGAGAAAGTGGTTTAGCGTAAAACCAGAATGGTTTTCGCACAACTCTGAGGCGGTTTTAGAATTTTGCCAAAACAACACGATATGGGTCTGTGCTTGACACGTGTCCTTTTAAAACCGCCCATATCGCGTAATTTTTTGGCATTAACTTTTGGGCTCAAAATCATGCAATATTGAGTTTCAGCTGTCGGATAAAAGGCAGAGACATTTGACGGTGGGAATGAGAGCGAGATGGGGTAAGATGCGCAGGCGGAAATGGTGGGTAGGGTCAAGGGCGGTTTAGATCTGGACCGTCAGATCTCGAGAATGGACGATGGAGATCTATCGACGGGGAAGGTAGTTCCCAAAGGAGTTGGGCCTATCGGGTTAAATATAGATTGTGGGATTTGAATGATGGATGGTCCAGATTACTTCTCGGGGAAACGAAAGCAATGTGAGACGGGGGTTGGGCGGAGATCAGATGCAATAAGGACCGTTGATCTGCAAAGATCAACGATGGATCTTCACTGAGGAATTACACTATTGGGCTTTGTGAAATAACAAAGAAAGGTCGGGTTTGATCTGGATCGTAGGATCTATGAAATGGACGGCCCAGATTTGATCGCAGGATCGCAAATCAGCGGTGGCAAGGGGTAAAGCAACAATGAAATGTGTCGATGCGATTAAGCGCGGGCCGTTAGATCTAGGAGAGATCAACGGTGGGGATTCAATCGGCAGGTGCGATGGTAAGGGCTTTCGAGTGGAGCGCGATTAAATCTGAGCCATCGGTTCTTGTGGATTTGATGGTTCAGATTAAATCGCAGGATCGCAATCGGAGGAGGGAAAGGGAACGGACAAAAAAATTATTGTGATGCAATGGAGTATCAACCGTCAAATCAAAGGATGATCGACGGTCCAAATTAAATCGGAGATCGCATCTGTGGGAGGCAATATGTAGAATAGGCACGATGCGATGAGCCAATGGCCATTGATCTTGCGGAGATCGACGACCCATATTTGTTTTAAAACATGTCGTCAAGTTTCATAAAAAACAAAGGAAAAAAGGGTTTGGACATGTTTTTTTAGTGTTTTAGCACCCGATTGGGGGGATCTAGGTTATGTGAAGAAGGCGAAGGGATTTCGGGTTTAAAAGAAAAGGGCCTATCGCAATTGGAGTTTTCAACAGTAAAAGGTAATAAGGAAAAAAGAAAACCCAGATTACGATTGCACGATAGGGGCTTAACTGCGGGTTACAACTCCGATTTTATGCGGAAAAAAAGAAGCTGGGGCTAAGGCCAAAGGGGCTTAAGGCCCTAGTGCAAAAAGATTGTTTTTTAGGATTTTTGAAGGATTTCTTGAGGATTTTCAGAGTTCCGATAAGGTTAAAAAAGGAGTTTTAAACCTTATCAGAGGGAATTTATGAAGGGAATGAAGGAAAATGAGGGAAACGGAGGAATTTTTTAAGACAAAGGGGATGAAAATGGTGTTATTAAAGAATGAAAGGAGGGGTGAAATGAAGATAAAAATGGGTTTTTTGAGCAGTCTTTCTCCTTGCAAACAACAGATTTTTCAGGACTATGAGGGAAACAGCAGTGAAGATTAACTAAAAGATTAGTTAACTTCATAAGACTTTAAGAACTAACAATTTGGCATGAAATTGTTTCTTAAAGGCTTCAAAAAGATCTAGCCACCATTTGATATGACAAATTTTTATAGGTGGCTAACAGCGGCTCCACATGGGGATGGCACCTTCTTGAAGGTGTCAAGAGCTTCAGACATGTCTTCTCTGGATCTGATCAATGCCTCATCCATTGGGCTGAAACTTTCTTTCCTTTATTGTTCTTCTTTTTCTCAGACAATGTTAACAGCCATTAAAAACAATGGAATTCTATCAAAACAAGCTTTCTACCTACCCAATCCTAATGATCTAACATTTTTTCTTCTTTTAGAGTGCATTTGGACTGACAAACTCTTTTTACAAACATTTATTCTTTTGAAAGCAAAAAACTAGTCTATTTCTACCCTTATTTCTCCATAAACTTAGATTAAGCAATGGAGTCCATAAACTTCTCTACCTAACTACTATCTGTCAGGATTAGGCTATCTGACATATTTTTATTCACTAAATTCTAAAATAGAAAATTAAAAGAAATCAAGCCAAGATTAAGCAATTTGACTTGATGAAATATCTATGGCATAAAAACAAGCTGCACATAGACTAAAATTGCAGAAAAATAAAGCAAAATGGTGAAGGCTTAAGATCTGAAAGTTTAAGAACATCCTTCATTATCTTTTCAGCTCTGATTTTGAATTTTGTTTGAGTTGTCCTCTCTCTGTTCTCTGGTTCAAGTTTTGGGCATATTAGAACCAGTTTTCTTCTATCTTTGGCTCAAGATTTAAATAGATTAGAGCCACGCATCTTTTTAAAACTTATAGGTTCAGATTTTGAGCTTATTTGAACCTTTATTTTTCTATCCTATTCTACCTAACTGATAAGCCAAGATTAAGTTGTTTGGAAAATCTATTTCACTAACCTATCAGTAGTAAATTTAAAACTAATTAGTCATGATTAGGTTGTATGACTAACTAGAAGTGTGTTTCTTAGGAGTGGAATTTGACCTTGCACACTTTCAGATTTTGTTTTTCTTTTTTGGTATGGGGTTGTACCTTTCTTGTTTTTACAATTTGCCCTCTTTTCTCTTTCTATTGTTTTTTGTATTTTTTCATGTTCTAACTTTGAATGTAATGATGAGTATGATATTCACAATGAGAAAAAATAAAAAGGCTTTCAAACTGATATGGTCACGAAAAATAATGTTTGAGCATCCTGCCATTGACAGGACCCCCAAACAGTTCAACTCCATTTAATTTTTGTAAGCAATAAGCATTGTTACTAGCAATAGAATGAATGAGATAAGGACCAAGCCATAAGTTATCAAATTTCCTATGCTTGCCCTTATCTTCTCTCCTTGAATACCACTTTAAAACTTTGTCACCAATGTTGAAATCACTGGCCTTTGTCCTTCTATCAAAAAGCTTCTTGATGCTTTCTTGCTTTTGTAATGCTCTATTGTAGACCTCCTCTCTGGTTTGCTGAAAATGTATGGTCTGATTTATTCTTCTGATCATGTCATTGTCTTCAGACTTTACTTCTTGGATCAGCTTCATGACTGGCACTCCTAGGCTGGATGGAAAAATTGCATCTACTCCATAAACAAGCTGGTAGGGTGACATTCCAATTGATTTTTTAAGTGTTAATCTGTCAGCCCACAGTGCATGTACCAGCTTTGTGTGCCATGATTTCTTATTGTCCTCCAGCAACTTCTTGATTATGTTCACCAAACTTTTGTTTGAGGATTCCGCTAGCCCATTACCTTGAGGGTAATAAGCGGTAGAATGGCCCAATGTAATCTGATATTTGTGACAGAATTTAACCATCTTTTTGGATCCAAATGCAGCAGCATTGTCAGTGATAATCTTCCTAGGGTGGCCAAATCTAGATAGGATATGATTTTCAATAAATTTTATGGTGACAGAGTCATTGGCTTGTCTAGAAGGGATGGCTTCTATCCATTTGGTAAAGTAGTCTATTGCAGTGAGAATCCATCTATGTTGAGCAGATGATGGTGGATGGATTTCTCCTCTGAAGTCTAGACCCCACTATTGAAAAGGAGCTTCAACAGTGATTGGATGCAAAGGTAAGGGAAGCAATTTTCTTCTGCCTTCAAAGAGTTGACATTTATGGCAGGCAATAATCATTTTATGGACATCTTGAAAGAGGGTGGGCCAATAGTAACCAGCTCTAAGGATTTTTTTGGCAGTTGTCTTCCAATAGAGGTGGCCTCCACATTCTCCTTCATGGAACTCATGCTTGATTTTCTCTACATCATTCTCAGGCAAACATTTAACCAATAATTCACTTGCATTTTTCCAATAAAGCCATTTATCCAAAATGCAGTAATTTACAGCTTTTAACTTTAAAAATCTAGCCTTTGTTTTAGACAAACCAAGAGGTGTATTCAAATTGAGTAAAACATATAAAATATCAGCATAGCAGGAGGAATTCATAAAATGATCTTCAATAATGGGAGTTGACAATTCCTCTTGTTCATCTAATGCATTTATCATGTTTATATCAAGAGCTTCAAAATTAGATTCAGCCATTAATCTTGCCAGTCCTTGGCCTTTTATGAGTTTAGTGGGCTTGATTTCTAAATCATATTCAAGTATCACAGTTATCCACTTTCCTCTTTTGCCATCCGGGTCCTGTGTTAGAATGTCTTTAACAACTGAGTTTGGCACAAATGAAATTATGTGGGAGTGTAAAATGTAAACTATGAATTCTTTTAAGGCTTTGATTAAAGAAAAGGCTTGTTTTTCCATGATGTTGTACTTCAGAGGTGCATCTCTTAATGCCTTACTAAAGAATGCAATTGGCTGCTCTTATCCTTGTGGATTTTTCTGCAATAGGATAGCAGCCACTGTATGTTCTGATGCAAATAAAAAAATGAAAAAATCTTTTGAAAAATAAGGACTTATGAGAACTGGTGTTTTGGTTAATGTTTGTTTCATCAGTTCAAATGATCTATTTTCCTTTAAGGTCCATTTAACTCCTTGTTCCTTTTTCAGCGTGTTTGTAATGTTTCTAAGGAGTTCAGCTAAGTTAGGTATGAACCTTCTCAAGAAATTAATCTTTCCAATGAAAGATTGAAGTTCCTTGATGTTTCTAGGATGAGTGATTTGCAATATACCCTCAATCCTCTTTGGGTCTATCTTTATTCCTTCTTCTAATATGATGTGTTCAAGAAGTTTACCTTCTTGGAGACCAAACATTGTTTTCTTTGGATTTAAAGATAACCCATATTTTCTACATTTCTCAAAGACTATTCTCAAGTGTTCTAGGTGTTCTTCATCTGTTTTGGAAAAAACAGTGATATCGTCAAGGTAAATAATGATGAAGTAGCCTAATTCTTCCGAGAATGCAATATCGATGGCTCTCTGAAATGTAGCACCAGCATTCACTAAACCAAAGGGCATTTTCACATACATGAAAGTGCCCCAAGGTGTAGTAAAGGCTATTTTAAGTTGATCATCAGGATGTACTAATATCTGATTGTATCATGAGAAGCCATCTAGCAAAGAAATTCTTTTAGAACCAACTACCCTTTGTAAAATA
Source organism: Pinus albicaulis (assembly GCA_034641835.2). Classification (NCBI taxonomy): domain Eukaryota; kingdom Viridiplantae; phylum Streptophyta; class Pinopsida; order Pinales; family Pinaceae; genus Pinus; species Pinus albicaulis. Next base: position 106,427,602 of record CM076578.1, on the reverse strand, counting down.
TGAGCCATCTTGGGTAAAGGGTAGTTGTCCTTTAATGAAGCTTTGTTTAAGTTCCTAAAGTCAATACAAAGCCTTATTTCTCCTTTTTTCTTCCTAACTGACACTAAATTAGATACCCACTCTGAATATCTAATAGGGACAATAATTCCAGCTTCATACATTTTCCTGATTTCTTTCTCAACCAAAGGCAATTACACAGGGTTGATTCTGCGTAATTTTTGTTTAAAGGGCTTTTGGTTTTCTTTGAGGGGTATCTTGTGCTGAATTATTTCTATGTCATAGGACTTTAGATCCTCATAACCCCTTGCAAAAACATCAGAAAATTATTTAAATAGCTCAATGTATTTCAATTTAATGTGAGCTGGCAAAGTCTTAGACAGTTTGATCATTTTTTGTTTCAGTTCACTGCCTATGTTACACTCTTTTACCTCAGTTTCAACAGGGTCCAGCTTTTGTTTCTTGGCAACATCATTGAAATCAAACAACTCTTCTAATGGGACCAGACCTTTTGGCAAACATTGAGTGTTAGATTGCAGTGTTTCTAAGTCTTATTTTCTTAAATCTGCACTAATTTATGTGTTATGTTCAGATTTATTAGCTAACAGATTTATAACAGCAATCTCTGGAGACTTTACTTCTTCATCAAGTAAATTTTCTTCAGTAGAACAGTCATCTTCATAATCTGAATCTGAACTTGGTAGTTCAAATTCATTTTTGGACTGTAGAAAGTCTTCTATTTGTTTTTCTCCATCAAACACTTGCCAATATTTCTCATTATCAGGGACAGCTGGTCTAAATTTGATTTGGGTAGTGCATTGTTTGGTTTCATAAGGTGTTAAACATGTTCTAGCAACAAAAGCTAAACTATGAGCAAGGATATTTTGGTCCCTTGGGACAAAGATAAGTTGGGACTCCTCAAATGTTCATAGTAAGTCCATGACATCATTTCTATAGGCCCTAAGTCTGGGGTGTTTGGCACTATATTCCCCATTCACTTGCCTAACAATCAATTCTGAATCCCCATGAACTTTTATCCTTTTGGCTTCTAATTTCTTCAACAAGTGTAGGCCTAAAAGGAGGGATTCATACTCTGCTACGTTATTTGAACATTGAAAATTTAATCTGTAGGAATGACCTTCAGTGTGATTATTTTCAGTGTTATGTATCCAAATGCCTGCACCTGCATTGTTCTTAGTGCAAGACCCATCAAAATTCATACTCCAAAGAGGACTAGCTTCAGAATTACTAGTTTGGCTACTATCCTATTTATTTTGTGTGTTTTCAGATTGTTCTTGACAGTTATTATTGTGTTGAAATTGTTCTAGTTCCTCATGTTCTTCATTAAGTTGAGGATTCTTCTCTTGGTTCTCAAATTTAACAAGTAATGGATAACTGTTTTGTAGCTCAAGACCCGTGATTAGTTTATAGTGATTTTCTGTTTTGACACACTGTTTTGACCCTTCTGTTATGTCTCCTTCCCTTTCTATGTCTGCCACTACATTACAGTGAGGATTGGCCACTAAATTAGTTAATATTTCTTGCTCATTAAATATTTCATCATTAAAAAGAATGAATGAGTCAAGGCCTGTATGTATAGAATAAAGAGGAGAGTTTTGTGGTCTATCTTAGCTACTAACCATGTATTGCATATGAGTTTTCTTATAAAGTCTTCTTGTTTGATTAAAAAAAGTGATGGTAGCATATGTCATATCCATTTGCATTGTTCCTTGTAACTTAGCTCCCCAAGATCTTGATAATAGCATACCATACTTTGGGGGTACATCGGCCACTAGAATATCCATTACTAAACACTTGGTTGGAATTTGTGCTAAGTTTACACAAAGGTCTTTGATCAAACCTAGGCATTTCACTCTATTGGAGTCAAAGGAGTATATATCTTTGTATGGTCTGGTAATTTCAAGGCCTGGGCTCTCTATCACTGATTTTGGCATTAAGTTATGAGAGGCCCCTGAGTCATGCATAGCGTTGTGTAAAATTTTGTCATGAATCTTCAAACTAACATAAAATGGAGGAACTGGTCCTTCTTGATACCTACCTTCAATCTTAGGACCAAATAGAAGCTCTGGTTGGTCATCATTAAGATTGACAATGTCATTATTTTTTGTTATGTTAAAAGCCTTCAAAATTTGGGATCTATATTCATCTTGGGTGGCTAATTCAGTAAGAGGAACAAAGATTTTTGTTTTGAAAATTTCCTACTCTAAACTGAAAGGGATCTGACTTTTTACAATGTTTGCTTCAGCCTTATTAACCACCATTTTATCAGCCAAATCAGTTTGTTGATTTCCTCTATTTACATTGGTCCAAATTGTTTTAATAGGAGCACTAGCTGAGGTGCTAATGTTGCTAAGGTCTACACTCTGTTTTTCATTAATTTGAGTGCCTTTCTCTTTGTTTTTATCATAATTTACAGCCACTGTTTTGTCTTTCTGTTTTGTAACTTTGGGTTTATTTACAGGGTTTCTTTTTGCAAAATTTTCAGAGGTCTTAGTCTTGGGAGTTTCCTAATTACTTTTACTCCTAAGGTCATATTATTTTGGAGTTTCTATGATGACATTTTCCAGCTCTTGATAACAATATACATCTTCTGGTCTTCTATCATCATAGGGTGTGTATAGACCTTGTTTCTTATTGTAATGAACTTCAAAATCATCATTGTCTACTCCCAACATGTTTATGTCATCTTCCTATCTTTGTTCAATTGTTTCTTCAACCTCACTCACATAGTTTTGGTGAAAAGGAGGTGTAATCTGTTGGTCATCCTCCCTTGGTCTATTTAGAGGTTGGTTTCTCCTAAAATTATGATTTTGATTTCTGTTTTGAGGAGTTTATTGGTTTTGACTAGCTTGTGCTCTCTCAAGTATGCTCATCTTTTTCATCATCTCATCCATCATTCTTTCCATCTTTGAGCTAGATGTGGAAGGTGTAGATTCCTCTCTAAAGGACACTTTCTTCTCATTCCTCATTCTTGCTCTTTTCTCCATTAAATTGACTTCCACAGCAAGAGCTCCTTTTTGCATATCTTCAAGAGTCAAAGGATCTCTCTCTCTCAGCTGATAAGCCATTTCAGGATCAAATCCTTCAGGAAACTTGTTTAAAGTTGAGCCTTGTGGAGGTTCAGATAAGGGGGAAGTGCACTATACACACTATTGAACCTAGTGCAATAAGCTTGAACACTTTCCCCAGTGTTTCTTTGGAGATTCTGGTAGTCTGAAAGTATTTGGAGTGGGTTTTTCTTAACTTCCCATTTGTTTAAAAATAACTGATGGAAGGCTTGGAGATCATTAATACTATGAGGGGTTAAGCCTTTGAACCATTTTCTTGCTTCTCCCCCTAAACTTTGAGCAAATAATCTAAGTTTTACAGTTTCGTCATCAATCTCATTTCTGTCAAAGTAGTCATTAATCTTGTCCACATGTTGTGAAGCAGCAGTAGCACCACTGGCATCATACAAAGGTATCTTGGACTGATAGTCTTGTGGAAGATTGACTAAAGGTAAAGGCAGGACCAAGGGAGCATACCATGTTGCCATGATAGGAGGTAGAGGTGGATTTACAAGGGGTGGGTTAACAAGAGGAAAAGTGGGCTAAAGTGGAGTGTTTTGGACAATGGATGTATGAGGAACAAAAGTGGATGGACCAGCAAGAGACTGTTGAGCTAATCCTGGATGAGAGAAACCAAAATTATGAAGGAAATGTAAATGAGGTGGAGTAGTTTTTCTACTGCCAATATGTTCACCTCTATCTTGGGATGGAGGTGGAGACTCTAAATCTATCTGATCTATATCATCAAGTTACCTAGTTCTAAATGGATTTCTTAAGTCAACTGGTGGATTTTTTAGAGCTGCAAGCTTTTCAGGGACAGAATTAGCTCTATGGAGTGGTCTAACAATAGTTGAATATTTGGCCTTGGGAGACTTCCTAAGTATTCTTTCAGGGTTATCAACTATCTCAAGAGGGTTTGGATCAGGATAAGCTCTAGTATGAATCCTTCTAGGAGCCACTATGCTATGTTTTTCAGACCCAACTTACAAGAAAAGTTTAACCAAATATGACAATCTTTAAGAGGCTAACTGATCTTTAAACAAGAAAACTTTAATCTTTAAAGTCTTCTTAATTGAGTTTAAATGATGTTATGATGATAATGGGTTTCCCAGTGGAGTCTTAAGGTCTGTTTAGGATTGTGGAGTCACCAGGTGGAAATTTTTAGCTCTTTTGGAGGTAAAATTTTTTATGGTCCACCACCATGTTTATTTGAATACCAATCTGAAATATTTTTGGGTTTTCTGAGTTTTTTCAGTCCTATGGGTTCTCAGAGTGTCCTAAATCTATTTCAACACTTAGCTAGGGTGATGAGACAAAGAAAGATTACTCTTATGGCTTAGCTAACTGATTTCTCCAAGGTTTGATAAGGTCTATGAGAATCCCAAGGTTTACTTAGTTTGCAACTGATTCAAATAAGTCCTATCATGATTACCATTTGCTTGGTAGTGCTTGAAGAGAGCTACTTATACTGCACTGAATGCTGAATTTTTTGTTTTAAGGATTTGACTCAGAGTTCCCCAGCGGAGTCGCCAGAAATGTTAGGCCTCTGTAATTTTAGCAGATTGGCAAGACTAAAGCTGCAGAGACAACATTATGAACCACTTTGGGATTCTAGGATATAGCCCTCCTGAATACAGAGAGGGATCTCTCTTATAAGTGCAAATATTGATTTATCTTTAAGGCTTTGAGTATGATATTAGGATAGTTATTAAGAACAAGGGTTTTTTGTTTGTTTGGATGGTTGAGAATGATTTTAATTGAGTGGAAAGTCCTAAAAATGAAAGAGTTTCAAAGGGGTGAAGGTGTGAACAATCATAACAAGATTCAGCTGATAGGATATATTGAAACAGCACTTAATCCATTGGGCTATGGAGTCATAAAAGGGTTTAATTGTGCAACAATTTCAAGAGTGATCCAAGGGGCAATTCATATATATCAAAAGATCCTTTAGATTAAATGATGAATGGAACATTAAAAGTGTTGAGAAGGTGGAAAAAGTCAATAATTTCAACAAGGATTTATCAACATTCCAAACAAGAAAATCCTTTTAAGCAACTGTTTGAAACCAACCAAAGACAGGGCTAACCTTAAACTTCTTTGGACAAGCTTGTATTAAAGCTAACTTATCAAACAAACAATCCAGCAATCCACATGACTACTTTCAGAAGGGATGAAAACAGATAAGAAAACAAAGTGCAGCTTAAGATCAAGCAAGATACATTAAAATCTAAGCCTGCTTCAACATACTCTTAGGGAAACCTTCAAAACAACCTTTCAAGAAAGAAACTAGAAGACAGGGCCAACCATAAACTTTTCTAGTCTAACTCTACTCAACATATAATGAAAATATCATTCAAGAACTTCCTTTCAAGTTTTGCACATCAAGACAGGGACAAACCAACATTCCTTGATAATGTTTACACTTAACTTAACTCATTCTTATAAAAAACAATTGGAGGAAAACATGAAGATAAAGCTTATCAGTCAGAGAAGGGTACTGTAAACAGTAAATCCTAACTCTATGCTTGTTGTTCTTTATCAAAGAAAAGTGAACAAAATGGCATACATGAAAGGAAAATAATAAAAGTAAGAAGTACTTCACCAATGATATAAAATCAGCTTGTATATTGATGTCAATCCAGTTACATACTTCAAGTCTAGTGTTTCAGTACAACAATCATCTTCTCTTCTCAATCTAACTTCTTTGATCACAAACAGAGCTTCAAGAGCCTCTGAAAACTATTTACATGTAGAAATTTTCGAGCACAAGTATTACATCAAAGTTCAGCAACCAACCTATATCTCATCTTCTTCAGAAGTATTTATAGAAGAAATGAGGAGGTGGAATAAAATAAAAGATCTCTAGTTCAATTAATACAAGTTAAATGCTTCTCGGATATTTATCTGTATTAATTGGTTTTCATTAAGTATTTTTAGCCATTAGGCATTTTTTGTTGACTTAAAAACTCCTTAAGCAGGTTTGCAATAACTCTGGCTGCTTTAAGAAAAATATCACTGACTAAGGAAATAACTCTACCTTCTTTGATTTCTTTGAGGCTGTAGGTGGCTTTTGGTAGTTGGAGAGGATTCAATTAGCCTCTGATGTGGCAGTGGAGGCTTCTCGGACTGATAGATCTCATTGTTTTAACCTAAAACACTGTTAATTTGCTTTTGATCTGTGTTTTAGGCCTAATTTGGCTTAATATCTGTCTTCGAGTCTTAATACATGTCTTTAACTGTGTGGATTAGGCTTGTAATAGTCGAATTTATGCCTTAATCCCTCAAAACTGTGCTAAAACCTTTAATTCTTAATTTCTGCGTTGATTTTATCCTTTAAAACTAATACTCTTTGTTTGATTAATATTTGTTGTGCCTTTGTTGTTTTGCAGGCACACAGAGGGTTTTATATTGTCACCAGTGCTCATGAGGCACGGGTAAAATGATAATTTGAACCCTGTAGATTCTTTGTTTTCATGGATAATGGCCTGGGGGATCGTCATCCCCGGCCTTTTTTTCTTTTAATAACTGTGGAGAAACTTTGAAAAACCTGCAAAAATACACAAAAGTAAGAGAAAACCCATGAAAAAATAGGTTTAGCACTGTTTGGAGAATTTGGGAGCGAGATTAGATCGTGACCGTTGGATGAGAATAACCAATGGCCGAGATCATCCGATGGGGTCAATTGGGAGGTGGTTAGGTAAATGGAAAGGAAGATTAAGTCCAAGCCGTTAGATCAGATTGATCAATGGCCGAGATCAATCGGTAAAACATTCGGGAGCAAAGGGGAAAAGGCGATGAATTGGTGGGGAATTTCAATCAGAGCCATCGATCTAGATAAATGAACGGTCAAGGTCATGTAATGGAACGTTGGGGATTTCAAATGGTGGGGAAATGCAATGGGGGAAGATTTAATTAGGACCGTCGATCTTCAGAGATCGACAGTGGAGAAGACTCAATAAAACGCCTGGGAGAGAAAACAAAGGGGCAAAGACTTTGGGGTTACATGTAATCTGGGCCGTTGGATTTAAACGATGGATGGAAGAGATTAAAAGATAAAAAGGTTAATGCGGTGGAGAAAGTGGTTTAGCGGAAAACCAGAATGGTTTTCATGCAACTCTGAGGCGGTTTTAGAAATTTTCCAAAACAACGCGATATGGGTCTATGCTTGACACATGTCCTTTTAAAACTGCCCATATCGCTTAATTTTTTGGCATTAACTTTTGGGCTCAAAATCACGCGATATGGAGTTTCAGCTGTCGGATAAAAGGCAGAGAGATCTGACGGTGGGAATGAGAGCACGATGGGGTAAGATGTGCGGGCGGAAATGGTGGGCAGGGTCAAGGGCGGTTTAGATCTGGACCATCGGATCTCGGGAATGGATGGTGGAGATCTGTCGACGGGGAAGGTAGGTCCCAAAGGAGTTGGGCCTATCAGGTTAAATCTAGACTGTGGGATTTGAATGATGGACGGTCCAGATTACTTCTCGGGGAAATGAAAGAAATGTGAGACGGGGGTTGGGCAGAGATCGGGTGCAATAAGGACCATTGATCAGCAAAGATCAACAGCGGATCTTCACCGAGGAATTACACTATCGGGCTTTGTGAAATAACAAAGAAAGGTTGGGTTTGATCTGGACTGTAGGATCTATGAAATGGATGGCCCAGATTTGATTGCAGGATTGCAAATCAATGGTGGCAAGGGGTAAAGCAACAACGAAATGCGCCGATGTGATTAATCACTGGCTATTAGATCTAGGAGAGATCAACGGTGGGGATTCAATCAGCGGGTGCGATGGTAAGGGCTTTCGAGTGAAGCGTGATTAAATCTGAGCCGTCAGTTCCTGTGGATTCAATGGTTCAGATTAAATCGCGGAATCGCAATCGGAGGAGGCAAAGGGAACAGACAAAAGGATTATTGCGATGCGATGGAGTATCAACTGTCATATCAAAGGATGATTGATGGTCCAATTAAATCGGAGATCACATCGGCAGGAGGCAATATGCAGAATAGGCACGATGCGATGAGCCGATGGTCGTTGATCTTGCGGAGATCGACGACCCCGATTTGTTTTAAAACATGTCGTCGAGTTTCATAAAAAACAAAGGAAAAAAGGGTTTGGACATGTTTTTTTAGTGTTTTAGCACCCGATTGCAGGGCTCTGGGTTATGTGAAGAAGGCGAAGGGATTGGGGGTTTAAAAGAAAAGGACCTATCGCAATCGGAGTTTTCAAAAGTAAAAGGTAATAAGGAAAAAAGAAAACCCCGATTGCGATTGCATGATAGGGGCTTAACTGCGGGTTACAGCTCCAATTTTATGCGGAAAAAAGAAGCTGGGGCAAAGGCCAAAGGGGCTTAAGGCCTTATTGCAAAAAGACTATTTTTTAGGATTTTTGAAGGATTTCTTGAGGATTTTTAGAGTTCCAATAAGGTTAAAAAAGGAGTTTTAAACCTTATCAAAGGGAATTTATGAAGGGAATGAAGGAAAATGATGGAAATGGAGGAATTTATGAAGACAAAGGGGATGAAAATGGTGTTATTAATGAATGAAAGGAGGGGTGAAATGAAGGGAAAAATGGGTTTTTTGAGCAGTCTTTCTCCTTGAAAACAGCAGATTTTTCAGGACTATGAGGGAAACAGCAGTGAAGATTAACTAAAAGATTAGTTAACTTCATAAGACTTTAAGAACTAACAATTTTGCATGAAATTGTTTCTTAAAGGCTTCAAAAAGATCTATCCACCATTTGATATGACAAATTTTTATAGGTGGCTAACATCAAGGACCACTGCCTTCAAATGAATTATCTAATTACATACATTCTTTTAATGATTATTTCTTTTTATGTGCTAACTATGGATATGGTGATAGATTGTGAAGTTTTTGACAGGTACAATCATTATCCGCAAAACCCTAGAAGAAAGTTTACAGGATCACGAGATATATACCAAACATAATCTTCTATTGATGACATTGAATGCTTCAAATGTCATAATTACGGACACATAGCTCAAGAATGCAAGTACAATCCTGATAAGGAATGTTACAAATGTAATAACTATGGACACATATCTTGTCACGACATGTACAAGATGGAATCAACCATGAATAAAAATCTTGATGATGAGAATAAGAATGTTTGAAAAATAAAATGGGTATAGGATGAACAAGTACAAGATGAGAAATAAAAGAAAGAAGGCAAGAAGGTATCATCAATTATGCTTTCAGGATTCATAACAGGTCATAAGGAATCAACGGTTGCATTAGTTAATGACTCGAGTCAAGATGGTTCATTAGATGGTACACTATTTCAAACAATTCAACTCATCTACTCCTTAAATTTTGAAGAGAGGGACTATTACAGCAATATGTGGCATAGGTCAACCATTTACAAAAAACAACATCGGCAAAATGGTAGCTTCAAGTCAGATATTTTAGATCTATAATAGTTTTAAGGGGAGATGAATATTCATAGCATACAAGTCTACAATGATCAATCTTCAGAGTATCGACATTAATAACAGGTTATCATACTCACCAAAGGAAATCTATATGATGCACAACATGTAAGGGAGATCATATGTAGGATTACAAGTCCACAGGGAATGTCATTTATATTACAAGAAGGCTTCTTGTCATGGAGAGCATAGACAGATGACAGGTCCACATGAAGCAGGCAGATTGTTAGGGGTAGTCACCCTTTTCAATTGATATTAGAGGGGGAGAAAAAAACCTGAGAAGGAGATGAAGAATGAGTCAGGGGTAGTTATACTAGCATAACGAGTACGTATATTTCCATCATTTACAAAGGGGGAGATTTTTGGATGGTGTTGTCATTGATGTCAACCCATGGAGTTGACTGGTATGGATTTTACTAAAAACACCAATCATTGATGTCAAATGGTTAATGAATTCTTCCTAGTAATCGTTGGATTACATCAAGTTGGAAACTCCATTTTTTGATGGTTGAAAACCTAAGTCCTAGCATTTGGGTTCCCTAGACTGAGTTTGTACCCCAAATTTGTTGAGGATTTTTGAAGGGTAAAAATATTGAGTTTGACTTGGATATCAATTCCATTGGATTCTCCTCGTCATGATATTTCCAGTGGTATGTGGAATGCCACATAAGTCCTCCTGGTTTGAGAGAAAATTGAGTTTGAAGTTGGTGACCCTAGTGTCTGGGCTAAAACCCCAGGGGTAGTGACATGACACCTTACTCACCTAAGTTTTTCAATATATGATAATGCTTCTTGCCGTAATCTCATTGTGTATAAGTTGAATAAATTCATAAACAAAGGCAATAAAATAATCATTAACTTCACAGTCAGGTAGGACCATATGCACTAAGCTAATCATTGACTTGAAATTTTAGTAAAGATTAAGGAAAAGTATGTTATAAAATAATAATAATAATAAATTTAATTTAATAAATTAATATTATTAATAATATCTAGAAGGCCCTTACTAATTTATAATTTTACAAGCCTATTCTATACATCATAAAAGGTAGCACACAATTTCCTAAAACTTGTTCATAACACTTATTAAATAAATTAAAATATTAAGAAATTACTTAAGACTAAAGACTCCTCCAACGTCTAACTTTAAAATCCCTACTTAACACTATAATAACACACAAAATAACTCCTCAGAGACATAACAAATCTCAACCAGATTCCTCATGTGTATCTCAGAAATTTTCGGCTAGTGATGATCTTTGAGGCTGTTTAATTTTTGGTCTTCCTAAGGAAGCTAAGGCAGAGAAATACTTTTTGACTGTACTCAAAATTGCTTCCTCCACTCAGCCTTCAAGGTAAGTCTTAGTGTTGATTGTTTGATGATTTGTTGGGCATGGTTAAGTCTGTGGTTAGGGCATTCTCCTCAGTCCCTGTGTCATCCTGTTTTAGTACAGCTAGAGGCTACTTTAGCCCTCTCAAGGCTAGCGAGTCTTCCTCTTAGGACAACAAGGATTCCTTGAAGGATAGCAAAATTTTTTGAAATTATTTTGAAGCAGTTTTTTGGATAGTGAAAGTTTTTTTTTTTTAATTGTTTATTAAGTGTCTTGACAATATGCTTTATTGGAATTGATGAAATGTCATTAATTTGATTTGACCTCATGACATAACAGTTTGATTAACCTTGTTGTGATGTATCTCTGCAAATTTATTAAAGCAGACAAAGTGATGTAGTGACTCCTCTTATAACATGAAATATAGATGACAAATATATTACTTATATGACCAAGAAACTAGACAATAAATAGTGACCAATGAGATAGTGAAAAGTGTGCATTGACATAATTATACACTTGGAGAAAAATTATTTATATTGTGTGCTTACAGTACTGTGATGTTGACTTATTAAGAATGGTTTGACATCTTATGAAACGTGATAGTTAAACAATGATTTGACCTAATGATTGTCTATTGGAGTGGGATATGAAAAGTCCCAATAGTTTTTCATTAATTTGATTTTATATCTCATGATAATCAGAGTGAATTATGATTGTTGACTTTAAGTAGACTTGAATTGGACATAGTAGTTGCCTTGACCTAATATACTTGGTGAGCAACAATTGGTTTGGTACATGGAACCTGAATGTTGACTCTGATTCATTAATAACATAACTGACATCTCTTATGTAGCATGACAAGTTGTCTTGCCTTTAACTCATTGATAGTAGAATTGAAATATCTTATATAACATGACAGTTTGTCTTGATTTTGACTCATTTTGAGTAGATTTGACATGTCACGTACAGGACAATAATCATCTTGAATTTGAAATCCTAAGAGTGACTTAATCTTGACATACGAAGTCATAACATGAATAATTACATTTTTCCTTGAGTTTGACTTAGTGAGAGAAGATCAAATATTCATAACACACATGTTGACCTTTAGACTTTGACTAGTATAACCTTGAGCTTACAATGACTATGATAACCTAGGATAACTTGATTGTGACCTTATAGGGTAACAAATTTCTTAGGGCACATCATCTTGTTGTGGATAGAAAATTGTAAGTAGACTACTCAGTAATGTAGGAACATATGCTTGTAGATCTCCATAGGTAGACCTTGAGAGTAGTGGTAGCGGGTCATAGGGATGACCTATGGAATCTTGGTATATGCCATTATTATACATTTGGATTCGACACATTACATGGTGTGTTGCTTAGTGATGTGACTATCTGCTTATGAGATCTTGACGATTACTCATTCAAGAGTAGTGCAGTGACAGTGGATATGACATGGTCAGTTTGAGCAGCTACAGTGATGTACAATTATCAATGATCTACAATGATCATTGATGAGCATTTTTCAGCGATATACACTAATTTTTCAGTGGGTCGAATTCAAAATGGTCAGTTTTTTTATTTATGGTAGCATCGGATGTGCTCTAGCCTTGTAATTTTGTATAAAGGCTAAGACAAATGTATTCCATAAAACCTAGAAATGGTTTTCGAAAATTCCACTTAGAGATGATTTAATTAAATTAATTAATCGTTTTTAAATGTTCTCCTAAGTCGAAACTTAGGGAAACTAATTAATTAAAGTGTATTAATTAAATAAAGTGTGAATATTCTAGATAAAGTCATGAATCACCTCCAAGTTAATCTTAGCCCTTGATTATGTTTTAATCTTGGTGGTTGAAGAGTCAATGAAAGATTATAAGAAGGAGGGTGAGGGGCCTATGGAAAAGACACTTGACACTTGAGCCATTGAGCATTTTTGAATTTGTGTGAGGAGACACAGCTTTTGATCAGGAACAAATCACTAGGGTTGGGTTTGCTAAGTGATTTGATTCAGTGATCATATCCAGAGAGGGGAAGAAGTAGAGATTTTTCAAGAGGACCAAGAATACATTTCAGAAAGAGGCAACATCTACGCAAGAGAGAGATAGAGTAGTTTCCGGCAGGGGTGATGTAGTTCCTATAGAGAATCACGTAGAGCCAACACAATGTCTCTTGGAGTTAGTCCGGAGAAAGCTATAGGCTGGGGTTCTGAGCCAGGAGGGCCAAAATCCAGCTTCAGATCAGCCAGATCTACTGCAGATAAGGGTGACGCAGTTCCTCAAGCTTGCTATGCAAGCTTACACAGATCCAGCGCAAGCAATCACACAGAGGCAGTGAGGGCTTCACCAGTGCTGTTTTTGATCAGTCGGAGACTTTCTGAGTGAGGTATATCTCACAACTATTTATGTTGTATAGATTTCTCTAAAGGGTTTGTCAGATGTTGGCACCCTAGTTGTATTCAAGATTATGTTTCTCATTAATAAAAACCCTCATATCTACTGCACCGATTTTCCCAAGTTGGGTTTTTTCCGGGGACTTAGTCTAAAAATAATTGTGTTAATGTGGTTGTTTTTCATTGTATTTTGTTTAGATTGTTTCAACACTTAGATTCATTCCGCAACATTATTTGTGTATAATGCTTCATTAATTACTTTGGTATTTCAATGTAATAAAATAATTATCAAAATAATAGGAGAAGTAATTCATATTTGTTGCAGTAGGAATCCAGATCTAGGATTTTTCACATGGTATCAGAGCTTATTTAAGCTAAAGTAGAGGAGAAATGAAGAGAACCAGCAGATCAACACTAAAGAGTCTGGGATCTGCGTAATCAGAAGAAGACCCTCCCAGAAAAGTCTGTTGTTAAGGCCAGGAGGGCATTCCAGTGCAAAAAAAATCTCCCTCTGAGAGAGTTGACAGAGGGGTAAGTTTTTTTCAATTTCATAAGAGGCAGTGTAGCAGATCAGCGTAGTTGAAGGACGCAGTTACAACACAACAGTAAGAGCTGGTGCATAAGCATCAGAAAATTTCTAAAAAGCATAGTTGGGGATTTCTTGATCTCAGAGGGTTTCTTTCTCAAAGAAACTTAGTTTTTTCCCATGCAGCAGCAGAAGAAGTGACTTACTCCACAAGGAGTGCATAAGTCAAGCTGAGTAGAGGGTTAGAGCAAGGTATCGACAGAGGAGATGGCCAGCAACGGACTGTGTGACCAAGATAGATTGGAGGGTGCCTCCATTAGGGGAATTTTGAGGTCTAAAATGGGCCTCCTAAGAAAAATGTACAAAAAAAATAAACTTTATAAGAACCAATAGGATTCAAGATGATGATGTCAACCATGGGGTATGATTCACCATTTTTTAAGTAAAAGTGTAAAAATATTAAAAAATAATAAAATAATAAAACTATTTTTTCAACTCGTATTTTCAACTTATATCCCAAAGTTTTTACTCAAATTTCGAGTGGGAGCACTCGTTGGATGCAAAATTTAATTCCTCATCCAAGGAGTACCCATGTTGCATACTTTCGATGGACCCTACTACACTAAAAATGAGAAATACATTAAAAAACGTGATTACAATCATGTTTTCATGTATTTCTCATTTTTCATGTTGTAGGACCCATAAAAAGTATGCAACATGGGTACTCCTTGGATGAGGAATTAAATTTTGCATCCAACGAGTACTCCCGCTTGAAATTTGAGTTAAAAACTTTGGGAGATAAGTTGAAAATACGAGTTGAAAAAAGTAGTTTTTCTTTTTTCCCTCTAAAATTTGATGATGTAATCAAATCTTATTTTATTATTTCCACTATTATTTTATAATTTCCTTAGGAGGCCCATTTTAGACCTCAAAATTCCCCTAATGCAACTACGTTATCTAGAAATCAAGGATAGAATTTCTCCTTGATGAACACGATCTGAAAGCCCTCATAGATAGTGCAGTTGCAGAACCTCTTGATGCATCACTCCTGAGGCAGTTCAAGAAGAATATGGCTAGAGCCAAGAGATTGATCCTAATTGGAGTAAAGGATCACATCGTACCTCACATAGTAGCAAAAACCACTGCTAGAGAAATGTGGGTAGGGCTAGAAAATTTGTACCAAGGATCTTCCGAGTAGCTGAAGATGTACCTTGAAGAGAAGATGTGGAATATTAGGATGAAGAAGGGACAATGTTTTGACTCCATCTTGTCTCGGATTCAGGAGAACCGAGATCAACTGTCCGCAATAGAATCTGCTCCAAAAGACTCAGAGCTAGTAAGGCTCATGCTCAACTATGTTTCAGAAGATTATCAAGTCTTCGTCCAAAGTATATTGGGCGGAGAAAAGCTTCTAGGATAGGAAGCAATGTGGGCAACATTACAACAAGAGGAATTGAGGAGAGATCTCTTGAAAATCCACTTGGTGGATGGAAGTAGCAGTTCAAAGGTCAAGAAGGAGGAAGAAGACAACACTGCCCTTGCATCAAAAGGGAAACCAAAGCATAAAAAGAAAGATCTATCTAATATCAAGTGCTTCCGGTGTGGGGAAATGGGGCATTATGCCACACAATGTCCTCTTAAGAAAAAGGATAAAGAGGAGAAGGAAGATCCACATGCAGGAGCTGCCAAGATTGAGGCAGAGAAAGATTGTGTTATGTTAGCTCATATTCGGAAAGGAGAAAAGTGGGCTGATTTGGATTTGTAGATCCAGAATCCACAAGAAGGCGAGATCCTTGAGTATTTCTGAACTCTTGGATCACATGTGAGCTACGACATCCTAAAGACAGTAACATGATGGACAATTGCAATAGAAGATGAGGAGATGATGCAGTGGCTAGAATTTCTAGAGCTTGATCAGCGTAGAGAAGAGGTAGTAGTAGCAGCAGTTGAGCAGTAGCAGCTCAGTCCAAAGCAGCAACAATGCAATATTTTCAGAGAGCTAGTGCAAAAACTAGTAGCAGTCAGTCCTATTTTCAGTTTCAGATTTTCTTGTCCAATTTTAGATGTTTTTCTATTGCAATTGGCAACAATGCAATAGCAGCAGAGATGATCAACAACAACAGCAGATGAGCAGTAGCAGTGCAGTGCACAGAGAGGCAACGCAATGCAGAGTGTTGCTCACGTAGTGCAACATCATAGTTGCAAAATTTAGAGGGAGTTGTAGTACAGTGGCAGTTGGCAGCAGCAAGTAGAGTCAGCAGTAGTACAGTTGCAACATTTTTGTGCAATGTTGGTGAGCAGCATCAATAGCATAGCAGCGATATTACAGAAGTCAGATCAGTAGAACATTGAGTTTTTTTGCCAGAGCACTTTCCTCACTAAGAGGGAGTGTTGATTTATGGTAGCATCGGATGTGCTCTAGCCTTGTAATTTTGTATATAGGCTAAGACACATGTGTTCCATAAAACCCATAAATGGTTTTGGAAAATTCCACTTAGTGATGATTTAATTAAATTAATTAATCATTTTTTAATGTTCTCCTAAGTCTAAACTTAGGGAAACTGATTAATTAAAGTGTATTAATTAAATCAAGATCTTCTAGATAAAGTAATGGATCACCTCCAAGTTAATCTTAGCCTTTGATTATGTTTTTAATCTTGGCCATTGAAGAGTCAATGAAAGATTATAAGAAGGAGGGTGAGGGGCCTATGGAAAAGACACTTGACACTTGAGCCATTGAGCATTTTCAAATTTGTGTGAGCAGACACAGCTTTTGATCAAGAACAAATCACTAGAGCTAGGTTTGCTAAGTGAGGGTTTGCTAAGTGATTTGATTCAGTGATCAGATCTAGAGAGGGGCAGAAGCAGAGATTGGTCAGGAGGACCAAGAATACATTTCAGGGAGAGGCAACATCTACGCATGAGAGAGACATCGCAGTTTCTGGAAGGGGTGACATAGTTCTTGCAGAGAATCTCACAGAGTTAGCGTAGTGTCTCTTGGATTCAATCCAGAGAAAGCTAGAGGCTAGGGTTCTGAGCCAGGAGGGCCAAGATCCAACTTCAGATCAGCCAGATCTGCTGCAAAGAAGGGTGACGCAGTTCCTCAAGCTTTCTTACGCAGGCTTACGCAGATCCAGCGTAAGAAATCACGCAAAGAAAATGAGGGCTTCACAGCGTTGTTTTTTATCAGTCGGAGACTTGCTGAGTGAGGTATATCTCACAGATATTTTTGTTGTCTAGATTTCTCTAAAGGGTTTGATGGATGTTGGAACCCTATTTGTATTCAATATTCTACTGCTTAATAATACAAACCCTCACATCTGCTGCACCGATTTTCCCAAGTTGGGTTTTTTCGGGGACTTAGTCCAAAAATAACTGTGTCAATGTGGTTGTTTTTCATTGTATTTTGTTCAGATTGTTTCAACACTTAGATTCATTCCGTAGCATTATTTGTATAGAATTATTCATTAATTACTTCGGTATTTCAATGTAATGAAATAATTATCAAAATAATAGGAGAAGTAATTCAAATTTGTTGCAATAGGAATCTAGATCTAGGTTTTTTCACAAAGTTGACCAGTTTTGGGCAACATGACTTGATAGGATATACTGTTGATCAGTGGTTGTCATTGATGTCAACCCAAGCAGCACCAGTGGCTAACCCAATATTGCATGGGAATTTTGACCTGCAAAATTAATATATTCTAGGTCAATAATGCTTTTGATGGTTTCTACTTGTCGAGATGTTTCCATTGATATATGGCACGCCATGTAATTCTTCACGGTTTGAGAGATATTCATGTTTGAAGTTTGTACCCCCAGTTAGTGGGCTAAAACCCCATGGGGTTGGGGGATGGGTCATTGAAAATTCATAATTAATATTTTTTAAGCTCCTAAAATCCCTCCCACATTCACTTGTTGAAGCCCCTCTCAACCTAAGCATTTATATAAATTGTGATCCTCATTTCCTCCTTGTGCAAGGGATTTGGCCATCTGAAACATGTCATCGTGGAATTTGCACTCTAAATTTTTTTATACGAAGGGTCAGAAGCTGAAATTTTTAGGAGGTGAAGCCGAAATCCGGAGGAAGCTTCTATAAAAATTTCAGATCAAGGTGCGCAATATTGTTTGAGATATGATCTGTGGAAGTCAAGGTTTTTGCAGGCTCCTGAAATTCATCTCAAAGAAGTGACCTTGGTAAATTCATCATAACTCTCTCTCTGAGTATCAGATTGGAATTCCGTAAAAATTGGTAGATGGTGCACAGTATTTAATTTTCACTCTATCAATTTTAGAGCCAAATGAAGAAAACAATGACACGTGGCACATCGTACAAGTGCACTCTGCTGAAACAGTTCATAATTAGGGCATTGTGAGAGATTGGGTATAACTCTCTCTTGAAGAATCCAAATTGGGTTAGACCTATGGCATTGGAAAGACGACTCATAGGAATACTACAGGACCAAAAATCAGATATTGAAGATCTAAAATAACAAAGATACACCAGATTCAATATCGAGCTCCTAGAAGGCAAGAAAAAGCTAGATCATGTGTTGTCAAGGGTTGCAAAGGACCAGACTTTCTATGGCAGAAAAGCAAAGAAAGGTGCAGTAGAGGGTAGCATGACAAGAGCAGCAACCAAGTTGCATAACAGCAGCAAGAATTTCATCATATGAAGTCTTCAAGTGGGCAGCACTACATACAATCATTGTAAATGTATCATTGTACTTAGTCATTGTAAATACATTATTGTACAAATTGTACTAGTGTCTATCTGCCAAGGGTTGAAGAGGCAGTATTGGGAGGTCTAGGATCATCATTAGGTGGTTGTGTCAAAGTTGGGGTTATGGTCTGGTATATATTCTTCTTCTGCATCATTCTATATCATTTTAAAGTGGACCATTTTCCCTGGTACGGGAGTCCATTCTTCTTTTATTCTTCTGTAGGGTAGTAGGGTGGTGCTAGGGTGAGTTGTAGCACATTGGGTGTTGGGGCATCCGTTTAGTTGACTACTGAAGAATCTCAGGCATTGGAGCGTCCATCCAGTGGGAGCTGGAGAAGAATGCTTTTCTAGATTCTAGGAAGTTGGAGCTTTATTTTCAATTGGAGTTGAATATTAAAGAATTATTAGAAAAGCATTAGGTGTTTTTTGTCTGAGAGTGGGTTTCCACCTTAAAAACTGTGTGCATTTGTGTTCCTCTTGTTTGCTACTATCATTGTACAAACACTAATAATAATTGAAGATTAACTAATGCTCTAATTGAAAGGAATCTGATTCACCCCCCCCCCCTCTCAGTATTTCCAACAATTGGAATCATAGCTTGGTTCCTTCAATAGCAGTTTAACAGCTGGAAGGAGGTCATGGAGCATACCAAGAATGGTGTACCTCTATTCAATGAAAATAATTATGCACTTTGGAAAGAAAGAATGGAGGTCTATCTCTTGGCGCAAGGTTACGAAGTATGGGACACTGTTCAAAATGGATTTACATCAACTACGGATGAACAAGGTAAGAAGAATTTGGTAAATGATGCAAAATCAAAGAATATTATTATCAGTGGACTTATTGAATCTGCTTATCATAAGGTGTTGGGTTGTAAAATTGCCAAAAATATATGGTACAAGCTTGAGAATATATATGCAGGTGACTCAAATGTCAAAGAAGCAAAGCTTCAAATCTATAGAGCAAAATTTGAGCAACTTAGAATGAAAGAAGATTGCAACATTGCTGCATACTTCCAATACGTTGATGAAATAACCAATACTCTAGAAGGATTGGGAGAGCCAGTTGATGAGAAGACTATTATACGGAAGATTCTTAGAATGTTACCAGGGAGATTCAACCCAAAGGTATCAGTCTTAGAATATAGTGCAAATCTGGACAAACTCAGCAAAGAGGAATTACATGGAGTTCTCATAGCATATGAAATGAGACTTGATGAAGGAGAGGGTACTTCGCATCTAGAAACTGCGTTTGTTGCATCTAAGAAAACCAATAAGGATAAACAACCTTCAATTGAAAAGACATGCACCTGCAAGTGTGAAGAAAATGGCGATAATGAAGAAGGTCTTTCAGATGAAGAATATGCTTACTTCACAAGAAAACTAAAAATTGGTAAGCAAAAATTCAAAGGTAAACTTCCATTGATATGTTTCAGCTGTAATGAGGTTGGGCATTTTGCAGCAAAATGTCCAAACAGAAGTAATGGCAACTCAAAAGGAAAGAAAGGCTTTAAGAAATTCAACAATAAAGGATCCAAAAGGAACTTTCTCTCTAAAGAAGATAGCTCATCATCCGATGAAGACAATGACAGTGAAGAAGAAGCCAATGAGAGAGTGTTGTTTATGGCCAAGCACAATAAACAAGAGGTATCAAACAACGAAGAAGAAGGATGGACCATAGAAGAATTTTATGAGGAAGCAATCAAGCTTATAAAAGATCTCAAGGCAGAGAAGATCTGTTCCAAAACTCTTGAAGAACAAGTTCAAGGTCTCAAAATTGAAGTTGAATAACACAAATGCATTGAAGAGTCACTTCAAAAGAAGTTGGAAGAAAGCAACCAAGAAAGGGAAGAATTAGAAGTCGAAGTAGTCTCGTTGCGTGAGTAAGTGAAGAAAGGAAAAACTATCCAAAACTATGCCAACGGCTCAAGGGCATTGGAAGAACTCATCAACAATCAACGATCTTACAACGACAAAACTGGCATCAGTTACAAAGAAGAAGAAGCGGGACCTTCTACAACAAAATACAATGAACCTATGAGATCTGACATGCATGTAGAATTCATTGGACAAGATTCACAAGAACAGCCTTGGAAGACAATTCCTCGACGAAAATTTCCATCCAAGTACCAACATATTTTTTATGGCTACTGTTATTCATGTGGAAAATTTGGTCATAAAGCTGTAGAATGTTGCACGTACCCTAGGAACGAATACAATTCCAGGAGATCTGTCAAATATGAACCTCCCAGGGCTCAGTGAAACATCAATAGATTTGAACATTTAAGAAATAATATTGAATGTTACAAATGTCGAAACTTTGGACACATAGCCAAAGACTGCAGACTTGAAAATCCTCTAGAAGAATCTTCGAAGCCACAGAACGAACAAACATGGAAGAAGAATAAGAATGATAATTGTGCTCTTGCTTTCAAGGCTCAAAAGAACAAAGATGTGTGGTATGTTGATAGTGGTTGCTCAATGCATATGACTAGAGATAGAAATAAATTTGTATCTATGAAAGAGAAGAAGGATGGAACCATGTCCTTTGGAAATGATGGATCTTCAAATGTTATAGGATCAGGTACTGTCACTCTCGGAAGCAAAGATGCTCTAGCCAAGAATGTTCTATAGGTTGAAAACATGAATCACAATCTGCTCAGTGTTGGACAAATGTGTGATCAAGGACACACAATACTATTCAACTCCACGAAATGTGAAATCAGGAAAGGCGTGTATGGTGAAATTGTGGCTACAACAAGTCAAGCTCCAAATGACATATATGTTCTGGATGAAGCAACTAAAGCATGTCTAATAACTAAAGAGGATGATACAATAATTGGTAGCAATGATGATCGACTAAGTAAGAAGTTTGCTACAAAGGTGCAAAGTGATTTCGAGATGTCTTTACTTGGTGAGCTGACATACTTCTTAGGGCTTCAAATATCTCAGCAAGAGAAAGGAATATTTATATGTCAAGCCAAGTACATCAAGGAAATGCTCAAAAAATTTAAAATGGAAGATTGCAAACCCATCCTTACTCCAATGGTAACAGGTTGCAAATTGAGCATAGACGACTCATCTAAGGATGTGGATCAAAGGTTGTACAGATCTATGATTAGTAGTCTTCTATATGTAATAGCCTCCCGACCAGATGTTATGCAAGCAATTGGACAAGTAGCAAGATTCCAAGCAGCACCAAAAGAATCACATATTAAATATTCGCCAGCATTGGAATATCTTCGCCAGAAGCTTGGGATTCTCCCAAGTTCTCATTAGATTTTCCCTTTTCAAAATATAAAGGGGGAGTGGAAGTAGATTACAGGTCTGCAGGATGGTTATGTGTCAGGGGGAGTGGAAGTGTGTACAAGTCCGTAGGATGGTTGTGTTTTAGGGGGAGTTACCCTTTGCCATTGATGTCAAAGGAGGAGATAATGTTGTAGGAGGAGGTGTCATGATCTCAGGGGGAGTACTTGTGTTGCCATCAATGCCAAAGGGGGAGATTGTTGATCAGCGATTGTCATTGATGTCAACCCAAGCAGCACTAGGGGCTAACCCAATATTGCATGGGAATTTTTACCTACCAAATTAATATATTCTGGGTCAATGATGCTTTTGATAGTTTCTACTTGTCAAGATGTTTCCATTGATATATGGCACGCCATGTAATTCTTCACGGTTTGAGAGATATTTATGTTTGAAGTTTGTACCCCCAGTTAGTGGACTAAAACCCCATGGGGTTGGGGCATGGGTCATTGAAAAGTCATAATTAATATTTTTTTAAGCTCCTAAGATCCCTCCCACGTTCACTTGTTGAATCCCCTCTCAACCTAAGCATTTATATAAATTGTCATCCTCACTTCCTCCTTATGCAAGGGATTTGGCCATCTAAAACAGGTCATCATGGAATTTGCACTCTAACGTTTTTTATACGAAGGTTCAGAAGATGAAATTTTTAGGAGGTGAAGCTGAAATCCTGAGGAAGCTGCTGTAAAAAATTTAGATCAAGGTGCGCAATATTTTTTGAGATATGATATGTGAAAGTCAGGGTTTTTTCAGACTCCTGAAATTCATCTCAAAGAAGTGACCTTGGTAAATTCGTCATAACTCTCTCTCTGAGTATCAGATTGGAATTCCATAAAAAGTGGCAGATAGTGCACAGTCTGTACTTTTCACTCTATAAATTTCATAGCCAAATGAAGAAACAGTGACACGTGGCACGTCGTACAAGTGCGCTCTGGTGAAACAATTCATAATTAGGGAATTGTGAGAGATTGGGTATAACTCTCTCTTGAAGAATCCAAATTGGGTCAGAAATGTGGCATTGGAAAGATGACTCAGAGGACTACTACAGGACCAAAAATCAGATATTGAGGATCTGAAATAACAGAGATACACCAGATTCAATATCGAGCTCCTAGAAGGCAAGAAAAAGCTAGATCATGTGTTGTCAAGGGTTGCAAAGGACCAGAATTTATATGGCAGCAAAGCAAAGCAAGGTGCAGCAGAGGGTAGCATGACAAGAGCATCAACCAAAGTGCATAACAGCAGTAATAAGTTCATCATATGAAGTCTTCAAGTGGGCAGCATTGCATACAATCATTGTAAAGGTATCATTGTACTTAGTCATTGTAAATACATTATTGTACAAATTGTACTAGTGTCTATCTGCCAAGGGTTGAAGAGGCAGTGTTGGGAGGTCTAGGATCATCATTAGGTGGTTGCGTCAAAGTTGGGGTTATGGTCTAGTATATCTTCTTCTTCTGCATCATTATATATCATTGTAAAGTGGACCATTTTCCCTAGTATGGGAGTCCATTCTTCTTTTATTCTTCTATAGGGTGGTAGGGTCGTGCTAGGGTGAGTTGTAGCTCATTGGGTGTTGGGGCACCCGTTCATTTGACTACTGAAGAATCTCAGGCATTGGAGGGTCCATCCAGTGGGAGCTAGAGAAGAATGCTTTTCTAGATTCTAGGAAGTTGGAGCTTTATTTTCAATTGGAGTTGAATATTAAAGAATTATTAGAAAAACATTAGGTGATTTTTGTCCCAGAGTGGGTTTCCACCTTAAAAACTGTGTGCATTTGTGTTCCTCTTGTTTGCTGCTATCATTGTACAAACACTGATAATAATTGAAGACTAACTAATCCTGCATATGAAAGGAATCTTTTGATTCACCCCCCCCCCCCCCCCCCTCTCAGTATTTCCAACATATACATATGCATTACAACTTTCTTCTATTGATTCAGAGCATAGGGGGATTCAATCTGAAAATTGTGAAACCTGATCTACTGACTCTTTCGGGTTATTGGAGTCACCTTCACGTTGTGGTTTGAGAACACTTCAGGGTGGTAGTGTGGTGTTAGGGCAAGTTGTCTCTTGCACAGGGCATTGTGATGCCCATTCAATTATGGTTGATAAACTAACAGAGCAGCAAAGCATCCTTTCTGACAGAATTTCGTAAACAAATCGTTGGGTCACTCTTCAGGTTATGGCATGATCTACAGTGCATTAGGGTGTCCTTCTAGTTGTAGCAATATATTAGGGTTTAGTATCATCGTACAGGTTGTGGCATGTGAATTATGGGTTTGACGCATCCCTCAATTGTAGCTAAAATCTTGATGTAATTAATATTACTTTTAAAGAGAGAAGAAGACAATTACTAGAGAAATGTTCGGTGGTTTTTGACCTACAGGGGGTTTCCCACCTAAAAAAATCTATGTATGTTGTTTTCTTTTCCTGTATTATTGTATGGTGTTGTCTACTGTTGATTATTGTTTATAATTGTTGAAGAAGAACATTAATAATAACTGAAGAATAACTAATGATCTAAAAAGGATTAAAAAATGCAATTGCTAAGCAATATTGATTCACCCCCCTCTCAGTATTTCCAACACCAATAATAGTTGTGTGGACCAAAAAATGGTGGGCGGGCCTACCCATGGTTTTGTGGATGGTGTATGCACATAATTTTTTGGCATGATGATTTTATTCCTATGGTATTTTGTAGGTTCGGTCAAGGGAACTATGGTTATGTTCTAATCTAGAGTTAGTGGATTGGGGTTTAGGAATGCTTCAGCATGTATATATATGTATTGTAACATTGAAACGAATATAATGAAAAATCAATCTGGTAGTACTAGTTTTTGGATCCAGGGGGAAATCTCTGTGCATATTTGTTTTATTTTCTCGGCATTGTTTATTTTTTTGTTTGAAGAATTTGTTTGTAGGTAATTTATGTAGAGGGTTAAAACCTACATAAATCATTGGCTTTGATGACTGTCACCCTATCGATAATGTCTTCACTGAAACCTCTGATGATATTTGTTTACATTCACTTGTTGACCTTTCTAAACCACTAAAATTTAAGGACTCGCCTTTTGAAAGTTCAGGGACTTGTCAGGAATTTGAGTCACTTCTACTTTCGTTGATGGTTATGTCAATTTCTCATGTTCCTGATGAGATCCCTAAACTAGGTCAAATTAGGGTTTCCTTGCATGATTCCTCTCTCAACACCATCTCGCCCAATGTCAGCTCATTTTTTAAAAACTCTAAGATGCATCAATCCTTATACCTTGATTTTTTTTTTGAAGAGAATGCACTAGCCAATGTGTCAATTCCTTCTAATTCTCGCATAGCTGGTGTTCATTGTGATCAGGTACAATCTGGTGTTGTCTCACAGCCCACTGTATGTGAGGGAACAAATCACATAACTCATTTCTTTCATGAGACACATCCAAATGATTCATTTCCATCTAGGAAACCAGAATAATCTAATCTTTTGAGCAACCAGTCATTCAATACTATAACATCTGATCCAACCAAAAATATATTTAATTATGATTTTTCTATCATATCTGATGATTACCATGTGCATTCATCTGTTGATCTTACGAAAAAACCAATATTTGATGATCTATAATTTCAAGGTTTAGAAGTTTTTCAATATGGTTGTTACACAGTAATTTGTCACCGTCCCTACCATTCCCCATCCCGCACATTGGAGGGCTCATTCCGTGATCTATGAGTAGTGACATGGCCTAAAAACACTTGCATGACATTCCTCTGAACATGAGCTTTCATTGCCCTGAAGACATCTCCTGCTGAAAAACCCTAAAAACACCCCTTTTTTGCATTGGCGCGGGCAGCCAGTTCAATACCCGCACCAATGGGGGAAATCCTTCAAAGAGGGCGCGCCAATTGGCGCTCTTTCCCAGAGTCACACTCGCGCTAGCCAATTTAAGGAGTGTTTTTTAAAAAATAAATGGCGGAAGTTTCGTCCTAACAAATTCCTGGACTGATATCTATCTTGAGTTGGGAGGTTTGGCTACGGATTTCCATAGAGAGGAAGTGGTTTTCCACCTCTCATGGAAGCTTCCTTGATGATAGGGCCAATCCCATAATTATAGGGATCCCAACTCCTCTTCCTCCATCTATAAAATCTTGCCCATTTCCTTTGCAAGCTGGTTCCCAAATCTCCAAGTTCAAAAGAGCCTTATGCTGCAAGAGCCCTCATTCTTCCCTTAAGGCCACAATCAAGCAAGGAGACTATCGTCGAGAGACTCTAAGAGAGGCTTGTCCCATCCTTGATAGGCTTTGCGAGACGTGTTCTACTAGCGACCCCTCCGAAGGAGACCTCAGCATCAGAACATTGGTTGTACTCTCTTTCGATTGTTTATTAATGAATGACTGCTGGTTATGGTTCCACTCTAGTTATTGCTTATGATGATGATGAGTTATGTCCTTTCTGACTGACATATAGTTGCGTATTCTGGATTTTATGCTTGTATTCGTGTTGTTTCTTGCATGTGCAGGTGTCCATTCACGGAGATCATGAGGATCGTGATCTGCTGGGGCTAAGGAACGGGAGCACCACCTCTTCTACGAATCATAGCATTGGACTTCAGGTAGGCCTTCATCGTTGGTCTATTTATTCGCAATTAGGAACTTGCACTGTAGCATTTGATGATTGTTGCTAGACCCGGTCTGGGCTAGTAGGGATCGCCTCTGTCCGCAGAGGGGATTTACCTCTTCAACAATGGTTATGTTAGGTCCTCATGTTCTTGATGAAATCCATGAACAGGATCTATTTAGGGTTTCTGAAATTTGGGATTTTGTGCTAGAGTCGTCTCGTATCTCATTTGCACCTGATGAAGGCCCATCTTTGGAGATTTTTTAGGGTCTTCAAGTTGATCATCTTGAATTTCATGATAAAATTTTTGACTAGTTGGAAGATTCTTACATCGTGAATTCCTCTGCAAGAAACCAACATCTAGTCTCTCTTATGCTCGATTTAGGGTTAAACATAAATGAATTCCTATAGAGGACAAATGATCAGGGTTTTCAAGTTTATCATTTTTTTACTAGTATAGAGTTTCAATTCAGTACGAACAATACTTTCTGGCATATTTTCTTGCCAACAAACGTGACCATCTTGCTTTTATGCATGCTTTACAAGTAAGCATTTTTGTTTTTAGACAATATGTTATATTGGTCCTAATTGTTGACATCTTTGCTTTTGCAGGTCAAGAATAATTATGGTGGTTTCATTGGAAGTTAGACTTCACATCACACAATCCACTCTATTGTTAAAATTAGGATTTTAGGTTTAGAATAGTTTAGGTTTTATTACTTAGCTTGATAATTCAAGTTTTAGTTGTAGTCATGTTAGGGTTTGAATTTTAGGTTCGTTAGGGTTTAGAACTGTTGTTGCATTTTTTATTGCAGATAATTATTTTGTTGCATGACATTATGAATTTTTCATTTTCCTGGATTGCTTTTCACTGCATTTCTCTTCACTAAACTGCATCTTTAGTTTTGATATTTGCACAAGAATTGCATGGCTTAGTTTCAATTAGCCTGATTGTCCCTTACATGGAATTACATTTCATTTATTTTCATGTAGTGCATGTAGTTTTTTTGCTACATTATATCATGCATTCATCTCATTGCATAGCATATAATGGTTGTTGACTTGGCATTGTATTCATTGTATGCGCTGAATGGCACTACACAAACCTTCATAAGCCTTGTTAGATGCATGATCCCTACAAACCTTTCATGCCATGATGAGATTTCATTTTTCCTCTTTGCACATGTTGAAACCGTAGAAAATTTTCCTTGGTCACTTTGCCCTAGTGTTGAAACCTTAACCCTAATGTATTTGTGGTTTCAGTGGTTGCTCCAAGAGGCGGCCTCCCATAGAACCAGTAATTAAAATCAAGCCTTGAACATTTTTTTCCTATGATTTTGACCCATTGACAAGGAAAATATGAGCAAGTTCTCGTGGGTAAGCCTAATCAGCTCACATGACCTATATATGCAACCTGAACCTTGTATCTGACATGGTCTTGAATATTTCCTGGTATGTGTTCAATGTTCACCTGCCAGTTGGAGATATGACGTGGAATCAAGGCATGAGAGAAAACCTAACTCAGAAGATCTTTTAGTTTTTTTCAAACAAGAAACAACCTCTCTTACCTGTAAAACGAGTTGATTCCTAATAAATTATTCTAATGTATATCAAAGGGAAAAGTAATCATACAAGTGGTAAAGGAACGAGAAAGGCTTCGTACACATAAAGGTGATGCAAGCAACTTCGTCGGGGTCCTGAACAAGCCTGTTGGCAGTGAAGAAATGTTTGTGATTTCTTGAGTGACTTTGTCAGGGTATTGAATAGGACTGCTGGCAGTGGAGAAACACCAAAAACTTGCTTTAAATTTATAAATACATTAAACCCTTTGTCATGTTGCTTGTACCATCATCGAAGACTGACATGTGTGAGCTTTTGGTTATCTAATGACTAACATAACCTAGATAAATAGGCAGAGATAGGGAATATTTGTAAAGGTAAAGTGTATGTTAAATAATTCCTTGAATCATTCACCAAACTCGAGTTGTTATAGGTACATATCCAAAGATTTTTTATTCTACCATTGGTTCGCCAATTGTTGTAGCCACTACAAGAGCAACCAAAATGTTTGGGCATGTCAAAAATTTCGGGCCCCCCTTTCTGCTTGCCTCAGGCCCTAAGGGTTATGATCATATTTTGAATTGTATAAATCTCCCATTGCTATCGAACCCTATCGAGTTATACCTTCATGATCTACATTACTTATATCCCCTTGGTTCATCCTATTTCCTATCCTAGCTAGTGCATTAGTGTTTTTATAATTGTGGTTTCTTTCGAAACCCTATGCTTTCAAAATTGCATTCATGTGCATCAGAAGGTTAAGTTTATTGAGATATCCCACTTTTACATGTAAGCTAGTTTCTTAAGCTTTTATGTTGTAACTTGTATCCTTCTCTTAAAGAAACATCTGAGATATTTTAAGTATCTACATTGGTGAGTTGAAAGTCCCATGAAGCTCACTTAGACCAATATTTTAATCATCATATTCATTATGTTTAATGATTTATGATGGAAAATCATATAAATTCATTTTTTTTTAAATTTACCCATGACCCTACTTACCTATACTGTATTTTGGAACGCAGGACAAATGAGGGGAACACATCGAACAACGTTATCCCAGGGTGTTGAAGTGTTTGATAATGGAAAACGCACCAAGGCACAATAAAAAGGGTTACATATGCCCATATGTGAAATGACATATAGAGAGATATATATTAAGGAGTGAAAATGCAGCTAAATCCTAGAGGCATATTATGCATGCTTATCGTACAACTAGATTCTAGAACCTCACCAACTAGAATTTGTGCCCATGAAATAAATTAGTAACCTAATTTCAGGGTGTCAATAGCACAAGATTTTGGGCATAAGTGATTATAATGTATGAATGCATTGTAAAATGCGCAGAAAGGCATCGGCATGACTTTTATAAAGGTTATATTTAAATGGTATCATAAAGGGTTGCCGTGGGAATGATGCACTTTAAGCTATGCATTTCCATTTCCGAAGCATTATAAAGTGATGCAAAATGTATGGCACATTGAAAATCAATAGTTAAATAAATATTTGGTGTCCAAACAATTCGTTTCCAAAATTAACTATAGAGAAATATCACTATTAAGCTTAGGATAGACCAATGTAAAAAATATATGAATGTGGAGATGATCGTTGCCCTCAATTGATGGCCTACAAGGCATATGGAAATGGGAAGTAAGATAGCCTTTTATTTAATTTCATTGGGTTTGAAAACGCTCGTATGAAGCTTTTAGGCATGTGTATTTTTTTTATTTTCTAGGTCATAACGTTCTCATGGCTACTGTTCTCAACAGTGTGACTATCGTGGATGAGGGGACCTAGATGATGGGTTTAACATAGGCATGTTGGTGAGAGGTGATTGAAAATGGATGATGGGGATTCAGTGGCCCGAGGTCGGAGTATACTTCAGCAGCTGGGCGACAGTCATAGTTATTTCTGAAGGGAAAATCCCTGGAGTCGGTAGGACTTCCAGGGCGGGTGTGAACCGACTATGAATGTTGGGATGGTGCGTACGTGGGGGTGAAATACTGCAACCAAGGGGAATGAGGGACTACTTCCATGGGGGAAAAGATGAAATATGAGGGTGAAGTGGCAAAGGGAATCGTTTGGATTCTTTGTACACTTACCAAAAGAATAAAAAAATGAGTTTTGGTTTGTACAAAACATAGAGACGGGTACCCCAAAGCATGAAAAAGGGGTCGCTCACTGAAGGTGTGAGGAAGATGTTTTGTTGAGGGTGGGGATCCAATTGGTTGGTCTCATGTGTAGGGTTGATGAAGTGGACGAAGAAATGTCGCAGATGGGATTATGTTGATGGAGGTATGGTGGGCCAAAATGCAATGCGCAAAGGTGCGCTTTCAATCTGCTTGTACAACATGGTCATCCGGGAAGGAGGTTTTGAGTTTGAATGGTAAAATTGACCTTATGCATGATATATGGATGGGCATGAGGTGCTTCCTGGACTAAAATGGTATAGCCATGGCATCACTTGTGCTGTGATATATGGTCTATGATGCAGGGGCATTAGGATCAAAACAACCTTTGTACATAAATAAATATAAAGGGGGGTCTGATGTTTTTTTTCCCCTATGTAATTATTCATAGTTGAGTTATTTTTAGTTAATTAGAGAGGAGAATGTAACTCCTCGGATGATTAGTGGGCATAGGAAGAGACACTCCACCTCTGTCTGTCAAAGGGTTAGTCTAAAAGTTAGAGATTTGAAGAGTTTTGAGCGTTAGAGGAGTTGAGTCGATTCAATGGCTTTTGTATAAAAATAAGCCTAACAGGCATAATATGCAGACCTGCATAGAGAACTACATAGGCTGCATAGAACTGTAGAGGAGAAGGGCCAATTGATCGAAGATCTGGCCAGCTAAAAGCTTGTAAGTTAATTCGTTGTATAAATGGGGAATTTGTCTCAGTATAACTGTGAATTTGTTGTTTAAACTCTGTGTGGAGAATACCTTGTGTTTTTGTGCATTTATTGGATTAAATCCTGTGTGAATAAGTCTTGAATCCCCCTGAACCTGATATGAGCAAGACTCTGTAGATTGTTTAAGAGTCTGCCTGCATATTTATGTGTTAGAACTCTGTGTTAAAGGTAATTACAACAAATTGGATTTATGCGCCTACTATGTGAAGAATGTGATTCTGTGTAATTGAGTTCGAATTCAATAAGAAAGGATATGAGAAGCAGAGTGATAAAATAATGGAATTACTGTGCTTGAATCTCCATGAGTTATGTATAAGCAGGACTTTGTGATAAGTGTTACGAACGTGTGTGTAATTGAATAAGTCAAGGACTGGTGTGTTTGAATTGCACAGTCGATATTGATCTTGTTGAATACATATTTCATGAATCGTTGAGTATGCAAGGCGTTGTATTTCTATGCAATGGTTATATTCCGAGTACATCTGAATTCCTCCTAAGTCCTGTGAGAAGGGAATTCGGCTGCTATTGATATAACCGATGTTAAGAGTTATGACCCTCTGTATTATGAATTAATATTTGTGTGGTCATTCCACATGAAGACGCAGGAGTAGATGGTTTAATCCTTTGAAGTCATTGAAGGCAAGAACCCCGAGTTGAATAGTCTATAATGATTCCATTAGAACTGTATAATAGCATTGCGGTTAATTGAATTGATGTTATAACGCAGAGAAACGGATTGTTGTTAGTACGCAGGACAGAATCTCGAGCAAGGAGAACGGAACCTTGTGGGAACAGTGAAACCAGAATAGTAGAAATCGTGGTTTTCGCATTTTTAGAAAGTGGTAAGCTGTATCATGAAAAAAAATGCGATACCGGTAGGTGGATGCCACGTGTCCTAGAGCGGTTTCAAAAAACTATGAGTTTCGCGTTTATTTTAAGAATTAACGCTCGACACAAAATAATTTGCTAAACTGTGTTATCACAGTCGGATTGAAGTTTGCGGAGCGACGAAAGATGGATCGTTGGATCCACTCGGCAGTTAACCAAGGTATGTTATATGACTTGTAAGCCCGTGAAATGCCGTGAAATGCAAACCATCGTAGTAATGTTATACGCCATGGTCGGAGCGCTTGCGGGGTGGTTTAAAATGGTTCGTTTTATTGTATAAACATTTCATGTTGAATTATACCGTGGGTTGAACAAACCGTATGTTAATATTTGAACACATAAAAAGGAAAAGGGGGTCGAGTTGTAAGAGATTGGATTAAATAGGCGGAACCCAACCTTTAATATAGGATCCTTTGGTTTAATAAGGATTGGCTTCGATATAATTGTTAAACTTTTATGGAATTGGGTTTTAGCAAAGTGGCATACTATATGCATGAAAGGGTTTTATAACCTTTGAAGGAAAGGTGAGATATAGTCTCAGCGTGTTATGAAAAAGAAGCAAGGGTGAAATTATTATGGGAGTATGTTTTATGCTTGAGGGTTTATAAAAACAAGGGGAATTTAATTTAATATCTCAATCAAAGATTGAGATATTAAAAGTACACAGAGTTTATTTAATTCGCTAGTTCAAGTATTCAGAACAGGTGAGTTTGCCCAAATTTTGAATTGCTTGGGCATGGAAAAATTGAAGGCACTTTACACACAGATTGAGATAGAAATGCAAAGTAACCAGGGACTATGGGTTTACCCCCCCATCATAGTGGTATCAGAGGTTGAATTGAATTAGCTCTTTGAAAAGTTTATTTTGAAATGCACATGTACTGAACAGTGAGAAAGTTGGGTTTTAAATCTGTTTAACAAATAATTTCAGATTTGATTGAGTATGTAGTGAAGGTTGATAACTCATATTTGCAAAATCTGGAGTCGAAGAAAAGGAGTCTTGAAGATTGTAGCAGATAGAGATGCAGTGCAGGTGAAAGGAAAAGCAAGATCATTCAGGGATCTTGAGAGGTAAGATGATGAGCCTTATTTTACTCTGGTTAAAAGATATTGTTTGCAGAATACAGAGTGCAAGAAATTGAGGAAGAAATCTCAGCAAGAAGCAAATCACAAGCTTGAAAGCAGTGATAGAAGAATCCAGCAAGGGATTCTTAGTGAAGAAAGAGTGTGGCAGAACCTAGAAGATTCCCAACTGAGGTTGGATGAAGGAAGAACAGAGGTGTTCTTGAAGGAAGTTGCAGAGTGAAGCCTAGAGGGAGTAGAAGAGAGTGCTCAAAAGGTTCCAGCAGATAGGGGACCAGTACTTGCCAAAATCCAGATCCAGAGGAAGGGATTGGTGAGGTAAGTTGTAGCAAGAGAGCTTGCTGTTGCAGAGGCTTAGTGCAGCTTGTGCATTAGGGGAATTTTGAGGTCTAAAATGGGCCTCTAAGGAAATTATAAAATAATAGTGGAAAAAATCAAATAAGATTTGATGACATCATCAAATTTTAGAGGGAAAAACGAAAAAACTACTTTTTCAATTCATATTTTCAACTTATCTCCCAAAGTTTTTACTCAAATTTCGAGCGGGAGTACTCGTTGGATGCGGAATTTAATTCCCCATCCAAGGAGTACCCATGTTGCATAATTTCGATGGGTCATACTACACGAAAAATGAGAAATACATAAAAAAACGTGATTACAATCACATTTTTTATGTATTTCTCATTTTTCGTGTAGAAGAGTTCATCGAAAGTATGCAACATGGGTACTCCTTGGATGAGGAATTAAATTCCGCATCCAACGAGTACTCCCGCTCGAAATTTGAGTAAAAATTTTGGGAGATAAGTTGAAAATACGAGTTGAAAAAAGTAGTTTTATTATTTTATTATTTTTTAATATTTTTACTTTTTTACTCCAAAAATGGTGAATCATCCCCCATGGTTGACATCATCATCTTGAATCCTATTGGTTCTTATAAAGTTTATTTTGGTTGTACATTTTTCTTAGGAGGCCCATTTTAGACCTCAAAATTCCCCTGATGGAGTGAAGAACTCATGGAAGAGAGAATGGCTACTAATAGCCAAAGTAGAGATTGCAGAGGTTCTGAGAGAGGCCACAGCAGAAGAGTAAGGGAAGATGCCAAAGCAAATGGCATAAGGAAGAGACTCACTGATGAAGAATATTGGAAAGAAATGGCTGAGATCAATAAGCAGCTTGATGAACTGGAGAGGATGATAGAGGAAAACCAGAGAGGTGGTTGGCTCATGAAGAAGAAGATAAAGTGGCAGAGGCCACAAAGGAAGAAGGAGCAGATGATAAATGCTCAACAGAAGGAAGAAATGCTCAAAATGATTGAGTATTTGGAGAAGGACTTGAAGACTGAAACTTCAAGTGAGACCAGGGGGTCCAAGAGCCTTACATATGACATATTTTGTATGTTTGCAGGAAAGCCATGTGAAGATGAAAAAATTGTTGATGTTGTCATTGAGAAGGAAAATGGAGTAGCTACATGTTTTGAAGATGTCCATGCACAGTTGGAGGAAGATTCTACTTTCCAACATATTGGAAGCAAAAGAGCTTTAGTTTATGATATTGGCCAGAAGCTAGAGGTTGAACAGCTTGAAGGATTTGAATAAGAGAAGACTATTAAAGAATCTCTGAAGCATATGGAAGACTTGGAACAGCAAGAAGATTTGATGATCAAATCATCCAATGAGACCATGAGGTCTTATGTTTTTAAAACTGACAAGTTGTGTATGAATGCAGGTATTGATGGAGACAGCTCATGTGATGAGGTTGTGCTAAATGGAGCTGACTGTTGCCAAGTGAAGTATGATGAGTATCTTTCAGATGAGAAGCAGATCGAATTATTGCGGCAGAAGGAATTCATTAATTCCTTATTTTATAGAAGAGATTGTTTCAATGGAGTTGTACTTGATGAAGATGAATTTGTCATTAATTCTGATAATGACAAATTGATTTTTTTAAATGGCCAAATGAAGAGTGATGGACAGATAGTTGAAGTTTTTGCAGAGATGGGAAGTCAGGCTTCTATTCTGATGAAGGCTGAGGAGATAGTGACAGCAGAATATTGTGAAGATGTTTTCTTAGATGAGATGCCAAGATTGTGGCATGAATTGAGTACTCCAGAGCAGAGGACAGAAGTACAGAGGGAAGGTGTTAATATTGTAAGGGCAGAGATGATTGAAGATGAGAGAGTTCAATTTTATGAACTAGAACAGAGAGACAACCTTGAAGAGGATGATGCAGAGGAGAGACTAACTGATAGTCTCAATAATTGTTTGAAGGGTTGGAATCAGCATACTGATGTGCTGATGGAGAAGAAAAGAAAGTTGGGACAGCATACTAAGATGCTGACAGAAGAGAGAAAGGCACTGAGGCCTTGTGAGTTTGGTTTTAACAAATGTTTGGTTAAGGCAGATCCTGTTGATGTTAAAGATAAATTGACAGCATTGGGCAGTCAATTAAAAGAGGAAAGGGATTCTGTGGGATATTTTAGTCCATGGAATGGAGAAATTAAGCTGCTGGAGAATATGCTGGATCAGCAAGATCCTATGCAAGAGAGAAAACCTCAATTTATGAATTGGGGATTGCAGAATGAAGATGAGACAGTCATGTCTCATAGGCAGAAATTTGTTGTTGTTGGTAGCAGAGAAGAATTGGTGATTGAGTCATCAATTAAGACCATTGGGTCTTGCGAATTAAAATTTGAAAAATTGATTATGTTGATAAGCATGGCAGAAAACAATCCATCTTTTGGAGTTGTTTTGAAGAGTGATGAATTGTTGCATAAGGAGGAAGGTGAAGCTATCATGCCTCCTGTAAATGAAATTATTATTTCTGCAGAGGACAGAGAAGAATTGGCTTGTTCGAATAGCCAAGAGAAGGCTATATGGCAGACTATTGGGGCTACTACAGCAATGGAAAATTAGAGTTTTACTCTGATAGAAGATGAAATCTCAGTGTTTGGAAGACTTGAGGTGATTAGTAGAATCATTCAAGAAGAAGGGAGGCAATTGCTGAAGATTGACAAGACAGGAGAAGAACATGCTAAATTGAAATTACAACATGCTGACAATGGGAGACAAGCACAAAATAAGTGGCTGAAATGTTTACTGAAGACATTCAGAAAAGAGTGTGAAATGGCAGAACAATAGTTGATTGAAGTGTTTCTTGAAGAAATGCTGGAGCAACAAGCTGCAATGTTGCCAGAAGAGGAGCAAGAAACTCAAAGATTTCATAACTTTGATGTTTGTTTTATGACTGCAGGTACGGATGGAAGGACTAAGGCATGTTTAGTCTAGAAGGGTAGAAGAGATGAGGATGATGACTGGAAAATTAAATACCAACCTGAAGATTTGCTGAAGACAGAGAGTAGAGAAGTTTTCATGAGTGACAATCAAGGAAAGTTTTACTGTTGCAGAGAGCAAGAGGGTATGGATGATTGGGTGGCAGTTAAGGTAGCAGTAAGAGCTAAAGAAATAGGAATACAGCAAGCAGAATAAAAATTAAGAATCCAACAATCAGAGGAAATATTAGACAGAGAAATTGAATTTATAAGAAAACTGATGCAGAATATGCCTCAGAAAAGGACAACAGCAAGGAAGCAGAGAAACAGCAGCAGCAAGAAGAAGACAGTCACAGACTGTGAGGGCATAGTAAGTGCAAAGATGCAGACCAAGATATGGAAGCCTAGAGGAATGCAAAAGAAGAACGATGCAACAGATGACCAGTTGCAGAACAAGGCGTGGCATCCAGGAAGACAAAGATGAAAGCACATGATCAGGAGATCATGAACTATTTTAACCTGGGGAGTCTGATGCAGGGGCATTAGGCTCAAAAAAACCTTTGTACATAAATAAATATAAGGGGGGGTCTCATGTTTTTGTTCCCCTATGTAATTATTCATAGTTGAGTTATTTTTAGTTAATTAGAGAGGAGAATGTAACTACCCAGATGATTAGTGGGCATAGGAAGAGACACTATGTCTTTGTCTGTCAGAGGGTTAGTCTAAAAGTTATAGATTTGAAGAGTTTTGAGCGTTAGAAGAGTTGAGTCGATTCAGTGGCTTTTGTATAAAAATAAGCATAACAGGCATAATAGGCGGACCTGCATAGAGAACTGCATAGGTTGCATAGAACTATAGTTGATCGAAGATCTGGCCAGCTAAAAGCTTGTAAGTTAATTCACTGTATAAATGGGGAATTTGTCTCAATATAACTGTGAATTTGTTGTTTAAACTCTATGTGGAGAATACCTTGTGTTTCTGTGCATTTGTTGGAATAAATCCTGTGTGAATAGGTCTTGAATCCCCGTGAACCTGATATGAGCAAGACTCTGTAGATTGTTTAAGAGTCTGCCTGCATATTTATGTGTTAGAACTCTGTGTTAAAGGTAATTACAACAAATTGGATTTATGCGCCTATTGTGTGAAGAATGAGATTCTGTGTAATTGAGTTCGAATTCAATAAGAAAGGATATGAGAAGAAGAGTGATAGAATAATGGAATTAATGTGCTTGAATCTCCATGAGTTATGTATAAGCAGGACTTTGCGATAAGTGTTACGAACGTGTGTGTAATTGAATAAGTCAAGGACTGGTGTGTTCAAATTGCACAGTCGATATTGATCTTGCTGAATACATATTTCATGAATCGTTGAGTATGCAAGGCATTGTATTTCTGTGCAATGGTTGTATTCTGAGTACATCTGAATTCTGCCTAATTCTTGTGAGAAGGGAATTCAACTGCTATTGATATAACCGGTGTTAAGAGTTATGCCCCTCTGTATTATGAATTAATATTTATGTGGTCATTCCATGTGAAAAAGCAGGAGTAGATGGTTTAATCCTTCAAAGTCATTGAAGGCAAGAACCCCGAGTTGAATAGTCTATAATGATTCCATTAGAACTGTATAACAGCATTGCGGTTAATTGAATTGATGTTATAACACAGAGAAACGGATTGTTGTTAGTACGCGGGACGAAATCTCTAGCAGGGAAAATGGAACCTTGCAGGAACAGTGAAACCGGAGTAGTAGAAACCGTGGTTTTCGCGTTTTTAGAAAGTGGTAAGTTTTATCGTGAAAAAAAATGTGATATCAATAGGTGGATGCCATGTGTCCTGGAGCAGTTTCGAAAAACCGCGAGTTTCACATTTATTTTGAGCGTTAATGCTCGGCACAAAAGAAATTGCGAAACTGTGTTATCATCGTCGGATTGAAGTTTGCGGAGCGACGAAAAATGGATCGTTGGATCCACTCGGTGGTTAACCAAGGTACGTTATATGACTTATAGGCCCGTGAAATGCCGTGAAATGCAAACCATCATAGTAATGTTATACGCCATGGTCAGAGCGCTTGCGGGGTGGTTTAAAAAGGTTCGTTTTATTGTATAAACATTTCAGGTCGAATTATACTGTGGGTTGAACAAACGGTATGTTAATATTTGAACACATAAAAAGGAAAAGGGGGTTGAGTTGTAAGAGATTGGATTAAATAGGCGGAACCCAACCTTTAATATAGGATCCTTTGGTTTAATAAGGATTGGCTTTGATATAATTGTTAAACCTTTATGGAATTGGGTTTTAGCAAAGTGGCATACTATATGCATGAAAGGGTTTTATAATCTTTGAAGGAAAGGTGAGAGATAGTCTCGGGGCTTTATGAAAAAGAAGCAAGGGTGAAATTATTATGGGAGTATGTTTTATGCTTGAGGGTTTATAAAAACAAGGGGAATTCAATTTAATATCTCAATCAAAGATTGAGATATTAAAAGTACACAGAGTTTATTTAATTCACCAGTTCAAGTATTCAGAACAGGTGAGTTTTCCCAAATCGTAAATTGCTTGGGTGTGGAAAAATTGAAGGCACTTTACACACAGATTGAGATATAAATGTAGAGTAACCAGGGATTGTGGGTTTACCCCCCCATCAGTCTAATTTGGGTGATGAGCACCATGGAGGGGAGGCTCTACCAACCAACACAGACATTTATCATATGCAGGGGGAGGTGATGATAAACGTGGTCGGGTATGAGGATCCTATGGTTTATCTCTGATGGAGAAATGATGTCAGGATATGCAAAGTTTTGTGGGACTCTATCATGCTGGGGGTAGGATGATACATGCTCCGGAACTTTGAGTGGACGGTGTTGTGAATGGTTTGCAGGTTCTTCCTGCAAAAACAACTACCTCAAGTGAAAGCATCTTCTTTTCATCAAATATTATTGAAAGACATGAACTTTAGAAAGGAAGATGGGAGGGTGCATACCTGCTGGCACTGAAAATTTATTTTTCCTAGAAAGCAATTGTGTGATGTTGCTTTCATTCGTCATGGCATACTGATGATGGTGCAACTTACAGTTTGCAGAATGGACCTTCTGATCTCTTGTTGTGGACCTCCAAAGTTCTGGAAAAGGGCGATAAATATGGGATTATGGCCCTAATCCTATTCATTTGTACTTGTTGAGTTTCAGGAGATCAGAGGTGATTGCAGAGCCTTTCTTGCCATTGTGGTCAGCCTGTGTACCAGGGATTAGCGATATTATGCTGAGGTAACTTTCATGACATCCTACGTTTCAATTTTCTCAGTTTGATGGTGCTAGGCGCAGTACAAATTGGGTTTGTACAGCCTCAAAGGGACTTTTTCCCCTAGATTGCGTGGGCGATCTAGGCAAAGAGGCGCCCCCTTGTGTGCATTCTGAGGGATAGGCGTGCAAGAGCACGTTGTTCCCTCCTTTTTGCGCTCAAGGGCGCGCCTGTGAAGAAAACAGGCACGCAAAGGCCAGGGTGACAGAAAAACTTGGGTTTTTTGTCTGTTTTGATATTTTTCTCTGTACTGATGGGTGCCTGTGTGGCTTGGCAAGTTGGTGTGCAGAGAGCAGGATTGGCTCAAGATCTGGACCGCTCTAGCTACTGATGCTGGGGCGCGTCATCAGTTGGCTGCCTGGGGCCTTCTGAAGTTTGCTGAGAACAAGTTCCTTCGGTCTCAGGACTGACTGTTACGTTACATTATACAGCATTGGTGCAGGAGGCGCAACATGCTCGTACTGCAGGGGACAAACTTGATTATCCCTCTGGAGATGGATATATACTTTGTGACCAGGCTACTGCCTAAGGGTGAGGCTCTGAGGTATCCACTCCCCACTAGGAGATTGAACCTAGACAGATTCTGGAGGTGGAATTGTGGTGGTGCGCCTCTTACTGAGGGGTGCATCAACATTGCATCAGTGATAGATGTGGCCAAGCAGTGTGCTCTGGCTATTATTGTGCGACTGGCGGGGTAGTTTTCTCCACATCGGGAATCGAGCCTACAGGTGGGAGTTTTACGCCATTTGAGGGGCGGGCATTTTTTCGATTTTGCCTGCTTTTATTTTGATGGTATGGTGTCGTAACTGAACAGGGTCCAACATGGATCCAAGTCATTTGCATATGCTAGCATCTTATGCAGCATTATGTATGAGTGGGTGGTGCTGCTAAGGCCAGTTGTGGCGGTGCCTATTGGGGGGTTGCGGGAGCCACGCATGAGGAGGTGGGCTCTGGTGATGCCGTGAGGCAGTGGTGGCATGGTGGGTCATTATTGGAACAACACGACAGAGGCCTAGTTTGAGGCCAACCCACAAATGTTCTTGCCATACCTATATGCGGGGATGGACTTTTAGGGTGATCCAGATATCGGTCTCCATTTCGGTTATGTTTGGGGTCCTATAGGTATGAGTTATGTTTTTTCTGCATTTGATTGATTTTTTATGTACTTATGTGTTTTTTTATTGACACTGA
This sequence comes from Pinus albicaulis, assembly GCA_034641835.2. NCBI lineage: Eukaryota > Viridiplantae > Streptophyta > Pinopsida > Pinales > Pinaceae > Pinus > Pinus albicaulis. Next base: position 106,386,999 of record CM076578.1, on the reverse strand, counting down.
CATTATTTTGGTTACTCCTATATATGTTAGCAAGGTAGGTCACCCAGTGGCCCGATTGATGGGTCACGATCCTCCGTTACGACCTCGTGGTGGTCAAGGGGGAGGTGGCGCAAGTGGACCGGGTGGTTGCGCTAGTGGACCTGGCAAGGGTGGTGCTGGCCCTTCTGGTGAGGGCAGCAGCTCGGCTGCAGCAGAGGTGGTGACCGAGCGAGCTCGTGCAGATGCGGATGAGGCACGCAATGCAGTACTGGTGGCTCAGGTGGCCGCTCTAGAGGACTTCCAGGGTCGAGTGGACCGCTTGACCCAGGGTATGCCTGCTCGAGGTTTCATGGACGACTTCAAGGAGGTTTGGCTAGAGATGGTGATGGCCCGTGAGAGGGGTTATCGGCCCACTCTACGATGGGTAGTGATCGCAGTGGCGACAGCAACTCTGGTGGTGGCACCAGGAGCAGTGGTGGGTCTAGGTGCTCCTCTTGAGGGGGCACCCTCCTAGAGTAGTTTTGTACACAGGGAAAGCACCTGTTATGAGGATTCTTCCCTTATTTTTGATGACTTTTATATCTTCGGGCTGGCCAGTGGGCCAACGATACTATTTTTAGTACTCAAATACACATATTTTTTGATATATATATGAGAGATATTTTTTGCGGCTCTACATGGTGTGCCATCTATTTTGGTTTATATATTTTGTGTTATGCTGATGGATATCTATGATTTTGGTTTTTTATGTATGATGGTTTATTCGCAATGCATTCCATTCTATGATATTTTTAGCTATGTGATCAGCTGCTTGATTTTGATTTCTTAATACATGTGAAAATGTAATGTAATCAAATTGTCTGCTTAATCTTTTGGCACGCAAATATTTTCTAAATAGGTATGTGTCTCTGGTCTCAAATGTTTGGTTCAACTATGAGACTACTAACTGGGAATCGAGGTAGACATGCATATGGCAGATGCCCTGATGGAGGGCCTCACACATAAGTCCGATGACGGTGTCATATTCTACCTAATTGTTTGTTTCTCGACCGATGCACATGTCGTTTAAACACAGTGGTGATCGGTCGGGGTGGTAGATGACCCAGGCGGCTGTAGCTAAGTTTCGAGACCATCACGATGCTCCATTAGCAAAACTGAAATAGGGTTCGAGTTGGTGATCCATGGTGGCACTTCGAGCCCGATTTTTTACATAAGTCTTTGGGTCAAAAATATTTTTGTGATTGGGTTTTTGTGTACTCTAAACTCTGAGGGACAAGGGCTCCTGGGGCCCTTATGGGTAGAACTTCTTGAGTTAAAGGTCATTGACGGGGTTAGTGAGGTAGGTCCCATCTGGTTCCGTCAAGATGTATGCCCCCTATCGGAGGCAATGTTTGATGATATAGGGTCCTTTCCACAAGGTTTTGAACTTTCCTGGCCCTAAGGCCTCTTTTGCGACATTGTAGCGAAAGACTAACTCTCCCTCGGTAAATGAGCGATGGGTGATGTGGCGGTCGAATGATGCTTTCACCCTTTTCTTATGGGCCTCATTGTGTTGCAGCGATTGTCGCCGACTTTCATCAACTAGCTCTAGTTGTACTAGGTGTTGTTCTAGAGGCTGGGTGTCATCAAGGAGTTCGATGGCGGCATGTAGATTTTGGATCTTGTGGAAATCAATGCAAAAGAGCAAGGTACCTTGGTTTTTTGCAACAGGAATAAAGTGGAAATCCTGGGACGAGGGGGCGGTTGGAATCCTATCTTGGGCATGCGATGATACAAGTTGTATGTGGTGAATTGTATCTTCGGCGTTTGGTGGGGGGAGAATCTCTGTAATGGGATTCTGTATGGGCTCAAAGTTAGGTTCCCCACTAGGATAGTCAATTTCTGGTAGGTGGAAATTGTGCCTGCCACAGAGGTGCCTAAATGTTTCCATTAACGGGCATGTCTCTGGTGCGTGGTTTAGTCCAATGCAGATGGTGCATGGTGTCACTGAGCCAATGGAATAGATCGTGTGTGATTCTACACTACTCGTTGTCTCTGATGTGGATGCTTGGAAAGGGTCAATCGTAGAAGAGGTCGTCTTCTACTTCCATTTTTGTGTCGTTGGTTTAGACTTGTCTTATTTTTTGTTGGATGGTAGACTTAACGTCGCTCAAGCCGCTCTCAGCTTGGGGATATGCGTACACTAAACATATGATGAAAGTGTGAGAAAATTCGGCAATAGGTGTGTGTGATCTTCTCTTGATTGGAGAGGATTTTCTGAGGGAGAGAAGTGACTATGCGGAGGTTATTTTCTAGGGGCTTGAGTTCTCTACATTGGTTGAATCAGTGATCATTCAGATCACATAGGCCGCATGTTATCCTAGGCTTGGCCGAGGTTACTGTTTGGTGGTGTGTTGTCTTGTTAGGCTTGACACACCATTGTGGTGGTGGGGACATTGACCCGGCGATGTACTTTTTATGCCATTCCCGGAGATCGTCCTGTCTCTTCTCTATGGCATTAATCATGTCGATAGTGAGACGGATCTGTGAGGCATAAGTACAATGTCACTCATAATGGTTACCCTGACATATCAGGCAAAATATCCTTGATATGGAGGTTCCATCTAGTTCAGTTCGAGGTCTGATGGAGAACTAGTGCCAGAAGGCTGCTAAATCAGGGCAATGGATGACTATATGGTCCGTCTTTTTGCATAACGTACATGCTGGTCGCTTTTGCGAAGTGTCGTTGGGGGTAACTAGGGATTCCTTGCTAGGATGTTCTTCGACTGACAAGAACATGATAGACCCACTCATCTCCTCTACTTGGGTCATGGAGCTACTTGTGGACTTGGCATCCATATCGTCTTCTTGGGAAAGGCGAACTATGGCTGAGTGGAGGCTAGCAAGGGCTAGCCGGAAGCAAGGTATGTAGTGACAATCCTCTAAAAGGTGATTGTCAGTGTATAACGGGCATGTGAATTGAGTTGCCCGTAGCCCCACGTAGTAAACCCTTTCGATTGGATACCATCTGTGAATGAGTTCCAATGTTGCACACTGTTCGAGGTAGTGGCCACATTCATTGCATAGCGTACAATGTACAATGGGCATTACTAAGAGTATTTCTACAAATCTATGTTCCTCTTGTAAGTATAGGATGTTGCGTGGCTCATCATTGATAGACTGGATGGAGGGATCCTCTTGATAGGATCGCTCGATCGCGTGTAAGGCATCCCTATATCGTGGTGTTTTTGGAAAATGGTGGGTATAGTACCCATAGGTGTCATATAGGGTGCATGCGTGATTGGTACGTAGCAGTTTGTCTTTAATTTTTGTGGCAGGTTCCTTTTTACGGGAACATGGCGTCGAGATGTTTGCTTCGGAGCCAAGGAGCAGTTTTAACACGTCCAACTCTGGACATATGTGGGTAGGGTGACCTGTAACATCACATATAGTGTAGGCTGATGACTCCCTTTGCATGGTGGGGGTCACTATTTTCTTTCCCCTCTTTGTAGTTTTCTTGGCTATGATAACTGGTTTCGTAATGGGAACTTCCCTTGCGGGGGTGGTTTCGACCATTTCTTGGGTAGGTTGAGGCTCCTCGGGACTGAGGGGCTTTAACCCTACAGTCGTAACGTTGGTGGCTCCTGTTCCGGAAGGGGGAACGAGGTACCAAACTGGGAACGCCAACGATATGTTGGGTAACACTAATGTTGCCAAAACCTGCTGGGAGACGAAGCCAGCTGGGGGGTAGAGAAAAGGGGTTTGGGAGGCGGCGTAGGCTAGAGAGGTAGTCGTGGCCGATGCCTTGGTGTCATTACTTCTTGAGTCCGTGTCCTGACTAACCTCGGTTCTTGATGTGGACATCATGCACACCGAGGCCCCTGTGGCATTAGGCGATGCCTCAGGGATAATGGGGATCTCCTAGGAATGCCCCTAGGAAAGACGACAGTTTGAACTTGCCAGGACCATATTCCTAGTACCGTGAAAGACCGTCTGCGATTGTATCTACATAGGGTAGGATTACATCCATGTTGGTTAGGGGACACTTTTCACTGTGCGTTAGCTGGTCTACCGTAATGATTTGATCCTCGTGAGGGAACATCATGATGCGGAAGACGGAGGATGCTATGGTAGACATGGCGTACATGTAACTCCGCCCAAGGAGTATATTGTAATCCAAGTGAGCATCCAAGACTTCGATGTATATGTGGACCGTCTTTCTAGCTAAACAGACTGGTACATTTTGGTAAAGGCCGACGGGAGTCGAGGGACGACCGTCGTATGCTCTGAGCGTGATGAATGAAGGTTTGAGTTCGGGGGATCCTAACTTCTGCCACACATTTTTTGACATGATGCATGTGGATGCACCCTCGTCTATGACACATCAATGAATAGTGATATTTTGTACCGACACTGGTATCTAGAAGGCGACCATGGAAGGAAGCCTAGGGGTCGCTTTGTCTAAGTCAAAAGCCATCATGTGCGTATTGGCGGGGTTGATAGTGCCTAACGTGGAAAGTAGGGTTTTTCATTGCTTGGGGCATGACTGCAGTACTTCTAACGCGGACATAACAGCGGGTGATTGAGCTAAATTGTCCACAATGCTGTAATTATGGGCCTCTTTGGAGTACTTACCCACTCACCTATTAGGTCATTTTGCCATCTTTGGAAATGGTTCTATCGGCGTCTTTGAAATGGTAAAAGGTGAAGTCGGCACACTAGTACTAGCCCTTGACGTATTGGTGTCTGGTGGAGTGTCATAGCTGCGATTCCGAGTTTGGAAAAATATTTCTTCCCCAATCATGCAAATTTCATGGTTGCTTTTCCCATAATCGTCTGGGTTTTGCTGCTGAGTGCTTACCGTCCCTTGATGGGGGAAAGGTTCTTGCATCACCGCAGTTTGCTGGGAAGACCCTCCTTGTCCTTGGTTATTCTGTGGCCTTTTAAGCTCAGGGATTTCGGGACAGTGGTGAGTATAGTTCCCGTACTCACCACATATTTAACAAGAATGGTTTGTTCATAGAGGTGGCATTTTGCCTTGCCTTTGGGCATTGCTTGGCTCCTAGTTCTGATTCCGGTTGAAGTTACCTCCAGCTTGGGATTGCGGTGGGCATTGTTGGTTGTTGCCCCGCTGTCCAAGGTTACCTTTGGGCTTGTTTTTTTCTTTTTCTTAACCATGTTAGGAGGGTAGTTCCCTTGATCATACTGGTGTGCTTGATTTTGGGACGGTTGCACAAAGTTCACCTGTGCATTGGTTTGCATAGGTGGGTCATGTGCTTGGGACTGAGCATAATGCTATCCTGTGTTTGCACCTGGCCGTTGGGGGGGAGCTCTTCCGTCAGTGTTTCTTCCTGCGTATTGGGTCCCCTCAGCTGGAGGATAAGGTCCTCCTTGGTGATATGCTTGCGCCCTATTAGTCAAATTTTACTACAGCATATGATGATTTTGAAATCCAGGTTGAGACATGTTCTGGGTCGAATTATGTGTGTAACCGAGATTTTGACTGTTGTTGCCTAGGTACCCTTGGGTCATTGACCCAATTATTCTGTCTGCAAAGTTAGACGCGCTTGGAAATTATTGATAAGTTTGCAGGCGCAGGACGTTAGGCAAGATATTGTAGATGTATCCTGACTGCGTATAGATCAGTTCAAGCTGCTGGGCTTTACTGATTGTGTCCTCTTCCGATGTGGGGTTGCATTGTGCCACATCCTTTGAAATCTCCACTGTTAGAGTTTTCAATAATAAATCTAAGAGGACCTAGTCGTCGAGTTTAGCTTTGCATAAACTACGACGCCGCCTCCAGTCATGGATATGGTCTAAGATATGGATAGAGGGGGATTGTCTGAAATGAGTCAGTAATTCCATTCTCGAATCGTGGTGAATGGGAAACTGAAAGTATGTGAGGAACGTGGTAGCGAGGGTGCTAAAGGTTCCATGTGAAGTAGGAGGTTGCTCCACGTACCACTTCGCGGCTTCTCCCATAAGAGTGCGTTGAAATAGCCTCAACCGAATAGTGTCGTCGATGATACTATTCGATGAGCACCACACGTGAAAGGTCATTACATGATTATCTAGGTCTTCCACTTGCTTGCCTTTGAACTTTGGTATATCCGAAGGGAGCTTTGTGGGCATGGGAGGAAAATTGGGGTCGTGTGCTATGGGGTCGTTCGTGAGCTTGGTTAAATTGGGTAGATTCAACGCAGCTAAGAAGGGTGATTGAGATGTTGATGCCATGGCAACAGGTGAAGACACAAAGTTCTGTTTAGAACGAGGGTTAGTTTGTGACGTACCCTATTGTGAATTCAGATAGCTTCCCATATGGGACATGCTCCTCTGCCCCCTAGGGGTCGAGGGGGGAGTGGTGTGTGGTGTGTTGTTGGGAGACTGACTAGGGTTTCCAACTAAGGTTGCTCCAATAAAGGATGAACAATGACGGTGGAAATGTTCCATCTTTGACACCTAAACGATGAAAGACCTAGAACCCCTCTTGGTAATGGGGGGAGGCCCAAAAGACGTCTGGATCGAGGAGGTTTCGTTGGGACCGTTTGAGTGTCGACCAGGTTAGGTTTTCAAAAACTTTGAGGGGATTGAGTCTATGATCACGACAAATTTATGGCCACATACATAAAACAAAGCAAAAATGAAATGAATTTTCCCTTTAACTTAATCTATGTGATCAATCAAGAAAAAATGGTTTTGTTTGTTTGCGCGTGATACTCAAAATCCTAGAATACCTATTACGTCCTCACACACTCAAAAGTAACTGGGCCTTGAGAATATTTCTTGCAAGTGCTGGCACAACGTCTCGTAAAAGCTGGCGACGCCCCCAGTCAGCCAAAGAGAATCTATCAAGGTAAGGGTAGAGGGTCTGGTGCTTGCCTACACCATCACCTATAGGGTAGAGGATGCCCTAGTTTTGACTAAGAACCACCATCCCACGTGAGTGTTCGAGTCTTGGGCTTCTTGGTAGTCAGCTAACAGTACCGAGTATCAGCCGGGTCAGGTAGCCCCAACTGATACCGCACGCACTGCGCCTAAGCCTAACTCCCTCTGAATTGGGTCTCTACCACGCTCAGGTTTTATTTTCCGTGGGCTTATAGGTGGATTTTAAAGCTCCCTAAATATACAACTTCTATGTTTCAATGTGAAGTGTGATCAAGGTGGCTTATTGGATGCCTACCCCCTTGATCCTAACTTAATCTATAAATTCTTTTGTAGCCCCTGTGGGGATAATTTAGTGAGTTTCTTTAAGTTAGTTTTAGGTGGCTTTCTTTGCTTAGTGGGTGAGTGTGTGTGAGTGTATGGTGAACAATTTCATAGTTTGAACATATGAATATCTGTGATCCTTTACAAAAGTCTCCTAGTTAAACTATGTGACGTTGTTCCTTGCTCAAATGGAAAACATTTGCAGATAATGGGCCACTTCCAAATCTTCCTAGTTAATCTATGTGACTTAACTAAAGGGAGATGGTGAATCGCAAATTTAGAGTGTTCATATGCTTGCCTAGGGTCACCAAATGGTGCAAAGGCAATAGAGGTTACTTGCTCTAATCGGTGAATCAATCCTAGTCCCGCAATTTCCTAAATGCAAATTTAATTGAATTTAAGCTAAACAATTTCTACATTAGCCTATGCATGTGTGGTCTTGGGCCACTTATTTGGACTAGTTGAACTAAGTGTGCATACCAGAATTTGCAAAACATAACTTGATCAGAAAGCAATGGTTAATTCGCCCCCTACTTAAACTATGTGAACACTTTTTGCAAAAAACCAACTTAAATGAAAACTAACTCTATGCCTACAGAAAGCAGCAAAAAGTGAGTTCTCAGAAGCTGTGGGGCATCAACACAAGTGCTGGCAGATACATTAGGGGCTGCCCAACACATTACAAGAAGAAAAATGTAGAGTGCAGAGAGAAAAATCTCAATCTGCTATTTTCACGCAAAAAGCCTTGATAGGTGTGCCTTCCTACGCGCAGGTCAATCCTGAACGCGCGCAATGTGCCTCTGTGAGGAAAAACTGCGCGCAAAAATCCTGCAAGTAAAAATATTAGGAGCTGCCTTCTTCAGTATGTCACTTCAGTGAGTCTAGGGACTGTAAGATGGATTAGAGGACTGTCATCTCTACTCCAGCATAGACAAAGGGTCTCCTGCAAAAGATGGCACAACCACAAAATCTTGGAACACGTCAGTGGAGTCGCCAATCCTCTTGTGGTGGATTTGACGCATAGGTGTATGAAATCACACCAACTTAAAGAGTGTGGTCTACTCTTTAAACTATTGATAATAGGAAGAAATTGGGGGAGCTCAAAAGCATAAAATTTAGTGGAAAAAGTATGCTAAAGTATGCTCTAGTTAAACTAAAACTAAAACACAAATATACAGAAGCTATAAAGAGAGTCAAAACGATAATAATGCAAACGATGGCTCGATGGCCTCTTCTTATTAAACTTTTGATATGGAGAAGAAATTTTACCCACTTGCCAAAGGGCCCCTAGGCAATCACTCTAGGTCCTGATGCAAGGATGTTGCCTTCCAAGCTCTGCCTCTGATGTAGTCTCCTTCTCTCTCTCTACTGTGGTGGACTAGGATGTTGGGTGGCCAACGATCGAGTCCCCTTTAGCTCCAGCTCCGGGTCACACACTACTGGTGTTGTTTGGGAAACTTTGGCCAGCATAATAATGTGATCACCCTTTCTTCATCTCTTTGTGGCTTTATATAGGTGAGTTTCAAATCCTCCTTCCCTCCTTTGGTACATGATGGATGGTGACCTAAGGGAGAGGTATGATTCCATTGTGTGCTCCAAATATTCCTTTGTGTGCTCACATAGTGTCTAAGGAGGCGTTGGTGGCTGTCCTTAGGTGGCTTTCATATAAGGAGTAATTGTCCGCTTGGTGTGGTCCCAGGAAGCAACTTTTTGCCATTTCGAGGAATGCGCGCTTATCGGGAAAAAAGGCGCACATAAGGTGCTCTTCTCGAAGGATTAAGTGTGCATTGTAGCATTTAAGACTAGTTCAAATCTGATTTTCTTAAAACCTTAGAGATTTTAAATACTTCTTGATTCCATAATGTGTTCCTGCCCTGTAAATCCTTAGGCTTGACATTAATTGATGTCGTCTTCTACTATACGATTTTCTAGTGTTAACAATCATCAACACTACCATGATGGTAGTCACCTTTTTCCATCAAGGTTCTGCACTTCAAAACCAAATTGGACACTATCACGATGTCCTCCAGCAAACCATAAGTTCCCAATATTGTCCACACTTAGTCCTCTCTCACACTGCCCTCCAACATTCCACGAGATACCAAGTCCACGTTGTAGCATCTGCACCTAGTTAAGGCATCCTGAAATCTAGGAGACCCTTACAAATGGTTTCCAAAAGACTTCACCAATTCACCCTTTTCTCTACAATAGAGGAGTTATTACAAAAATATTATCACATCAAAATATCCCTCACCTAGGACACCATCAATCCATCATACAAGGGTCCATATGTAACTATCCTTTATGTTGTCCTCTTTCCTTCCATTCTGATGTGTCTGTTGTCACCTTGGATGCTTGGTAGGCCTCCCAAAAATCCACATGGGCTCCTCCAATCAACTCCTAAGGCCTCCTCAAGCTACCCATCAACTGATCCATGCAATAGTCAACACTTTGACCCAATATACAAAAAAAAATACTCCAAGTTTGTTGCCCAATCACTGTGGTTTAGGGCACCTAACCATGAGATATTCCCTCCCTCTTTGACTTCCAAATTCTTCCCTTAACTGATCCAAATCTGGTCCAAACAGTCACAAACTCAATAATCATCTACATTTTTTTCCAAGTCTGCGCCTTGTTGTTATACTAGTGACCAGTTAGGGAACATCTAGTTGTTGTAATAGCCCCCAAACACCAAAACAGTTCTCCTTGACTACAGCCTACTCTTGGAGTAATGTTGGCATCCCTGGTTGTTTTCTTGGACATAGACAACCCTTAAACTGCTCCACACTTCCCTCCAAATACATGGTAGGGCCTGCGGCCCAAATACAGCATCATTCGTTGCCCTTCCTCCAAGTATTCTGCACCCACAAGATCTATATGCAGCCTGAGCTAGCCTTTCCTTTCCTCAGACCTCTAGGGAGCTACCTTGGCCTCCCCTCACAGCAATTCGGCCCTCAAAAAGACCTCAGAACCAACCCTAAAAATCTATGTTGTCCCTTCCTTCTTTGTTGCGGTCTTTCACAGATAATCCCTCTCTCCAACGAGCTTATGGCAAGATGAAAGTTGCACTTTTGGATTCCTAAAATGACTTGCCTTCACCCTCCTTTTATATCCAAATGAGGGGCTCCCATGAATAGATGAAGTGACACATATATTAGACAAATTTTACTTCAAGCCTACATGACTTCAAAACCAATAATTACTTGTCAACTTCAAAAATTCTTTTCTCCTCAACGACAACTCAGAATTGGATGATTTTCGATGTGTCGGATTCATCTCGACGAGCACTATGTTCCTCATCCATCACATGTCTAAAAATCATCATGTTTTTGGCCCAAACATCGATGGGCACAAAAACCCCAAGCTTAGATCTCAAGCCTAAAAGGCCATTTGTGGCGCTTTTACCTCCAGCTCTCGATCACTAGGGCTTGGAGTACCTCCAAGGCTTCAAAAAAATCATCAAAATGAAGGAAATGTTGTCAAATTCTTCGGGGAAGGGTATAGTAAATGTGTTGTAGAAAATTTAAAGGGATATCACAAACAAAAGGCAATGTGTTGGAGTAAAAACCAAATAAATTCAATATCACAAATAAAAGGCAATGCGTTGGGAGTAATAAGCAAATAGCTGCAATATTACAACTGTCACATTGAACCGATAACACATTTGCTAATTTGAATTGATTACTAAGTGATATGTTGGAGTGGTCTCATAATTGCAAATAAATCCAACAAGCTCTGCATTGGATATAACGCAAAGCATGGGATGAAATATATCAAGATCTTTGAGAAAATGGATTGCAAGGGATGTTGTATTACATCGAATATAAAGAGGCACAATGGCTCTGAAAAAAGGAAGCTTGAGGAATTTTGATTTAGTTAAATTGATGAACTGGCTCAACATCAAAATGAAATCAGTATCAAAAGGATGTGAACTCTGGTTGATCTTGCATCATTTATTAATTATTTTATTTTTAATGATTTCATATATTTTGTTATAGTAAAGATTTTTTTAGGTTGTATCTTAAATATTGAGTATGTGTTTGCAGGATTGGAATTGTAGAGAAAATGCTAGCCGTTCACTTCATGAACACGTGATCGAAATCAGTGGCAGTAGTAAAATGACCAACTCCACACTATCACCCAGGGTTTAATCAAGCCATCAAATAAGCTCTCAGGGAGTGTAACATCCTTTTTGCAAGCTACCATCTCAAGGCTTGTGGAAATTCTCTTGTAATATTTTTCATGTTAACGTGTCCTAAAATGTCAAAATCATGCACAATTCCATATAATTGTAAAAGAATTAGACACGAGGAATCGAGGAGGAATTTAGAAAGTCATGAGGGTAGGTGAAAAGTCACAGTAGGTGAACAGTCACCTCATTTCTATAAATATGCCTTCATTAGGGTACTTTAGCACTTGAGCTAGGTATAGGATTAGATAGTTGTTTTATGCTTAAGAAGCTAGAGACACTCAACTCTTGGCAGCTAGTAGGGAGAGTTGTGTTGAGGCTAGGGTTTTTCTTTGAGAATGGCATGAGAAACCCAAGTTCCATTGCTAGTATTTGATGGATTGCAACACATGTACTTGTATTTGTCCCAACATTAATAAGAATTTATTTTATTTTAGTATGGATTCCTATGCATTTTTATGATGGTCGTACTAGCTTTCATGTATTTCCATCATGTTTATATGAATGCTTGCATGTGGGCATATGTTAATGAACTCATTCTTAGCTTATAGTTTTCATGTCTGCTTTGAATTTGTGCTTACTCATTCCACACCATGTTGGTAACTTATTGTGAACAGATTTACAATTAACCTCTGCATATTCTTATTCATGTATTTTTGGAGTAGTTTTATCCCACTGCTATTTCTCACGACATAATTCTTCTTATTATTATTATTATTTTCTTATATATTGTAAAAATTATTATTATTATTTTCTTATATCTTGTTTTACAATTTGTCAATCTTGTTGTTCCCAGTTTATGAGCATTTCATTCTTTGCCTCACTTTGAAATATCCTCATTTCATTATTTTTGTATCTAAAACTAAATTATGTTCATTGCAATAGAAACATTAGTGTTTCATCTCCACTACCCATCGATTTGATAGTCATTGCAACTGATAGTACGCATTATTCAGTGCAAGAATTATAACTGAGGTAACTTTTATTTACTTATGTTGTACACTAACTATTTCTTTTAAAATTATTAGGGTAATAATCCCTTTTACAAACTCACTGTGATATCATTTTTTTTACTAGGTACATATTGATGCTTCTATCGTGACTTCTAGTCGAGAGTTTGTTACCAGACTTGGGTCATTGGTTTTAAAACCTTTTCTGTAGTTTATTGGTTTTAAAACCTTTTCTGTAGTTTAAACTTGTACATTAGACTTCGGTCCTTCATTATGGAGCAATGACACCTCTCAGGTAATTCTCTTAGAAAAAAACTCACTTATATCTAGTTTTATTTTAAGAAATCCTTAGTATTAAATCTGGAATTCAACTATTCTACGATTTGGATAATTTTACGGTATCCTGGTTCCTTTTGGTCAAAAAGTGTTGAGATTTTTTCTTTTAATTAAATTTAGAGAAAATCTCATGTAGGTGACAATAATAGGATTTGTTGCTACATTGGCTCCATCAATTTATGATGAGGAGTTAATGCATCATATATTTGTTGTGAGAGAATTTATGAGTCTGTTTCCATTCACAGCTATAAAATGAAAGCCCGCAGAGGCAAGTGAGTATGATGAGGAATGTGAGGTGAGTGGAAGAGATGAGCAGATGAGAAACTCTGCTATTGTATTTCTTTAGTTGATGAATGAGATTGTCGATGCCCTGTTAGGTGGACGTAGCCCAGATTGATTGGGTCAACCACGTTAAAATCTTTGTTTTTCATGTTTAAATGTTGTGTGTGTGTTATTTGTTTTATGTTTCCGCTGTGTAATTACTCTAACACTTGGTATCAGAGGGTGTGAGAGCGAGCATTGATCTGAGTGCTTGGACCGTGGGTGAAGAGCAGCCATCCGTGTGGAAGTGCCACAGCAAGGCCGTGAGGCCGGGATCGGATCATTCGATGATCGAGCCGTCGCTGTGTAAGCCATGGTAGCAATAATACATGATGTTTACTCAGAGAGGAGCCGTTGAACCGTGAGATGTGAGTTTGAACTGCACGTGAAGGAACCGTGAGCTGAAATTAAGTTGCAGAGCTGTGAGCGTGGGTCTAAGGCTGCGTTAACGAGCTGCGTGGACCGTGGAATATCCCGCTGTGGAGAAGCCGTGAGGTGTAGCCTGTTGAGAGGTTGTGAGGCGAAATTTGTTGAGCGCAGTTTGAAGGAGGCCAAAGTCTGTTGTGCGAACGGTGAACTACTGGACGTGAACGGTGAACTGCTGGACGTCAAACGTTGAACGGTGAAATGCCATTTAAACGTTTTTGGTTTATTCCCGTTGCTCAAATAATTTCGATTTGAACCTTTTTTCAAAATCGATTTATATATTTTCCTTACGGCTTATTTCAAATCATTTTACATTGAATTGCAATAATTCAATATGTATTTAAAAAATCGATTTGCATTGAATTTTTTAACATCGATTTATATAAATCGATTTGAGTGGTGGTTTTAAAGTTAAATCGATTTTGTTAAAAAGGGTGGCATTTAGAATTCGATTATATGGAGTTTAGAAGGTGGCATTTTTTACTAATTTGAGAGGTTTATTATATGCCATAAAATCGATTTGAAGTTCTTTAAATAAATCGATTTGGTTAATCCATTTAAAATCGATTTGTGTTAAATCGATTTGTTGTATGCCATGATATTAGGGGAAGGCATTTTTTATAAGGCAAGGGTATTTTCTAATCAAAAATTAATTTTAATTAAAATAAAAAAATTCATTTATTAAAAGTTGCAATTGGAGATTTTTTGTGACACAACATGGCAAAAACTCAAAGTGCTCGGTTTCAGATCGAGAAGTTCAATGGAAAAAACAACTTCGAGATCTGGAAAGTGAAGATGTATGATCTACTCGTGCAACAAGGCGTGGCGAAGGCACTGTTGGGAAAAGCCAAACAGCCTTACACCATGACAGATGATGAATGGAGTGAGTTGGATGAAAGAGCATTGAGCGGCATTCGACTGTGTTTGGCAGATGATGTTTTGTTTAACATCGTGTCAGAGAAAACTGCTGCTGGTTTGTGGACAAAGCTTGAAAAGTTGTACATGACAAAATCCTTAACCAATAGGATTCTTCTGAAGCAACAGTTGTATAGCTTGCGCATGAAGGAAGGTACGACGATAACTGATCATCTGAGTACCTTTAATACTCTCCTGGTGCAGTTAGAAAGTATAGAAGTAAAATTTGAATCAGAAGATAAAGTTGTAACTTTATTATGCTCATTGCCCGAGTCATGGGATCATTTTGTTACTTCTATAAGTCTTAGCTCATCAGAAACCCTTGAATTTGATGATGTTGTTGGAGCTTTGTTGTCTGAAGAAACAAGGAAGAGGTCAAATTCAGAAACCTCTTTATCAGAAGCAATGATGGTCAGAGGTCGTTCTAAAGAAAGACACTTCAGTAAGCACAACAACTCGTGTTCAAAATCGAAAGGGAAGAAGAGTAAGGTAAAGTGCTGGTTTTGTGGAAAATCAGGACACTTGAAGAAGGACTGTTGGAAGAAACAGCAAACATCCAAAGGAGACTCTTCAACAGAAAAGAAAGAAGCAAACACGACAGATACAGGGTCGGCATCCATTTCAAGTATGAGTGATGAAGTGTTATCAGTTAGTTTGTCTAATCATGATCAACATTGGCTGTTAGATTCTGGTGCGTCAAATCACATGTGAATTTATAGAGAGTGGTTTAAAACTTATAAATCAATCAATGATGGATTTGTTTATATGGGAAATGATGCCTCATGTAATATCATGGGAATTGGAAGCATCCAGCTTAAAATGTTTGATGGGACAAATAAAATTCTAACTGATGTAAGACACGTACCTGAACTAAGAAAAAACCTCATTTCACTAAGAGTACTAGACACTAATGGATATAAAACCTTTATTCAAGGTGGAGTAATGAAAGTTTATAAAGGAATTTTACTAGTCATGAAAGCAAATAAGGTTGGAAACCTTTTTCCGTTAGAAGGAAGAACAGAGTCAGATCATGATTCTACAGTATCTGAAAACAACAGTAATTCTATTCATTTATGGCATCAAAGGTTGGGCCATATGAGCGAAAGAGGATTAAAAAAAAAATTTGATCGTAAGTTACTTCCTAGTTTAAAATCTTCTAAGTTAGATTTCTGCAAACATTGTCTGTTTGGGAAACAGAGCAAGCAGAAGTTTAAAACTGGAAACATATTAGTAAGGAAATCCTTGATTATATCCATTCTGATATTTGGGGTCCATCTCCTACAACCTCATATGGAGGATCGTCATATTTTGTATCTTTTATTGATGATTTCTCTAGAAAAGTGTGGGTCTACATGTTAAAGAAGAAGTCTAATGTATTCACGGTTTTCAAACAGTTTAGAGCATTAGTTAAAAACATCACTGGAAGAACCATTAAATGTTTAAGAACTGACAATGGTGGTGAGTTTACTTCAAAGGAATTTGATAATTATTGCAAGGACGCTGGGATCGAAAGACATAAAACCATTGTATATACTCCTCAGCAAAACGGAGTCGCTGAACGCATGAACAGGACTCTTTTAGAGAGAGCAAGAAGTATGCTTAGTAATGCCAATTTGCAGAAGAAATTGTGGACAGAAGAGGTTTCTACGGCTTGTTACTTGGTAAATCGATCACCATCAACTGTGATAGGATGCAAAATTCCTCAAGAGGTATGGAAAGGTTATCCATGTGATTATTCTAAACTGAAAGTTTTTGGTTGTGATGCATATGCTCTAGTTTCGAAACATCAGCGTTCTAAGTTAGATCCTAAATCAAAAGAATATATCTTTGTTGGATATTGTGATGGGACTAAGGGATACAGGTTGTGGGATCCTACTACTCACAAGATCATCATTAACAGAGATGTTAAATTTAATGAATCTTCATTTGAAAATCCAGATGTAGATGATGAATTGAAACAGGATAATGAACCTAAGCTTCAACACATTCAGTTTGAAACCCGTTCAAATACTGATGATATTCTAGATGAACAAATTTCAGATTCAGATCATGAACAAGTTTCAGATGCAGATCATGAACTTGTTTCAGATGTTGATCATGAAGAAGTTCCTACAGATAATAATCAGCAAATTGTGGAAGTACCAGAAACATCTTTAAGGAGGTCTACGAGAATCAAACGTCTTCCTAAAAGGTATGATGATTATGTTACTTCAGTTGCTTTAACTGCTAACGATGATGAACCTTTGTGCTATCAGGAAGCTGTAGAAGGTTCTAACAGTGGTAAGTGGAAAGAGGCTATGAAGGACGAGATGAAGGCATTAGCCAACAATGCCACATGGGATCTGGTGGAACTTCCTAACGACAGGAAAATTGTGGGATGTAAGTGGGTTTACAAGTTGAAGAAGGGTGTTGATGATACAGAAGACAGGTACAAAGCAAGGCTGGTCGCAAAAGGTTTTTCTCAGAAAGCTGGCATTGACTTTCATGAGATATTTTCACCAGTTGTAAAAATTGTTTCAATTCGGATTGTGTTAGAATTAGTTGATTTACTTGATTTAGAATTACAGCAACTAGATGTTAAAAATGCATTTTTACATGGAGATTTAGATGAAGAGATTTACATGGAACAACTGGAAGGGTTTGTTCAAAATCGCAACAAGAAATTTGTCTGCAGGCTCAAGAAATCATTGTATGGTCTGAAGCAGTCGCCTCGACAATGGTACAAGAAATTTGATTCTTTCATGATGAGTCAAAATTATATAAGAAGTGAATATGATCATTGTGTTTACTTTAAGAAATTGAGTAATGGCATGTTCATTATCTTAGTGTTATATGTTGACGATATGCTTTTAGCAAGCAAAAGCATAACAGAGATCAACAGGTTAAAGGCTCAGATGGCTAGGACATTTGATATGAAAGATCTAGGAGCAGCAAGACAGATTTTGGGCATGGAGATTTTCAGAGATAGGAGCAATGGTAAGTTGTGGCTATCACAAAAGAAGTATATTGAGAAAATACTCTTGAGGTTTGGTATGAACAATGTGAAGCATGTTTCAGTCCCTTTAGCTTCCCATTTTAAGCTTTCTTCAAGTTTATGTCCTAACACTAATGAAGAAAAGGAATATATGTCTCGAATTCCATATGCCAATGTAGTAGGTTGTTTGATGTATGCGATGGTTTGTACTCGACCAGATATTTCACATGCAGTTGGGGTTGTGAGCAGTTATATGGCAAATCCAGGAAAAGAACACTGGTCAGCAGTGAAATGGGTGCTTCGGTATTTGAGGGGCACAAGTGATTACTGTATCACTTATAACAGGAGCAGTGAATTTGTTTGTGGATATGTTGATTCTGATTTTGCAGGTGATTTGGATAAGAGAAGGTCAACTTCAAGATATGTCTTTACTCTTGCAGGTGGAGCTATTAGCTGGATGTCAAAGCTACATAACATTGTTGCTTTATCCACTACAGAAGCAGAATACATAGCTGCTTCACATGCTTGCAAAGAAGCAGTTTGGTTGAAAGGTTTGTTTGGTGAATTTTGTAGGTTGCAGGACAACATCAAGTTATTTTGTGATATTCAAAGTGCAATTCACTTGGCTAAAATCCGGCCTATCATAGTAAATCAAAGCACATACCTATCAAATACCATTTTGTAAGACAGGTTATCACTGAAAGGGGAGTCTCTCTTGAAAAGGTGCATACAAAGTATCAGGCTAATTATTGTCAAGGTGGAGATTGTTGAGATTTTTTCTTTTAATTAAATTTAGAGAAAATCTCATGTAGGTGACAACAATAGGATTTGTTGCTACATTGGCTCCATCAATTTATGATGAGGAGTTAATGCATCCTATATTTGTTGTGAGAGAATTTATGAGTCTGTTGCCATTCACAGCTATAAAATGTAAGCCCGTAGAGGCAAGTGAGTATGATGAGGAATGTGAGGTGAGTGGAAGAGATGAGCAGATGAGAAACTCTGCTATTGTATTTCTTCAGTTGATGAATGAGATTGTCGATGCCCTGTTAGGTGGACGTAGCCCAGATTGGTTGGGTGAACCACGTTAAAATCTGTGTTTTTCATGTTTAAATGTTGTGTGTGTGTTATTTGTTTTATGTTTTCGCTGTGTAATTACTCTAACAAAAAGGACCACCAAGGTTCTATGGCTTTTATACCTCCAGCCTTTGAGTCAATGACTTCACCAACTTCAGGTAAAATTATAAAATTTTCCTTCCAAATATATTTGTTTGTTACTTTCTTTCTTTGAGGTTCTTTGTCATTGTTTCTTACTCTTACTCTTCTAGGTAATTTTTTTAAATTGGCCATTTCTCTTTTATTATCATGGCTGGAATTTTTATGATTATATTATACGAAATATGTACGATACTATTAGGGTTCTTCTTATATTTTTTTAACTGAAGGTTTCCTCTTAACCTTGAATTTTGTACGGCCATATGCAAGCCTCAGTTTCTATTCCCTTTATGTCTAAGTGATAATTGTATTATTAATATCTATTTGTACTATGTGTTCTTTCGATAGAATAAATCACTCGAATAACGATGACTGAGGTTTGATTTCTCAAACATATGTTTCGCAGGATTTACAATATATTGTTAGTCGTATTTTCTCCTGTGTCATTTGCTTTGTCTGATTCAGTATATATTTATATATATGTATTTTATGAAATTTTTACTTAGATTATTGTAACATGCATGTCTTCGCATCTCATATATTTACTAGTCAATAGAATCATGCAATGAATGGAATAATTTTGTTTTCCAAATAGTTTAGATTTTTATAATCCCTTAATATCCTTCCCAGCTTAAATTTGACATCATCCTAATGTCTGGTCATAATTTTTGGGAATACATGCCATCTTGTTAAAACATAGATGGATATGATTTTTTAAAATTATCCTCTAACTCCCAAGTTGGTCATAATTTTTAGGAATACATGCCATCTTGTTAAAACATAGATGGATATGATTTTTTAAAATTATCCTCTAACTCCCAAGTTGCCTCTTCTGGATGGACATGTTTCTATTGAATCTTCAACTATGTTATGTTCTGTTTTGGCGCATGACTACCCTCCGGTCTAGAATACATAGAAATTTTTCTAGGAACTCTCCCTCTGGTTCCCCTGTGCAACCTTCCAATAAATTATATTAGTTGAGTCATTTACATACGTCTTTAAAAAAGAGACATGAAATACATTGTGAACTTTTATATTTGCTAGAAGGGAAAGTTGGTAAGAAATTGGTCCAATTATGGCTAAAAGTTCAAAAGCTCAACAATATCTAAGTGATAGGCTTAGCACAATTACCAATCCTAAGTGTGTTTTTCTTTGGTTTTACTTTCAAATATACATGATCTCTCACATTGAATTCCTTTTGAAGCCTCTTAAAATATGCATAAATATTTTTTTGATCTTGTGTTGTCTTTAAATTTTGTCTGACTTGTTTAACTAATTCTTCCATTTCCATTAATATATTTGGCCCCAATACTAACCAATCTTAAGGATGGTCCCAACTTAGAGGTAATTTGTATTTTCTGCATATATTACTTCAAAGGGACTCATCTTCAAAGAGGTTTTGTACTCATTGTTATCGGAAAACTCAACTAGGTGAAGGTAGTCTTCCCACTTAGTTGGTTTTTCCATAACATACATACTTAATGTATCTTCCAAGATTCGATTAGATCTTTTTTTTCCCTCCAGTTTGAGGGTGATAAGTTGTACTAAAATTCAACTTTGTCCCCATTCCTTCAAATAATCCCTTCCAAAATTTTGAAGTGAATTTGGTATCGCGATATGAAATTACAGATTTGGGCATCGTGTGAAGCCTAAATACTTCATTCATGAAAATTTCTTCTATATTGATAGCTTTGAAGGTATATTTAACAAGAATAAAGTGTGCATATTTATTAAGCTTTTCTACTACTACCATGATTGAATCATGTTGCTTTCTATTCCTTGGTAGTATAGTAAAAAAATCCATGGTTATGGTTTCCCATTTCCATTTTGGAATTGGCAAGGGTTGCAACAATATTTTTGGGTGTTGATGGGAAGTCTTCACTTGTTGGCATTCTAAACACCTAGACGAATATTTTGTTGTCTCTTATTTCAAGTTAGGCCATTAATAATCCTTCCTCAACACAATTATCAGTCTTCGATATATAGGGTTTCTAACTATTAGTTTATTATGTAGCTCATCTAACACAAAAAAATTCAATTATGGGTTATTATGCAAGTAAATTGTGCCTCTAAACAACATCAATTTTTCATCATTTATTGAAAAATCAGCTTCTTCTTCATTTAATAAATCAGTTTCCTACATTTTCTTTCTAATTTGCAAGTATTATTCATCAAATTTTGTTGTTTTTTTTATCCTTTTAATCAAATGTGTATGTTAATTTTATTTTGAAAGTGTGCAAGTTTGCTATAGTTTTCTATTCAAGGCATCGACAATTTTATCTTATTTACCTTTAATATGTACAATTTCAAAATTACTCACTAATAAATGCTAATCGTCTACCTTGCTTAGCATTTAGGTTTGGCTAGTCAAAAATATATTTGAGGCTAACATTGTCTATTCTTAGTTGAAATTTCCTCTCAATCAAGTAATGTCTCCACATTTTTAAGGCATGTATTATGGCTGTCAATTCTAAATAATGAATAGCATAATTATTTTCATGGTCCTTTAGTTTTCTAGACTCATAACTGATTACATGGTCCTCTTCCATTAAAACAGTTCCCAATCCTTCTTTACAAGCATATGTGCAAAAAAAAAATTTATTTATTGGGGTCACCTAGTTTTAGGATGGGAGAAATGGTTAATAACTACTTTAGCTTCTCAAAATTGTCCTGCCATTTCTTATTCCATTCAAATTTTGTCCCATTTTTTTGTAGAGAAGTAATAGGATAAGCCAATTTAGATAAACCCTCTATAAATATTTTTTAGTAACATGTAATCCCCATAAATTATCTAACATTAGCCACATATTTAGGCAATGGCCACTCAATAGTAGCTTTAATCTTTTCTGGATCTACAAAAATCCCTTCCTTAGACACTACATGCCCCAAATACTGAAATTGTTATTGGTAGAATGAGCACTTGCCAAACTTAGCATATATCTCATTCTCTCTAAGTGTTTGAATAACAATCTACAAATTTTGATCATGTTTTTCCTTACTCATAGAGTAAACTATAATATCGTATATAAATGCTATGAAAAATTTTCCAAGAAAAGGAATGAACACTATATTCATCAAACACATCAAGGTTATTCGTGCATTAATGAGTCCAAATGGAAACACTACAAATTCATAGTGTTTATATCTTGTTCTCAATGTTTTTTATGTATATATTCATCATTGATCCTTATTAGATGATATCTCGACTTTAGATCAATTTTTGAAAAGATTGATTCTCCTTGAACTTGGTCAAACAAGTCATCAATTTAGGGTAAAGGGTATTTGTTTTTAATTTTCACTTGATTCGGCTGCCTATAGTCAACACAAAGCCTCATTGTGACATTTTTCTTTATGACAAATAAAATTGGTGCACCCCAAGGAGACACACTAAGCCTTAAGTACTTTTTATCGAGTAGATCTTGCACTTGAATCTTCAGTTCCATTAACTCAAGGATATACTCATCCTATATGGAGCTTTGGACATCGAAACAAATCCAGGAATGAGATTTCAATAATGAATATATATCTCTCCTTGGAGGAAATCCTAGTATCTCCTTAGGGAAGACATCTTTATATTGTTCTGAAATAGAGTACTCTTCTAAATATGTTTCTTTTTTTTGTTTTCAATTAAATCCTCAACTTGAACAACAAATGTTTGACGGCCCTTGCAAGCACATTTCTTCAATTGTAGGGAAAAAATATGCCTCACAAAAAAAATCCTTGGTAGCCCTTTAACTCACAGGGGCTTCACTGGGGGAGCAATACCATACCACGTGGGTTCATATTGGGGGATATATATTGAGGAAAAAATTAAATAATATATTGGGGGATATATAGGAGGTAAAGGGTTTTTATACTGGCGGGTATAAAAAATGGATCTCAAAGTTAATGAAAAAATATAAAGGGGTATAAAAAATGTTAAGGAAAAAATGGATACCTACAATATTTAGTTGAAGTAGGGGTTTTTTGAATTAGGAAGGTGTATTGGGTTTGTATTGGTAGAAGGTTAAATAATGTGATTTTTAGGGGTATTTTCCAATATGTAGTCAAATTAATGGTATTGTTTAATATGCCATGAACGCACACGATAGGTGAGAGGTTCATTGAGTGAAGTCCCTGTGCTTTAACTATGCAGACCTCTCCATCATCATTAACATGGTTAAAGGATTTCTCTAAGAAATTCAAATTATTTTATGAGATTCAAACCAGTCCATCCCAATTATCATGTCATATGGCCCCAAAGATAAAACATTTAGACTCAGTTGAGTGTTCATTCCGTTCAAGTTTAATAAATTATTTTTGTTGATTTCAATTACTTTCCTTTTTGTTATTGTGGCTAGTTGTACTAACCACAGTTTTCTTTTTTTTCCTTTCTAAGTTCACACTTTTCAACTGTAGGAGAGGAAATGTAACTTAAGGTAGACGGAGGGTCTATTAATACTAAAACATTTTGTTTAGAAATTTTACCTTGGATTTCCACCATTGTGGATTGGTGGTATGCATGTCTTCCATCTAATGTAGCATTTATCCTTAGAATATTGCACGAAATGTCATTAACTATTGAAGCTTCCTGCGGGTTATTTATTGTGCCCCTTTGTTTGCTAGATTTTGTGGATAGACTCTCCACAAATGATTTTCACTACAACCCCAGCATTTAATCGAGGGTCTGGTTGCTTCTAAAAATATTTTATTCCCTACTCCTACTCCTTGTCCACTTTTCTATCCAAAATTCCTTGGTTGGTTCACACTTCTGTTATAATTCCCTCCTTGGTTACTCTTGGAAGTATTTGGGAAAATTAATTTCTTGAACCATTTTTTTCTTATTTTTGAAATTCTCTTGATTTTTGGCCATCCAAATTTTTGAGTTGTCACCTTTCTTATTATTTTGAGAAAAACACATCTTCGCCTGTCTTATAGTTTCATCCATCATTTTTGGGTTATTAAAAATCAATCCTTTCTCTGTATGAGAAAGATAGGTAACAAATATTTGTATTTTAGCCTTTTCCTTCTTCAAGTATAGTACACGTATCGGCAAACTCGTGAACTTGTTCATAAAATCATCCATGGTAGATTGTCCCAATCTTAACTCATGAAAATCTCTAGCTTTTTCATCGAAATACATTCCAGTTAGATATTTATTTTAAAACTATTTTCTAAAGAGTTTCCAGGTTAGATTTTTACTTCTAATTCTTTTAACATATTTGTTTTCCTCTCACCATAAGGTTGTCTTACCAGTAAATTGGTAAGTTGCTAATATTTCCTTCAAATTACTTAGACAATTATAGACCTCAAAGTATTTTGACATATTAAGAAACAATGCTTCTACCCCTTCTTCGGATTCACCACCAAAATTAGGAGGCCTAATCCTTTTTAACTCCCCTTGAAACTCAAATGTAGTCCTCTTATTTCTAGATGCAGAGGTACTACTTTCATATTTTTGCTCTTCTTCCTCATCAAGCTCATGATTTTTGCTTCCACTAGAAGTTATAGAATTTGTTCTATCTGTTGACTCACTCCTAGATCTCTTGTTATGAATTTTTGTTGTCTACTTATTGGTCCTATCTTCTCTAATTTTCACAACATACAACCATTAATCTCATCCTGTTCTTTTTTATCTTTGGACAATCTTTCTTGATTTTCCTTTATGTTATCTAAGTCTTCCTTCAAGCTACGTATCACTCCTAGATCTCTTCTTATGAATTTTTGTTGTCTACTTATTGGTCCCATCTTCTCTAATTTTCGCAACATACAACCATTAATCTCCTCTTGTTATTTTTTATCTTTGGACAATCTTTCTTGATTTTCCTTTATGTTATCTAAGTCTTCCTTCAAGCTAGGTACTACTTGCATCAACTCAGATTCTTGGTTTCTTGTATTATCAGTTCCTCCTCCAGTCATTCCAATCTCAGCATCAAGACCTTCACCAAATCTTGGTGATCCTATGGAAGTCTCCTCATTGTGTTCTTCAACAATACTTCAAACCTTTTACTATGGTCCTTTGTTAATCTCATCATAATATAAATAAAATAATTGTTTTAGTTTTAGGACCCATAAAATGCCTACTGTTATAACCTACAACTTTTACACCACTTATAATGTACATCTTCTTTTATATATATATAACATTTCCTTTTTTATCTATGATTTTCCTCAATAATATTTTATTCCTAAACTTCTATTATCGTTTCTATTTTTAGACTCAAACTTACATAATATTCTTGTATTGGAAAATTGGTAATCTATATTGGTCAATATCTATTTTTTAACAACTATAAGAATCATTAGACTTTCAAATGTTTGTATATTAACTTTATAAGTATCTATCTTTTAACAACTATAAAAATTTTGAATATTTATATATTAACTTTTCTTTTCTTTTTTTCCTTTGATTCCATTTAAATGTTCTCATGAAATCTGAACCATAAATGTTAGGCTATTTATTACTTTGCCTACTTATCTTTTGAAGATGGTATCATAGGTAAAACTTTATTGAGTTACCATATGAAACCTGCGTTTTAATTTAAAATCTGACAACACTGTTGTATTTTATACAATGTTACTTTTATTTTCCTGTACCACAATTATAATATTAATATCTCCAACAACATTACTTATAGTCCTAGCTCGATCCTTCATAATATAGTCTTTATGTAAAGATGTACTAGTTTTCCATTTTTTTAAACATATCTTAAGCTCCTTTGTTTATTTGTATCGTGTTTCTTTTACATATATTAATGTTCATATTCCAATTTCATGGTTTCCATGTGGTATTTTATTTCATGGTTCAATATTTCAAATCTGACATAGTTATTGGTTTTTCTATTTAATCTCTACATCCTTCAATGATGTCTATGTATCAATATATTGTGCCTCCACGGCTTATCCCTTGACCTACCAGATCGACAGATGAGATGTGATATGTGTAATCAATGGTGGAAAGTGATTGTAGGGTTTTCTTATAGTTTAATGGATTTGTCGACGTTCTTTGTCGGCTCATTCAATTCCTCTCTGCATTTGTAATTTCCGTCTCAGCAACTAAACTTGTTTCATTGCAATAGAAACACTAAGGGTTTCATCTCTACTAGCCATTGGTTCGACAGTATTTGCAATAGACAGTATTTGTTATTATTATAGCATACGTAACTTTTATTTACTGATGTGATACACAAATTGTTTCTTTTTATAATTGTTAAGGTAATAATCTTTTTTAAAGACCGAAGTTGTCTACTCAGTATGTGGAATGGTTAGGATGGCAGTTTTTTTTTGCTGGAATTTGGTAAACTAAAATTCAAAAAATTAGATAGTTGGAGTGTTTGGAATCCATTTTTGATAGTAGAAATAGATTCAGCACGATCAAAAACTTTTAAGGCACTCAAAATACTAAAGTTTAACAACTGTAAACAAGATTTTGAACAAATCTTTACTAGATTTTTTCAAAATCATTGCCGAATTCTAAACCATTTCACTGTTTTTTTTAGACTAAGCTATTCTCATATCATTGTTTTTACTACATACATATTGATGCTTCTATCTTGACTTCTAGTTGAGGGTTTGTTACTAGACTTGGGCCGTTGGCTTTAAAACCTTTTCCCGAGTTTAAACTTGTATATTAGCCTTTGGTCTTGTATATTAGACTTTGGTCCTTCATTATGGAGCAATAATACCTCTCAAGTAATTCTTTGAGACAAAAACTCACTTATCTCTAGTTTTCTTTCCAGAACTCATTAATATTAAATTTGGGTTTTAACTATTAGGATAATTTTACATTTCTCTTTTCCTTGTTCCTTTCGGTCAAAAAGGACCACCAAGGTTCTATGTTTTTTATACTTCCAAACTCGAGTAAATTTATAAAAAATTTCTTTCAAATATATTTGTTTATTAATTTCTTTCTTTGAGGTTCTTCGTCGTTCCTTAGTCATTATTATATTCTTCCTCTTTCCTTCGTTATTATTATATCTGTAGCTACAGGTATATTACATTAGCTTTACTAATAATTTGATATTAATTCAGTGTTATGTTTTTATATAATTTAACTTTAACTATATTTATTATTTATTTATTTTTATTATTTAAATTTATTTATCTGATTTTTCATTGGTTAATATTTTTCACTTGTACAAAATGCATTGTAATTCACACTTCTCATTTATTAAATAGGCTGCTGCTCTATCTGCTGTCATAATGATATGCAAGCCTTTCATCCCAGTGGCGTAGGTTACGATCTTGTAGTTCAATAACATTAATGACCGAATTAATGTGAAGATGTACCGTATACTTTTATTACCGTGTGACATGTTATCCAAACCCCTGAAGCCATATGTGAATTATTTGCAGAGTCTCTTCATATAAAGATTGGAGCACCTACACCTGTAGGCTCATCCAACTCAGAAAAATGCATGCCACTCCACTCTATTGCACAAGTATCAACCATTGAGGCTATGTGATGGTGTTTCTATACGAATTAAATTATAAAATTTATTTCATACGCCAAATGAAATGAGTAAGGAATATTTGTTTCTCAGATTTTGTTTTTCCTCCTGGTGCTTGTTGCCTTTAGTCTTGTCTGTCTCCCCCGTCGTTTGGGAATTGGGACTATATTAAATTTTAAAATACACATTAAATATATAACTATACAAAATATTAAACAATTTTAATTGCTATATATTATGTAATTTTAAATAAAAATAACATGCAACTTTTTGAGTAATAACAATAAATTATTTTAATTATATATATACCTTATATTTTTTGTTATTATAAATTTATAATAATATTTTTATTTTTATTATTATAAATTTTCATAGAATATTAAGTATTCATAAATTATATTTTTGTAGACATATCTAACCAGAACAACTACCTTTTAATATATATGTTTTAGGAAAATGTAAAAGCTTCTAAATGGTTTTCTCAACAAGACAATATGATATTGTTATTGTGGTTGCATTGATTAGATTCTAAACTTTAACACTAACATAAATTCTTAATTTTTACTTTAATTTAGCTATATTTTAACTAAAGTAAGCCGCAACTTTATTACAAAGCAAATCTTCATACACATCTTTAAACTCAAATTGCAACATTTCTATATTTACATTAAGCGACAAGTAGTAGCTACTGTGTAACCCTTGTTATTTTCGAGATTTTTTTTTAATTACCCATTTCCCTTTTATGATTCTCTTATACGAAATATGTACGATACTGTTGGGTTATTCTTGTATTTTTTTAACTTAAGGTTTCGTCTTAAACTTGAATTTGTTACAGCCATATGCAGGCCTCGGGTTCTATTCCCTTTATGTCCAAGTGCTCATTTTGTTAATATCTGTTTGTACTATGCATTATTTCAATATAATAAATCACTCAAATAACGACGGACAGGGTTTCATTTCTCGCCCATAGGTCCAGCAAGCTTTACAATATATTGTTAATTGTATTTTCTCTTGTATCGTTTCCTTTGACTAATTTAGTATATATTTATATATGTATTTTATGACAATTTTTTCTTAGATTATTGTAATGTGTATATGTCTTCATAGCTCATCTATCTACCAGTCAATAGAATCATGGAATGATTGGAATAATTTTGTTTTCCAAATTTCTTTAGGTGTTTTTAATCCCTTCACCTGTTATTTACCATAACAGTGAACAAATGTTCGTTTTTGTGCATTACTAATTATCCCATATTACTATAATGTTTTATTTATACAACTGGAAGCATATAAGGTTTTTTTATAGACATCTGACATATTTTATGAGCATATATGCATGTACAATCTTCATTTCTGTCAAATTTCTTAAGGTTATATTGATGCATAGTTTGTTTTTCTTGTACATACATTTGGAATATTTTTACAAAACATAATCTCCTCACAGTTAATTTATGATCAAACTCCATTCTAACTCTTTTCTTTTAACTCTTTATGCTATCCTATATAATGCATATTAATTATATAGTTCTTTCCTCTTGTCATGGGTACTTCATATACTAGGAATATTTTCTGGTTTTTCATTCGATGTTTCCAAAAGTTCTAAAATTTAGAAGAACCAATTTCACTTCTCTGTGTCAGGCATTCCAAACCCTTGGTCTCCCATTCTACCTGGGCATGAATACTTGTTCGGAGAAAACTTCTAAAATTTAGAAGAACCAATTTCACTTCTCTGGGTCAGGCATTCCAAACCCTTGGTCTCCCATTCTACCTGGGCATGAATACTTGTTCGGAGACCAACCTCCGGAGTGTTAAATTTTGAAATGTTTATTATTTTATTTTCTTTCCTTATGTCATATAGTTCTTCTTGGACCTAAGTAACTATGAAAGGCTATAAGCTTCTTTTGTAACAATAATATCACGTTCACTATGAATAGAACATTCAAGTTCCATTTGTATTCAGTTAATTATAGATTTCTTGAGGATGGTTGCACTTCTCTCAAAATTTGTCTTTCTATAATATATTCAGATTATAAAAACTTTGTTTATATTTTTGGAAAGGAATGACTATGTATTTAAGCAATATGGTGCCTATCTTTTAGCTATACTCACTGTATATTTGTGATAATTTTTCATGTTTCAAATTTAAAATAAGTATCTACAATTATTTTTTTTCTTAATTCAATTATGATAAAAGATGAAATGCATTCATACTCAATTTACTTTGTATATATACTTACTCTGATATTTTAAGTAATTTTTCTCTTTCTAGAAACATAATTGTTTTTTATTATATTTTTTTATTTTTTATTTTTTATTTTTTATTTTTTTATCTTTTTTTCTTTTTATATATTTTCCTGTGTAATAATAAATAGATATATAAACAATATATTTACTTCTACTTAAATATACATTCATGTATTTTCATGAAAGTCTTTGAATACAATTGCGAATTTAAACTAATTTCTTAATTCTATCTCTATATACATATATATATTTTTTCCATATCTAAAATATATATATATATTTGTTGATATGGGAAATGAAATTCTCATATCAACACACACACATATGGAAAATGAAATATATATATATACTTAATTTTTATGTCTTGTTCTAAATACTTACTTTTGTACAAACATAACCTAATTGAAAATAAAACAACATATAACTATTTTTCTTTTATAACCATAGAAAAGGCTTGTAGTTTTCATTTTTTACTCTCATTTCAATAATAAAGCAAAGAAACAATTATTCTAATTCTTTCCTTTCTTCATTTTCCCTATCAAAATATGAACTACTCAAAATAGAAAACATAACATTGTTCTATATTTTATTCTTCTAAACATATTATAAGGCAATATCTTGTCACTCTCAAAGACAATATCTTGTCTTTTAGGAAATAATTAATTGGCCAATTTCATAATTTCTCAATAAATATAATCATCTATATTAGATTATTAAGACTTAATGATGGGTAATTATTAATGTTGTGGCATCATCTCTCTTTCAATTACACATACTCCAAAATTAATCTTCCAAATTTCTTTATTTATAAAAACAAAACATTATAATTACAAATTTATAATTAATCATTATTAGTAATAAATTATTGATAATTAAATTATTCACATGTTTTCCAAACTTTAATCATTCAAAAAGCAAATGCACATGTACACAATTAATTATATACACATCAAGTCAAGGGATATCGCATCTATTATATTAGCATATATGTCCTTCAGTTCCATACACATCAAATCAAGGGATATCGCATCTATTGTATTAGCAAACATGTCCTGCAGTTCCACAGATATACTTGGATTGGCCAATCACAAAGCTCCAACAAGATTTAGATATGATTCAATATTATAAATTGAAGAGGACCAACATAATGTATCATAGAACTATGAATTTGAATCTCGGACTTCTGTGTAGAAGTAACCCACTCTTAGGACTGTAGATGTAGCTCCAATAAATCACCATGAACAAAAGGGATAAACCCTAGATCTTAGAAAAGGCTTGTGCAAGTGTGCCAAGGAGGCGTATAGGCTTCAGATCATGGTAATGCATCTCTGAAATGGAGGACACATGATAACCATAGATCATGTTAATCAAGATTCAAATCGGCGTCAAGGAAGGGTCTCAATCATCACTTAAATTGTTTAATTGAGCTCAAATATATGCCCTAAAAGATGGCTGAAAATTTTCAGAGAAGAAATCTTAGCTTCCACCAAGATTTACTTAAGCCCTTATATTGCATACATATCACAGCTTCAAGTGCATTGTATTACAGTGAAAACCAAACCCAAGGATGCATCCATATGCCAAAAACCCTTCGGAGATTCAATATCCTAATCACAACAAAGATAATGGCCTTAATACCAAACTCAAAGATCCACCCAAGTTGCTCTCACATCAGTTTCCTCAAAGGTCTCAGTATTGTATCTTTTGGAAGGACCAAAGATCATGCAAATGAAGGACCTTAAAGAGACGTCATAGTTCAAAAACATAAGATACAAAGCAACCCAAAATCCTTACGTTTTGATCTCCTTTGCAAGGTATGCAGAAATAGACAGGGTCACAGGCATATGAGCCTCGGGATCAATCTTCAAAGGGGTTGAATGGACATAGGAAAGCACAGCAAAAAACACATCCCATGAATTAGAATATTAATCCCATAAACCTTTAGAAATCGACCTCCCAAACTGGATATTCAAGGCTGCACAGACCACAAAAATATGTCCCATAAGATAAGCTTTCAAATCATTGCCTTTGTGAAGAAAATGAGCACCTTTTTATATATTTTGAATGGGTTCCATTGTGGTATCCGACTTGTATAATTGGGGGAGGGGAATTTGAAAATCAAATATAATGTTTGGAGCCAAAAACCCCATGATTATTTAGGCTGAATTAGGATAAGTTTCAATTTTTAATTTTACTTGGAGAAAAAAAACCCTTATGCCCATGAAAAAAATATTTAATTTAATCCTTTAATGAGATTTCTTTTTGGCCTCATGATTTGATCAATTTTATAGCCACTAATAATTTCTCACATAGTCTCATATGGGTACTTTGACCACATGAGGGGGCACCGACTTTGATTGGGCATATCTCTCAAATTGTGAGAAGCCTCATGAAAAGCCATATATAGTGGAATTGCCATGAAGAGGAACATCATCTTATGATAGTTTCACATGCATTTTCATTGATCTTCTTAGCCAAAATATTCATCAATTATGGGGTACACTGCAAGGGATAGTTACCTTTTAGGTTTTCTTATTCATTGGAGCTTCCAACTAATGCAATATATGACGTATATTAAGAGCATTCAAAGATCTATGTTGGCACCACTGACAACATCATTTAAGCAGAGGGAGTGTTACAAAAACTATATGGACTTACAATGTTTCTCCCTCTAACTAGAAGTTAAACTCAAGGGAAAAAAATTTGGATAAAATACAATGTAAGTTTTATTTTTTGGGTGTTGAACCCAAAATCTATCGATTGATTAGTTCTAGTATAGCAATGTTATATGGATGCTTTTGATTGTTGAGATGGTGGATTCCATCATTATCTTAATATTTCCATATTTTATATTTCTAGGTATACTATGTCAAATACATGAGGTAGGGTAAAAACTCAGTCTTGTGGAAATCGTATTGACAAGGAATCGAACGCCAGATTTATGTTATTGTTTTTTTGTGGTTTTTGTAGAGTTAGCTGTGAAAAGTGGGAATGAGTTTTTCCTTGAACGGAAATAATTTTTTCATAACAGTTCTGAAAAGTAATATTAAGGGAGACAAAGCCATTACAAGTGTAAAGGTCAAGGGTTCGAAGACCATATGACTTCCAATGGGGAAAAAATGGGGGCAGAATTAGCACCAATGTTAATTTGAAATGGAAACCCCTATCATTCTGGGTTCCCACCAATGACGATAAGGTTATCACTAATTACAACTTGCTCCCTCTCACTGACAATTCAGCCATACCTATAAGGGGAAATAGTTGAAACCTCAAATCTATTGAGGGTTTCAAGACCTTAATCTATTCACTCATTACTTCTAATAGAGCCAATTTTAGAGAATTGGATTTCGACAAAATTGGAAAGGAGTTTGTTGTTTTTCAGGGTAGTGTTGAAAGCTCAAAATTCTCTACCTCAACATTATAAGGGAGACGACCCATTCGAGCCCTTAGAGCAGATCCTTCTCCGTTTGGAATAGTGGTTCCAACTGGTTAAAATAGGTCTAGTTACCTTCTCTCCATCTGTACTAGCTTAAAGTATGATTTTCATTTACTAATAGAGAAGAGACATCAGATCATCCCTATTACCGATCATGCAAGAAAATGATCCTTAAGTTGATTTGGGGCTTAGCCAAGCCACAACTAGATTTTTCCTCTTTGATAAGAGGAATTCTAGGAATGTGGAATTAAATCTAAATGTAAGCAAAAGGAAATAAATCCTAAGCCTATCTCGATTAGGAAGATATATATATAACCCAATCGAGAACAAAGTAATTAAATTAATTGGTATTTTAACATGCTTGGCTTAAGATGAATATGTAGCTAATGAAGTAATTCAATTAACCGATATTATGAATACTAATACACATTATGTTCAGAGATATATAAACATGAATAATTAATCAACAACATTATGGAAGTAGTTAACAAAATGATGATGATTATTAAATAGGTAACTCGAATGATTAAACAACAATATAAGAAAATAGTTCACAAAATATTATTGTTTATTGAATCAGAATTAAAAGGTTGATTTTTGAGTAAATAGTTACTCAGAAATCAGATTTCAACACACAAGATCATAGATAAATAACAACATATAATGGAGGCAAATTACTCACATAGACATTAGTGCACAAATATGAATAAAAATGACACATTTATGTCATCATAAAATGAAACCAGTATTAAAAACAATAGTATTTTAAATACCAATTTCTTGAATATGTTTCTCTAGTTTTGATCTCCAACAATCCTCTACAGTGCTTGAATTCTGCTACAAAAATCAAGTTACAGTAGTGCAAGCTCTGCTCTCCATACATAGTTCAGAATGCAAAAGAAAAATCCTCAATTATCCCCCAGTTCTAATATTTTACTCTCCTCTCACCTACAACTCTAAATCCCCATTACAATAGTGCTTTTAAGAATTCCAAAAATGCAGAGAAGATAATTCCTTTGTACATTTTTTTATCACTCTGCCAGATCTCTAAGGCTGAGAAAAATTCCAAACAGAGGTAACCACAGACCAAGCTCTCGCCAAGTAGCTAGCCCTACTAGGCAGGAGAGGGCTCTCTCTAAGGGATCACAGCCAAGAGGGCTAGATCAATTAGGTTTTAGGTTAGGTATAGTAGCATAGGGGTATTTATTTGGTTGATTTGGGTGCTAGATGAGTGAATTAGGTCAAAGAGGTAACTAGGTTAGGGAAAATAAGATTAGAATTGCAGGAATCTGATGGGGCAAGGTAGGTAAGCACTCTAACACTTTCAGGTTTTTAGGTGATCAGGAGTTCATAAATTTTTCTCAAAATTAGAAGTTACAGGATTGGTTTGAAACTAGGATGGTTTCATATATCTCATCTTCCTAATTCTACTGCCGTAAACGGTTCGAAAAACTGATGTCGTATGAGGAAGATATCGTGTTCTAATCGAAATGCCAAATAGCTAAAATTGCAACAGTTTGACCAGGTTTGACTGGGATGCACAGTCAAAAAAGTGGAGGTACAATAAGAAAAAGAGAACATTCCTTTCCACCAGACCAATTGTTGGAGGACAAGTGTCAAGTTTCTATTTTAAGGTACAGTTTGGGAGAGCCAATTAGAGGGTGCCACGTGACTAGCCCTGAGGCTTCCACGTGTCCCTAAAATGGCATGTTAAAATTTTATGAGGGGCCACAGGAATCAAACCCCAACCTCCCTTCAGGCACGTGCACACACTACCATCTAATCTACACGAGTTACTTAACCTCATAAGGAGTCGGGTTGTATTTAACGTTTGTTGAAATCGCAATTGGGGGTTGGGAACCGCCAATGTCCCAACCCGCTAGCGGTCTTGTTATACATATCACATGGCAACATTTAATGTCAGCTCCTTCACGCGGTTAGTGCTAATCGACAACCTTCAACCACAGTTCAAACCTTTCAACTGTAGTTTATAACGTGGGTTCCGCCTAACCTCCGACGATTATGTAGCGGTTTGGGGGTGCGCATGTGGCCACCCCCCCCCCCCCCCCAACCATAAAAATTTAATGCAGTAGTCAGATTCGGCGGAACAGTTAGCGGGCACGCCAAAATTGGCGGCTAAGCCCAATTTTAACTCTAGTTAAGTGGAGTTCTCCACTTTTAGTGGAGCTTTCCTAGGTGAAACTGGGAAAAAGTGTAGGAGGCCCAATTTTCAACCATTCTGAGTGAATGAAGAGTCATTTTTTACTAATTGGAGCGTTTTGGAGCCATTTTTGCAAAGAAAACATCCATTAGAGCATTGTAACTACATGTAATAGCAATTTTTTGAGCATAATGAAAGATGGACATGCCATTGGGAGTTGGACCAGCAGATGTAGCCCAGGAGGGATGAACTACTTCATCATGCCTATTATGTAAATTTCATGTGGTGACTTATTTCTTTGTTTTAAACTATTGTTCAATATTATTTAAGCTTATTTTATGCTTCTAATTTACTAAAAATCATCTACAATTCATGGAAAAACTCCCCAATCCTTATGCAAACTCATGAACCAATTATGCACATGTTTTTAAACTGAAAAGACACTTAGCATAGAAAAACTAATATAGTCATTTCAGATCAGATTGGTATCAAAGCTAGAGTTTATTCTATGGTGTTTTTTAGTGCAAAGAATTGTTTAACTGTTTGCAAGTTTTAGATGCTTACAAGGCTCAAGCTCAAAAGAGGAGAAGGAAAATTGGTGGAAGCAGAAGGGTCTCAAAAGGAACCAAAGCAAAGGAAAGTAAGATTTCCACAATCTCCACCACCTAGTTCACCTCCTAAAGAATCAAAAGCTCCATTAAGCATTCCTCGCGAGGAAGGAGAAATCCATGAAGAAGTTGAACCTCAGGAGGAAGAACAAGTGTTCAGGAAAGAATTTCTTGACATGACTGAGATGGTTAGAATCCTTTATCAAGAAAGGAATGAGAAACTGTAAGGAGAAGGATCTAAAATCCAAAATGAAGGACAAGGATCTTCAAGAGGTCAACATGGTGAAGACAAGTCAAAGAAGGGAAATGGAGGAAATGGAGGCAATGGAGAGCCATCATCCTCGCCCTCATCATCATCATCTTCTACTTCTTCTTCAGTACATCAACCACACAATTCCAAGAGCACTGGTAAAAATCCTTTTTTAAAACTTGATCTTAATTTCGAATTTCCAATGTTTAATGGTGAATTAAATGTAGACAAGCTAGATAATTGGATTAGACAATTGGAGGTCTATTTGAAAATACAGAACCTTCAAGATGATGATACAAAAATTCAATTAGCTTCTTTGAGAATGGAAGATGCAACACTTGTTTGGTGGGAAGCCAAGACAAAGGAGGAAATCAAGAAACATGGTAAGATTATTCTATCATGGTCATATTTAATTACTTTTATTAAACAATGGTTTTATCCATTATCTCATATGTAGAAAACCATCATGAATTGGCAGAACTTTAGGCAATTAAAGGGAAAAAATGTGCAAGAATACACCCAATAATTTAGGAGAAGAGCTCTCTTATTAGGGTTGTATTTGCAGAGTCAAGATACTTTGTTAAAGTACATAGGAGGCTTACATAGCTACCTAAAACATACTATTCTCTTGTTTAATCCCACCAGTCTAGATGAAGTTTATGTTCAGGCCACACATCTAGAAGCTAGAGGGAAGAACATTTCTGAAGAGGGTAGGAAGAAAAAGAATGCATCTATTAAGAAAGAGGGAGAAAAAGTGATTTGTAAACTTTTTTCAAAACAAGGCCATGATGAAACTCATTGTTGGAAATTACATCCTAAATTGAGGCCAAAGAAACCCAATAACAAAGGGAAACAGAAAACTGTTGCTACAACTCAACATGATTTAGGATCTAATTTAGGTGATGAATCTAAAATTACAGCCATGGGATTGAA
The DNA here is from genome assembly GCA_034641835.2 of Pinus albicaulis. Lineage (NCBI taxonomy): Eukaryota > Viridiplantae > Streptophyta > Pinopsida > Pinales > Pinaceae > Pinus > Pinus albicaulis. The sequence goes on along the minus strand of CM076578.1, from coordinate 106,350,448 downwards.
GAACATGAAGGGAAAATAAATTGAAACCAAACCCAGTACCAGTACATCAAACTGTCACATAAACACTCCAAATGAAGAAGAAAGAATAGAATTGTTTCATGTGAGGGGCATATCCAAGCATACCAAGATTGACACATAGTGGGTCACAAGCAAACTTAATATCTAAATATTTGGTCAAGAAACTTAATCTTGAGACCATACCACATCCAAAACCATATCCATTGGGTTGGATTTGTAAGGATGCAAATCTACAAGTTTCAAAGAACTGTATATTGAGGTTTGCAATCACGGCAAGCTTTGTTGACACAGTTTAATTAGATGTGGTTCCGCTTGACATAATTGATATTGTATTAGGGAGTCCTTGCTTGTATGATAGGAAAGCGATCTTCCATCTCCATGAGAACGAATATCATTTATTCAAATATGGCAAGGAGTTCATTATTAGAGCACATCGCAAGAAGACAAACATTGCTTTGGCAAATGCTGTACAGGTAAAGAGGCTGGTAAATTCAAGTAAGAATTTTGTTCTTCTTATGATTAAGCCTAAAGTTGATATTAATCATGAATATTTTGAGGGATGTGATCCTAAGTTGAAATCAGATTTATATGATGTGGTTAATGGACATCATGAGATGTTTCAGGAGCCAACAGGATTGCCTCCAAAAAGGGAAATTCAACATGAGATTCAGTTGCAACAAGATTGTCCTCTTCCAAACATCGGTATGTATCGCATGTCGATAATAGATAATACTAAAATAAAGAGGCAAATCAAAGAGATGTTGGATAAAGGAATCATAAGGCCAAGCACTTCGCCATGCGGTTCACCCATAGTCTTGATACCAAAGAAAGATGGGACTTGGCGCATGTGTGTAGATTTTCGAGCTTTGAACAAGATTACGGTTAAAAATCGTTACCCAGTCCCAAGAATAGATGATTTGCTTGATCAACTGAAAGAAGCAAATTTTTTCACTAAGTTAGATTTACGAAGTGGATATCATCAAGTAATAATTGCAGAAAGTGATATATGGAAAACTACATTCAAAACCAAACAAGGACTCTTTGAGTGGCTAGTTATGCCTTTTGGTTTATGTAATGTACCAAAAAATTTCATGCGAGTTATGGATAGTGTTTTGCGACCATTCCTTGATGACTTTGTTATTGTGTACTTAGATGACATATTTATTTTCAGCAAAACAAGATATCATGTCTTGCATGTGAATAGAGTGCTTGATATTTTGAAGAAAGATAAATTGTTTCTTAAGATGTCAAAGTGTGAGTTTGGAAAGACTTCTTTGGTCTATTTGGGACATATTGTAGGAGGAGGAGAATTGAGAATTTATCCTTCTAAAGTGGAGGCCATTGTGAATTGGCCCACACCCAAAATTGTTACCGAGGTAAGAATTTTCTCAGGTGCAGCTCAATATTGGAGGAAGTTTATTGCTAACTTTTCTTCCATTGCAACTCCTATGCATGCAGTGACAAGTGTGAAGAAAGGCTTCCAATGGGGAGGAAAACAACAACAAGCTTTCGAAGCTTTAAAAGACAAGATAATTTCTGCTTTAGTCCTTGCATTACCAAATTTGAGACAACCATTCAAGGTACAAACTGATGCTAGTGATTATGCCATTGGCGCAGTACTTTTGCAGCATGGTAAGCCTATCGCCTTTCATTCAGAAAATTTTAATGGTGCTATGGATAATTATCCTACATATGACAAATAACTATATGTATTGGTACAAAGCTTCAAGAAGTGGAAACACTACCTGATGGGTAAAGAGACTATTGTACACATCGATCACCAACCATTACAGTACTTGCAGTCACAAACAAAATTGCAGGAATCAAGACATTTCAGGTGGATGGGATTTATCCAACAATTTCACTTGTTTATAAGGTAAAAGAAAGGTATATTCAATAAATTTGTAGATATGCTTTCAATACCAATCATTATTGCTTCTACTTTACTCAAAAATTATTCTGTTGTACATGAGACTTACACAGAACAATATGCACATGACATTGATTTCCAAGATGTGTATGATAGTTTGAGTGAAGAGAATCAAGTTGAAGAAAAATATTATCACATGCATAAAAATTTGTTGTTTCATTTGGGAAAGCTATGTATTCCACAAGGAGAGAGGCTAAGTGTCATGAGAGAAGCTCATTATTCTCTTATTGATGGACACTTTGGGGTAAGCAAAACATTGGCGCATCTACAAAGGTATTGTTATTGGCCTCGCATGATAGATAGTGTGTCACATTTTATAAGAGGTTGTTATATGTGTGCAACAAGCAATCCTAGTAATAGGAATCTTGGATTGTACACGCCACTATCGGTGCCATCGAGGCCATGGGAGAGTGTCTCCATGGACTTTGTTGGAGGTCTACCTATGTCAAGAAAGCAACATGATTATCTTTATTTAGTTGTGGATAGATTCAGTAAAATGTGTATACTTATGCCATGTAAGAAAACCATTACTGCTGAACAAACTATTGAACTTTATTTTCAAAATTTTTGGGTTCATTTTGGATTTCTCACTTCTATTGTTAGTGGCAGGGATTCCAGGTTCATTGGGAATTTTTGGTCAAATCTATGGAGAATAATGGACACAAAGTTGAAAAAGAGTACCGCTTTTCATCCACAAACAGGTGGACAAACAGAGGTGGTGAAAAAAACAGTTGTGCATCTATTGAGAGGATATTGCAACAAACATCCTAAGTTGTGGGATGAACAACTGCATTACATTTAGCACGCTTACAACCGGGAAAAGCAATCTTCAACACAAACCTCGGCTTTTGAAGTATGCTTTGGCTATTTTCCAAAAGCACCATTAGACTTAATCTTTGGGAATGATGTTGCAATTAATGGCCATAGTGATATTGGTAAGGCTCAAAAGTTCATTGAGAAAAATTAGATTATACATCAACAAGTTCAAGAACATCTTCAGAAAATTCAAAGCAAATACAAAGAGAGGCATGACAAACATTGGGTTTATCACAAGTTTCAAGAGGGAGATAAGGTATGGTTTCACATTAGCAAAGAAAGGATGCAAGGGGAAGGTAAAAAGCTCAAATTAATTCGCTATGGTCCTTTCAATATTATAAATAAAGTTGGTAATAATGCATTTCAACTTGACTTGCCTTCTTACATGCAAATGTATTCAGTTGTTAATGTTGAAAACCTACGCTTGTATGAGCCACCTTTGATTGATGATCAAGGAAGTGATGTTCACCTACCTTCTATTGAATATTTCTCACCATAATTTATGGATGAGTTCAAAGAAGATACAATTCTTGACAGGAGGACAAGAGCATCAAAGAGGGGAAGTGTTGACTACCTTCGAGTTGGGCTCAAAGGCACTAAACCAAGCAAGGAAAAATGGATGGAGGTTGGAAAGGTGAGGGAGTTGTACCCTCATCTACTGAATAGGTAATTGAGTCTTTTTGGGTCTAAAAGCTTCCCAATGGGGAGGAATGATTAGGAGTTCATAAATTTTGCTCAAAATTCAAAGTTACAGGATTGGGTCGAAACTAGGATGGTTGTGTAGATCTCATCTTCCTAAATGGTTCGAAAAATTGATGTCATATGAGGAAGATATCGTGTTCTGATTGAAATGTCAAATAGGTAAAATTGCAACAGTTTGACCAAGTTTGACTGGTATGCATAGTTAGCAAAGTGGAGGTACAGTCAGCAAAAGAGAATATTCCTCGAAATATTCCTTTCCATTGGACCAATTGTTGGAGGACAAGTGTCAAGTTTCTATTTTAAGGTATGGTTTGGGAGAGCCAATTAGAGGGTGCCATGTGGCTAGCCCTGAGGCTGCATGTGTCCCTGAAATGGCATGTTAAAATTTTTTGAGGGTCCGCAGGAATTGACCCCCAGACCTCCCTCCGGGCACGCGCACATATTACCATCCGAGCTACACAAGTTACTTAACCTCATAAGGAGTCGGGTTGTATTTAACGTTTGTTGAAATCACAATTGGGGGTTGGGAACCGTCGGCGGTCCCAACCCGCCAGCGGTCCCATTATACATATCACATGGAAACGTTTAATGTCATCTCCTCTGTGCGCTTAGCGCTAATCGACAACCTTCAACCGTAATTCAAACCTTTCAACTGCAGTTTATAATGTGGGTTCCGCCTAACCTCCTATAGTTATGTAGCGGGTTGGGGGTGCGCATGTGGCCAACCTCCCCAAGTGCAAACATTTAATGCAGCAGTCAAATTCGGTGGAACAGTTATCCGACACACCTAAATTGGCAGTCAAGCCCAATTTTAACTCTAGTTAAGTGGGGTTCTCCACTTTTAGTGGAGCTTTCCTAGGTGAAACTGGGCAAAAGTGTAGGAGACCCAATTTTCGACCATTTTGAGTGAATGAAAAGTAATTTTGGAATAATTGGAGTATTTTGGAGCCATTGGTGCAGATAAAATAGCCATTAGAGCACTGTAACTACATGTAGTAGCAAGAATTTGAGCATAATGAAAGATGGACATACCATTGGGAGTTGGACCAGTAGTTGTAGCCCAGGAGGGGTGAACTGCTTCATCATGGCTACTGTGTAAATTTCATGTGGTGACTTATTTCTCTATTTTACACTGTTTTTCATTGTTATTTAAGCTTATTTTATGCTTCTACTTCACTAAAAATCATCTAAAATTCATGGACAAACTCCTCAATCCTTATGAAAACTAATGAACCAATTATGCACATGTTTTTAAAATGAAAAGACACTTCGCACATAAAAACTAATACAGTCATTTCAGATTATTACGTGAGATGAATCAAACTGGTGAGGTGCTAAAAAGAGCATGACAGTACATGAATTATTTTTAAACTTAAGAAACTGAAACAAATTATGGTGATTCTCCCAAAACATAGCATAAAAGATGTATTTTGCCTATCAAACTTGAGAATCAAACATATCATAGAACTGGAATGAATATGGAAAGTAAAAAGAATTCATACATATAAAACTAATGAAGAAACCATGCCAAAGTACAGTACCACATGAATCCCAAAAGAATAGTTGCAACTCATCCAATATATTCCTCCCAAATCCTGAATACACTAGTGTCTCTAATCAATACAATATCATCCAACCTATGAAATGAGTCAAGAAATGAAATATATAGGCATGAAACAACTTCTCCAAACCACAGGGGTCGAATCCCTGAGTTGTGGAGCTCATTGTTATGAAGGTAAATCCTCTCTGCGGACAGAGACGATCCCTCTAGCCCTAGGGTGGGTCTAGAAACAAAGGGACATGCTAAAGTGTTGCTTCTTAGTTAATGAATGAACAAAAGACACGGTAGATTGACCTACCTGGAATCCAACGTTTTCGTTGTTGTCAAAAGAGTAGTAGCCTCTCGCTCCTGTCTTGGCAAATCACAATTTGTTCACCGTTACGCTCGGATACCTTCACATAGAACAAGAAACAAGAACAACATATAACATAATGGTTTCACTCATAGCTATTAGCCAGTCAAAGAGGGCTAAACATATTTCATTAAACAAACATCATAGCACAATAGTGGAACCAAACAGTAGTCATGTATATAAATGAATATAAGGAAGAGGTACAACCGATGATTTGACGTCGCAGTCTCCTCCAACGGGGTTTAGCCGAAGCGCGTATTAGTACTTGTCAAGGGATTCCGACGGGATGAGGGCATGGACTCAAGCTCTCTCAGAAGTCATGGACTCAAGCTTCCTCAACGTAATTTGTTCTTATTCAATATTCTCTAGTAATTCAGCTATAGTATCAATTCTCCAAGTTCAGCTAGCTTGTACTAGGAGAGATAGTTTCTTTTATAGAGGAAAAGGAGGAGGTTGGGATCCCAACAAAGGTTGGGATCCCAACAAAGGTGGGAGGGAGGCCTATCCTTTAGGAGGTTCTCATGGGAGGTGGAAAACCATAAACTAAAGGAGGGAGTTTGTGGTTATTTAGTTCAACCACTCCCAATGACTCATCCTCGAAGTTGTTGAGGTGGAATCTTCGCCTCTATTTTTAAAAAACATTCCATAAACAACTTGGCACGGGTGCTTAACTGGCACAGAGCACCAACTGGCACGGGCTCAGTGTTAATTTTCCCAATCGGCACGGGGGTGTAAGTGAATACTCATGCCAATGAAAAAATAAGGGTTTTTACTGCTCTACTCAGGGAATTGTCAACAGGAAGAATATTTCTCTCATGTAAAGGGATGCAATGATGGTCTTTGCAAGGCATGACACTTCTTATTGGTCATATAAATGACCCTCCAATGTGAGAGTTGGGGATTGCAGGGACAGTGACAAAATATTGTGTAATAGATGCCCCCTAAAGCATGAGGTCTAAGGGAGAGGGAGGGGCGAGATTCTTTATGAGAACATGTTCAAACCAAACACCGCTATTGAAAAACCTGCAATTACAAATACAACTGATACCCGTGATACATGAACATGTGGCATGGGCGCAGCCATCCATAATAGAGTACATAGAAACTGAGATCTGAGGTATGGACGCAACCATCTAACAGTAAGGATCAACTAATGGACTTAGGTATGGTCGCAACCATCCAATCAAAAGATTCATGTAATAAGTCATGACAATCCACAAAAATCCACAGCCTATATTTTATCAGAAAAAACACAGAGTCTTGTTGGAAATACTGAGAGGGGGGTGAATCAGTATTTCTTTTCAATTGTTAATTTTACCTGTTAGATCACCTATATTTAGAACACAAAATGAACAATAAGAATAAATGCTTTTATTAATTTCTTCTTTACAATAAATCAATTACAATATATGTAGGGCTCCAACCCTAGATGAAGACACCAATATTCAATCTCCCAGGCTCCAACCTATGTTTTCCAAGCACCAACTTGGACTTCCAAGGCTCCAACCTTGTCAATTCTGAGGCACCAACCTCAAGGGCTCCAACCCTATATCTGTTATAGGCTCCAACTTGGTCTCTTGAGGACTCCTATCCTCTAGGGCTCCAACCTATCTTCCAAGGCACCAACCTTATCTCTATGAGGCTCCAACCTCCTGCTTCAATTTGTCAAGATATATTTGGTTATACTTCACGACTCCCAATGTCTTCTTCAACTAGCCCTCTCAATATTCACTTAGTCTTCATTTTAGTCTCCACATTACGTCACCAATGACAACCTTATCAACATAGAAGGTGTCATCACTGCTCTTCATCATACCCAATCAATCTCTTCAAGTTATCTCATCATGACATCATCATTACATCATTGTTTTCAATACAACACTCCAATGTGTCTTCACTCAGTTCTGCACCAGCTCTAAATGTGGCTTCAATAGTTCTGCACCTTCTTCAAATCTGATCCAATATTTTCTTCAAGACTTCTCCAAGTTGACATCAAAGGTGCTCCAAATTCCCGCTCCTTTAATCAATGTTCCAAGGTAGTCTTCAAGAGTATCCTTACTATTCTGCACTAAGCCTGCTCTACTGCACTACTCTTCATCACCCAATCTTCACCAAGGCTCTTGCATAAAACTTCACTATTGTACCAACATTCTTGCCCCATGTTGCACTAGGACTATTACACCAACTGCACTAAGGAATTTACACCATATTGCACCAGGACTTTTTCACTTCTCCAAAACATCCGATTAACACTGGTCTGAGGTCATATTAGTCCAATATTCAAGTGATACCATAGGAAGGATGTCACAGGTCCATATATCTAGTGCCAAAACAATCATAAACCTTCTGCAATGAATCTGTAACCCAACCAACCAGCTCTGCCACTGAAGCTTACTACAAAGGAAGACACAAATCTGAATCACAATACGCACAACAACATGCCTAAAGAGAGTAGATAAAATTCCTCCAACAAGTCCGAAGAGAGACTGCTTCTCAATCCAAAAACCACCCTATAACATCATCAAGAAAGAGAGGGAACAGGTCCGAGCAACACACAGCAACATATGACTTATGATCAATATAAATTTGCAATCCAACCACAGATCTGAGGCTACAGCAAGGCACCAAAGCAACAAAGGTAGGAAGCCCGAAGCTTAAATATTCTCCATAGACCAAAACCCTTAGATTGCACCAGCTCCCACAGATCAAAAATCACAGGTTTGAATATGTTTGCCTCTCCATTGTTCTATCCCATAGACAGTCCGAAATTTTACCAAACAATACACAACGATCCACAATAAATAAATGGAATATGACCCTTAACTCACTGTTTTTTCTGTGTTATTTACTTCGTTGTTTTTCTCCTTAATCTCCTCTGAAATTCCATTCTAAAAGAAGGTCGAAACCCTCTTATATATATACACATTATTTTCCATAAACGAATAGACATGTCTTCAAGAAGGGCTGACATGAATTTACTAAGGTAAGGTCGGCTCACTGACATAATTTTACTTTAAACTTGAAAAATCAATAACTTTCAAACCGCTTGGAGTTTTGGGCTGAGTAATAGATCGTTGGAAAGGAAAAATTATGCTCTTAAAGATGGTGTAGGTTTAATTACGGAATTTTTCCTCTAAGGTAGCGAAAAATATTTTTTAATGTGACTGATTATTTATGAGTGCAGAAATGGAGGCAGAGCATAATGCCTTTGAGTGTAGGGCTTCTTCATGGTTTGATTTCTTTGTTGATTTTCTTCATAATGATGTCCTAGACTTCTTCAACATAGGATCACAATCGGCATGTCCTTGTCTTCTTCAATATAGGTTCACTAGGTCAGCTATCCTTAAGATTGTGCAGAGATATTTCATCAATCAAATGGAGCATCATTATGTAGTCTTCATCATAAGGACAAAAAACTTCACATCATTGGACATTTTTCATGTCATCATCAAATTATTGGAGGTAGGACATGTAATCATGTAGTTTTATCACCAAGATCATTGGAGGTAGGACATGTCATCATGTGTATGTCTTCTAGTCCTTCATCATGTGCAGTCATATGGTAGTCTTCCATTATAATCATCCTTTGGCATCTTCAAGAATATTTTCCATCCTGGACACTGACATCAACTATTGACATCAATGACAACCTATATTAACAGGTCTTGTGCTCCATCTCGAACCGAACAAGTACAATTTCAAGCATGTGAATATATGAGCTGAAGTCGAACATGCAAGAAAATCGTCTGATTACCAGCCAATAATGAAAGCCATTAACAGACGTGAGAGAAACCACCAATGATGATAATGGTCCTCAAGGTACAAAAGTTACAATCTACCAAATTTGAATAGTGATATGATGTCGAACACCCATAGAATCACTCGATCGATGGCCAATGATGTGAACCTTGCGTCGAATGCGAAAAACCTGCCATTGAGGCATGCAGGCTCCAAGGTACCAGAAGGGAGTCTCTAGATCAAATTCCTGGATAATGAGCTGAAGTCGATAGGAAGTGACTTGGTCAAAGGAGGGCCATAATGTTTCCCACATCATCGACACGAGACAGAGGAACATGATGAAAGTGAATTAGGACAAACAGGGAATCAGAGGAAGGTTGACAACTGCAAAGGCAAAACTTCTCTTGAACATATCAACAACACGACACTGGATTTGGAAGTATTTGACATCAAAGGATCTAAGGTCATGATGACGTAGCAAAGAGGAGATGAGAGGTAAAAAAATATTATCCAAACCCATGGAGGCAAAAGTGACGATTTGAGATGTCCCCAACTCGACACGAATGCAGACAAGTGCCATGTTCAAGAGCGACATACTGCCAACATAACTAAAAATTGGTTCCATTTTCCCCCACCATTTCTGGCGAGTACCCCAATTATTTTTTGAAACAAGCTTGAATGGGATAGAATATCCTTGCAATATAATTTTTTCCTTCAGAAAAATCCAACCTAGTACATTTTATGAGCCCTAGGAAGGAGGAGCTCGAGTAACGTCATGGTGACGAAGTTCGATGTCATCAGGGTTTAACGAGTCTGAAAAAGGGAGAACTCAGCATCTTTTCATGTTTAGAGAGTTTGAAAAGAAGGCATAAAAGAAGAATCCAGCATGGCCCTTTTCGTAGATAATCTCTCAGATCCGAAAAGGTAGAAAAGAATATTTGAAAGAACCTTTTAGTCGCGATAGGCTAAGGTATTCCTTTTTCGTAAATAATCCATCCCAGCCCGAAAAAGGGCTAAACGTATACTGGGTAGATATCATTTCGCAGCCATTTAACGAGTTCAAAACAACAAGAATCTCGGCAATCTTTTCAATTTTAGAGAGTCAGAAAAGAGCTGAAAGATGACTCCAGTAGTTACTTTTTTTGTGTTTTTACCGAGTTTGAAAAATTATAAAATATAACTCGTTACTTCATCACTGTTGTATGAAAACTTATCGCTGCACAAGAGACACGTGTAAAACCCATTTCTCGAAATAAGATAACAAAATAATCAAAAAATATGTCTTAAAACCTAATTAGGGTTGTGAAAAAGTTATAAAATGCCAAAAATGGTAAAAAATAATTACTTTTCACTTTTTACCTCTTGTGGAGCAATAGTTATCCATTTAGCACTATGCTTTTGCGGTGACGATAGCGGATAATCTGGCAGTCCAATATTGATTATGTCAGTTCCAGGTAAGAGCCGACACTTTTCCCTTCATTTTGAGTCATTCCTTTTTACCTGCAATTTCCAGTTTTGAATTATGGGGGAGGAAATGTGAATATTAGGGCACGGCGGTTGGCACGGGTTTCGGGCACGGAGTCGTGCCAACCGCCCAATTTTCTACACTAGGCCACGCCAACAGCGCAAACCATTTTCATGTCTAAAATTCCAAGTGATAGACAAAAATTCTACAAATTCTGATGTTCTCATTAGGCTAACAATGTCCATGTAACAATATTTGCAGGTATAAAGAAGCAAAATGGTCATAGAATGGAAAGAACGGGAACATAGTGAAGAAGACGAGCTTGCCATGGAAAACGAGAGAGTCATGGAAGCTCTCAAAAACTGTGGACTGAAGAAGTTCTTCTTAATGCCATGCCTCTGAACTCAACTGGAGCTACTGCAGTATTTGATCAGCATATGGGACGAAAATCAAGAAAAGTTCATCTTGCGAGATTAGGAACTTGAGATTGATGCCTCTGACATCTATTTTATCACAGGATTATCGCGGAGGGGAGCAACACCAATCCTAACTGGCACCCGGCCTTACATGGAGAACATGACCATGTCGATGGATAGGGTATGTCCAGGGGCACAGAAGGGATCAGACAATGAGAAATTTGATATCCAAACTATCCCAGACTTGACACTAAAAGTAGTGTTACATACCATCACACGAGTTGCGGGATCGCAAGAACCGCATGAAGCAACAGAGACACAGTTCCTTCTTGCTGTAGACTGCTTGTCACTGACCATCTACAACTGGGCAGAGGTCGTGACAATAAACATGAAACGCCAGCTAACAAAATGAAAGAAGGGAAAATTGAAGCAATTTGGTTATGGGTCTATTCTGGTGTCGTTCTTCTTGGAACGATTACCAATATTTCAGCAGCAAGAGGTCATAGTCTCAACACCACCAGCGAGAGAACCACGGATGGACTGATAAGTAGCTCTGATGCCAAGGGCATTGGGTGGTCAACAGATGTCCTGGAGACTGAAATTTATCAATTGGCTACGCCGACAATTGATTGTCGTGGAGGACTGGCCCTTGGTACATATTTTACTGATGATCCGGACCTCCCACTCCTAGAGGGATAATATTGGGATGAAGATTTGGGTGAGACTCATTTTTTAAGTTTCACGAGTATCATGATTTTTTTACTTATGCATGTTCTGACATTAAATCCATGCGTTTGCAGATGTTGGCCTAGAGAGACCTGCTGGCATGTCACCGATAGCGAGGCGAATCCCTCGCGATTTTGACCCTCAAGGTGAGGGCAGTGAGGAAGATGAGATAGTGCGCAATCTAGAGGGAATCACACGAGGAGTCCCGGACTATGCACGATTTGACGATGTTCCTCACGCCTACCAGAGACATAATGTAGGGGTGCCCAACCGAATTCACCTCTTATTGAGGCGGCTTGTACAGGCAGTGACATGATACCATGAGCATCATGTCGATTAGACACCTAGGTTTTATCTGAAAAATTTGAGAGATGTGATGTCTCAGGATGTAATATAAACACACGTACTTTTTGAAGTTATGATGCACACTGATGCAAACATTCGATATATATATATATACATCTATTTTCCTACATGGATATTTTACATATGATGATGTTTTTACAAATTACGCAAATGTATATCTAATACAATGTTAGCCATTGTATCAGTTAATGCATTCATTCATCTAGGAATATGTTGATATGTAATAAAATCAAAATCTCTTTCCAACAAATGAATACGTAAATACAATCTCATAATGTGTGGATTTCTAACTGAATAATGACCATTGAGTTGCAGAATGACAAGCTATGAATCTAGATTTACAAGCAATGTGCGTATGCCGAGGTTGATTGCCTCGGTTAATAGTTCAATGACAGTGCTATATTCAGTGACATTGTTTGTAGTGCGTCCTAGACAAATACCTTGTAGATCTATCAACTCACCAACAGGATTATAAATTACCCAGGCTGCTAAAGAAAAATTCTTGGTACTGCGGGAAGCACCATCCGCAAAACAGACATAAGGGGTAATAGACATCTACACAATAAGCAAGACCCAATAAGCAAGAAAACGCTCACAAAGCACACCAAACCAAAAACATGTACAAAAATGAAAACAACACTTATGTACACCAATTACACATGAATTCCTCACACATAATATTTTTTGACATACAACCCATTCTTGGGTTGTTCAAGAGGATGACCTTCATAATCAACGAGCTCATAGGCCCCATTCTGCAATAAACGTTTAACGATGTAGGGCCCATGCCACATGGGTTGAAATTTGCCTGCCCCCAGCTTATCATGAGCTTGGTCATACAGGAGGACGAGGTCTCCTTCAATGAAGGAACGAGGGGAAACTGACTAGTTAAAATGAGCTTTGACCCGCTTCTTCTATGCCTCGATAACCAAAGTAGAAAAGCGACGAGTTTCATCCAGCCTTTCTAAATAAAGGAGACACTCTTCTTCTGGCGAAGTATTTGGCAGTAATTCAACAGCCAACTTGAGCGAAGGTATTTCACATTCAATCAGAAGAGTGGCTTCCAAACCATATACCAAATGGAAAGGAGTAAACCCAGTTGCATTCTTAACTGAGGTTCAGTATGCCCAAAGAGCCGAAAATAACATGAGATGCCAATTGGATTTGTGGATCCCAATCGTACGTTGAAGCATGGTGACAAGAACTTTGTTTACAGCTTCAACCTAGCCATCTGCCTGAGGGTAGTACGGCGTTGAGCTGTCGTGACGTAGACCCAACTTAAAAGTCAACTTTGCCACCATATAATGCTGAAAATGAGAACCATGATCAGTGATGATGGCTTGAGGGACACCAAACCTAGCAATGATGTGATTGAATATGAATTGAGTAGTTGTTTTACCGTCGGCGGCAAGTGTAGGCATTGCTTCAGCCCATTTGGTGAAGTAGTCTACGGCTACGATAATATAGGCATGCCCCCTGGCCAAGTGAGGGTTACACGTCATAAAATCGATGCCCCACTTTTCAAAGGGACCAACGGTAATGACAAGGTGAAGAGGAACAAGTGGCACACGCATCTTGTGTTGGTAAATCTGGCAATCATGGCATTTACAAACTGTGACAATGCAGTATTTGAAAATAGAAGGCCAAAAATAACTAGCATGAAGAATTTTTTGTGCAGTAGCATAACAAAACATGTGACTAGCACAAGCGCCACTATGAAAATCATTCAGGGATTTATCAACCTCCTCGAGAGTCAAACATCGACGGAGTACGGAATCGACTCCGATGTGTAGAAATTTGAATAATTTGCTGAATTATTCACCGAGATTATCCTGATTACACACTATTTGAGATTCATGCATAATACATAACCCCTTCTATAATTGATCATCAATATGCGGAAATAGAAACAGTCGCATGCGCACATTAAAACATAATCAAGCACACATATAACACAGTATGTAATGGGGAAAGCATACAGCTGAAAACCCCCAACTATCTGTATATTATAATGATAGAGAATCATGTAACAATCATAGTACAATACTCCTCACAAGTACTCAGTACTATCTCCAATAGTTACACACAAACTAGCTCAGATCTGAACAAGTCACAGGTTCAAATCTCCTCCACTGTTTGCCTGCCTCTACTGCGCAATCCAAGATGAGAATGAATTAGATCCAAGTTTGAATCCCCTTGGCTTGTACTGCGCAATCCTCATTGGCAATCTCAATCAATGTGTGTGCAAATCTCATGCACAAGTATAGTCACAACTGATAGCCACACTCACCCTTTCACCCACCTCTAACACTGGTCTCCACTGAACTGTCCATGCATTGCAGTTAACTGATGTATTCTTTGGTTGATTTATGAGTTAATAATTAGTGAATTAATTAATAATTAATTCACACCACTCATCACTAGTGTATTTGTCAGTTAGACTAAATACAACTAGTTCAACTAAGTTAAACCGAACACAACTCCACCAACTGTCTCATCAACTCCACCAAACTCTGCCACATGAGTTCTAACTGAAGTCAGCCATGCAATAGCTCAACTAACCCTTAGGAAAAGCGTATTTCCTTCTTTCAACTGCATGTGCCACATCCAAGCATCAAACTGAAGTGCTCCAAGAGGATAAGATAATGTTTATAGTCTAAATATTATTAAGGGTTAATAATATTTGACTGTTCTATTTTTAGCCCGGCAGTCTAAAAATAGAAACCGCCCAATGTCTAAAAATAGAGATCCATCTATTTTTACCAACTCGACCAATCATCCATAAATAGCATCCTGCAACTCATAGACCATGATCCGTATGTCTAAAAATAGACATAGTCTAAAAATAGACTTTGCGCCAAAAATCACTTGTGTGGGCCCCACCTAGTTTAGGTGATCACTTTCCAACTAGGATTAGGAAAGATGTTTCAGGATGCCTCCTTCACTATTTCTTGTTGCAATCTTCAACACGATGCGATAAAGGGTATCTCCAACTATACGATAAGGTTGCGACTAATGGCAGATGCATTAGCGGGCATCCTTCGTCAATTCAGATTTAAAAGAGGAAGACTAGAGATAGACGATGATATCACCGTACCAAGGATCGAGGGTGCTAATCAAGAAAAGTGAATCGTCTGGAATGTACTCCTCAGAACGAGAAGGAGCAGAGTCAGAAGGGAGAGAATAGAGTAAATCAACAACGACCAATGATTTCTTAGACTTGGCAGCAGTAAATTCCAAATCAAACTCTTGGAGGATGACAATCCACTTCGAGTATTTTCCCCCCAGCAATTGTCGAGACAATATGTAGGTCATAGGGTTTCAATCAGAAATCGCAGTCACAGTACGCAAAAGAATATAATGACGAAAACACTGGACTGCTTGAACTGCGGCTAATGCTAAGTTCTCTACATGAGCATAACGTGTTTCTGGGTCGAGAAGGTTACAAGACAAGTAATAGATAACATGCTCGTGACCGTCATCATTGTCTTGTACCAAAACCATGGCAATCGTATTGAAAGCTGCAACTAAATAGAGGGAAAAAGCACGATGATAATTTGGAGGGTGGAGTAGAGGAGCATTGACAAGAAATGTCTTCAATGTATCAAAAGACTTCTAAGTGATTTCATCCCAAAAGAAAAGGACGCCCTAATTCAACAATCGTGTGAATCCTTTAGCTACTTCGACATAGTTAGGTATTACACGACATAAAAAATTAGCCTTCCCTTGTAGACTCTACAACTGATGCAATGAGAAGGGAGAGGGGAGATTGAAAATAGCCTCAAGCTTGAGAGGATCGAGGCAAATTCCATCTTTAGACATGATAAACCCTAAAAGTCTACCGGAATCAACGCAAAAGATGCACTTGTGCGGATTAAGCTGAATATTGTAGTGTCTACAAAGAAGAAAAATCTGACGAAGATGGTTAGGATGATCCCTACGCTTAACCGAATGAGACGAAAGGTCATCTAGATAAGGCTGCACAATGTGTCTAATATCATGAAAGGCATAGGGCATCACGCGCTGAAATGTAGCCCCAGCATTCTTTAAACCAAAAGGAAGCTTCTTATACGTGAAGGTACCCCAAGGACAGATAAAGGCAGTTTTGTGTTGATCAGTCGAGAGAATGTTAATCTGATTATGTTCAGAAAAATCATCCATGAGGGAAAAAATCTCACTCCTGGCATAGTCGTTAATGATTTGATCAGTGAAGGGAGTAGGATAATTATCCTTAGGACAAGCACGATTGATATCACGATAGTCAACACAAACACAAATAGTGTTGTGTTTCTTATCTACAAGAACAATATAAGAAACCCATTCTGTCAATGGAATTGGATAAATGAAACCAGCTTTAAGAAGCTTTTCAACTTCAGCCTTAATGGCAGTAGCTTTCCTAGGATGCACCGGACGAAGATGTTGACGAACAGGTTTCGAACCGGGGTAGGTAGGAATCTCATGTACCACAATGCTAGAATCAATGCCGGGAATTTCCTCATAGGACCATGCAAAGACATCACGTAAGTCATGGAAAAGGCTAGTATAAACTTGTACTTCATCTGAAGAACAAGTGACCCCAAGATGGATGTTCTCGACGATTCCCAGTTTAACAGAAATTTCAATAGGCATCATCTGCGTAATGTTGCTCAAGTTACCTTCCGAAAAGACTTCATGTATCTGAATAGGTGTTTGAAGTGGAGGAGAGGGAACCTGAGAACAAAACCTCTCAAGACAAGTAGACATGGCCCCGAGACTTGGCAGAAACTTGGAATGATGATGACCATCGTCCCACGGAAGATCTTCAAGAGACATGATTTCCACGATGGCCTCATTGGAGGGAAACATTTCTTTCAAAGGATCAGGTGAATCAGAATCACCAAGCCAAGGGGATTGAGAATAAATGTCAAGAGACATGCTCAATGGAGCACAATTAGAAGGCGGAGGATCCGAAGCTGCTATGAGTTCACAATAATCAATCTCAATTGGACTCAACATCATCGAATCTCCAAAGGAATCGATCTATTCAGGGGAAGGGATAACCCATGGGTCATCGATGCGAGAAATCATGTTGACCTGAACAGTATTTGGTGGTGGAAGGGGAAAAACACCCATGAGAGTAGGATCCTTGAAAAGGCCTGGCCCTACACTCTCGTAGGGGGTAGGAATCTTATCCAAATAAGGAATGTTGTTCTTGGAAGAAGAAGTGAAAAAAGACAATTGATCGACAGTAATAATCTTTCCTTTGTGCGGGAATTTCAAAACATGAAAGAGAGTGGACGGAACACACAGCATGGCGTGAGTCCAACTGCGACCAAGGAGAAGATTATAATTGAGTTTAGCATCAACGACTTCAACCTCGACATTGATTGTTTTCCCTTCCAATGTAATCGGCAAACTAGCGAGAACACCAAGAGGTTTATACTCTCTTCCATCAAATTCCTCAAGGGCATTGGGCGAAGAAGTGAGAGCTAGAGAACCAATGGCTTTCCAGCAAGTAGATCACATAACACAGGTAGACGCACCCTCGTCCACAACTACCCAGTGAATATTCAAACCATTAATACCAACTTGGATAATGAGCATAATTTGGTGCAAAATTCATAGGACAAAATTATCTAAATCAAAAGCGAGAAGGCTGGTATCGGTAGGATGGACCCCACCTATAGCAGATAACAAAGCCTTCTGTTGAGACAGACAACTTTGAAGTACTTCTAGAGTAGACATAACAGATGGTGCTTGAGCCAAATCCTCAACAATATTGTAATGTTAAGCGGCACGGGCATTAGGATTGTAAGAAGACTTACAGAGTATACCTTTGGAAGGTGGCCGTACAATGGATTCCGTGCTAGGCCATTCAATCTCAAGAGGGCCAGAAGTAGGTGGAGGAGGAGGACCGTCAACAATCTCCTTCCCTGCTGCCTAACGCAAGCCTGAATAATCTTTCGATCGAGTAGCAATGGAAACGAGTGCAGAACTGTTCATTATGAACACCTGAGAGCCAAATGGGGCAGAGGACTGAGGTTTCTCTACCATCTGGGTTTGCTGAGTTGGGAAAGGTTCTTTAAGGATGGCTAGGGTTCCTTGGGCGCCTTTGAGCAATCAACTCACTTCGGACCATCGGGGACAGTGCTTGGTGAAGTGCTCTTCATCACAAATCAAACAAGGATACTTCGGTTTTTGTTGAGAACTATCAGCAGAACGAGGTTTCAGAGAATCCTGTTTCAGGGTATTGGCTTTGGCCTTACCTTTACCCTTCTTCTTACCTTTATAAGTGTTATTCATAGGATTGGCCTGGACAGCAGTCACTTCTGCGGGTTTGCCAGAATTCGAAGTTGGTTGAGAAGCAACATTATTGGAAGAGGTAGATTTCTGCTTCCCAGAATTAGATGAAGAAGACTTTTGAGAAGTTTGAGATACGAAACCAATAATACCATCAACGAATGGAGTCGCTGGCAGTTTAGAAGTTCGAGGTTGAGGAGCATCAGGCAAGATATCATATAATGTGTCGGACTAAGAGTACACAAGATCAAGGTACTGGGCGTAAGCAATGGCTTGTTCCTCGATTACGCAAGCCCCCATAGCTATGTCTTTGGCAATCTGATTGAAAAAGGAGCTAGTGAACCAATGAGTCAGAAGCTGATCAGGAATCTCAAATTTGATCATGCAACGATGACGCCGCCACTCATGAATATGATCCGAGATATGAGTAGCTTGGTCTTGTTTCAATGAAGTGAGGAGATGTGTCTCGGTCTCATAGCAGGTCGATAACTGAAAATGTGTAAGGAATGCCATGGCTAAGGAATTGAAATATTGAAAAACTCCATGATACAGATCAATGTACCACTTTGCAGCGGCACCAGTAAGAGTTCGCTGGAAAAGATGAAGCCGAATAGAATCGTCAACCCAAGAGTTAGAAGAACACCAAAAGTGGTAAGTCATGACATGTGTTTGGGGGTCTTTGCCAGCCTTACCCTCAAATTTAGGACAATCACCAGGAATCTTGGTTGGAACCGGAGGCCAATATGGGTTATGAAGAATAGGATCATTCATCAACTTTGAAACATCATGTAATTCCAACGTAGCAAGAAACGATAATTGAGTATTAAAAGTAATCGGAGGTTTTTGATAAGGAACTATGTGTACATTCCACCCAGTCTGAGCGGGATTCTGTCCCCATATATTCTGTCCCAAAGGATTCGGATCATAGGGATTAGAAGCAAGATAATTTTGTTGATACTGGGGTTGAGGACCAGGATATTGAGTCGAAGTAGACCACGGATGTCCTTGCTGAGCAGCATAAGGATTCTGCTGTGGAATGTAAGCATGGCTTTGAGGTCGATGATATACAAGTTAATTTTGAGGGTAAGGAACCTGGGGCGCACTATATACCGGTTGATATGAAACTTTAGGGTAGTAAGCACCCTGCGGTTGAGCAGGTTGAGTAGGCTGCTGAGCAGGTTGAACTGGCTAAATTGGGTAAACAGGTAGGTTAGCTGCGGAACCAAAGGAATCTATTGGTGGGCAGGTTGAAACGGCTGCTGAGCTAGTTTAACAAGCTGTTGAATCAGATATTGAGGACCACTGGGTTGCCCTTATGGGAAAGGTTGGCCTGATGGTTGCGATAGACCAGGTTTTCCTTGATAACCAAGTTGACCCGGAGACAGACCGTAGGGTTGTCCTGGTTGCACAATATTTGGGCCATACTGAACGTGTGGTTGTGATTGAGGTGCAACAGGTTGTCCCTGTGGTGGAATATAAATTTTCCCCCTAGGACCAAAAGACGGTCTTGGTTGATTCATAGGTTGACCTGAAAGACCGGAGGGTTGTCCATGTCGGACCAAAGGTTTCCCTTGTAAAGGTTGGCCTTGTGGACCATATGGTTGTCCCTGTGGACCAGAAGCAGGGCCCTACTAAGGCAAAGGTTGTCCCTAAGAGGGTTTTCCTTGTAAGCCATAGGGTTGCATGAGTAAGGTAGGTCCCAAATGAGTAACAGTCTGATAAGGATCATAAACAGCCTGATCAGGATCAATAGGAGGAAAATAGACCGGATTACCATACACATCATAACAATGTGGATATATATATATGGGATTACCAACAACATCATAATTATGGAAACAAGGATCTCTAGAAGCTTAGGACTGCTAAGAACCTTGAGAACTCTGTTGTTGAATAGCCAACAGATATTCTTCAAAAGTAAGACTGCCAGGAATCAAAGGTGTAGTGGAAACTGAACTAGAAGCCACACAGACCGTCGGTTGTACTAGAACAGACGTAACAGTAACCGACGAACCAGGAGTCGAAGGTGATATCTATAACGAAGGTAGGACCGAACTCTGAGGAGGAGTTACTATACTGGATTGCGCACTGGAGGAACCACCAAACATAATCTAACTCAAGGACCTATATCCAAGCGGTAGTGACACCGATGGTGGAAAAGATTGGATAGAGACGTGAGAGAGATCTTTAGGAAAGAGTTGACATTCTCCTGTGGAAACAAGCATTCTTTCATTGCCAACAGGACTGGAGGAATCCATATTTGAACCTGCCGTAAGATCTTCGAAAATACTATGGGGACTAGGAGGCATCGTAGCTGCAATAAATGGGGAGCCCGACGTAAGAGGAGGAAAATCTCCTTCTTACCCAAAACTAGACCAAGCACTTGAAGGAGGCCAATTGAACTCAATCAGCTCGTCAAGCAGAGATCGAGTAGCAAGGGGTTGGATAGACGGGAGAATAGGCTGCGAAAACTCGATAGACCTAGTGGACTGAGGGGTTTCAAAAGAAACGTCCGGGAAAGGACCACCACTAGTAGGCAGTGAGGATGAAGAAACTGGATGTTCCGCCACTTTGATTGTATATCAAAACAGGAAGGAAAAAAGGTAACCAATCGAAGGCTCCAATATCAAAAACTAAGGAAAACAAGAACATGTCAAGTAACAAAAATTTTAATGGGTGTGTAATTGTAGGTGATTTATTTTATGACACTGAAACCAAAATTCATTGTTTCATGTTTTAGGAGTCGAGAAACAGGCAAAAGATGACTCTAGTCACTTTCAATTTGAAATGAGCGTGAAAGGACAAGTGCTCGATGATCTCTTCTCTTGTTTAAAGAGTCACAAAAAGATCGAAATGACTACTCAGGTACTCTAAGCAAGAGGGTATACCAGGTTTCCGTGAACTACCATATACACCTTCGTGATCAAATGAAAGAGAAATGACCAAGGACTTAACATACGTGCAGGTAGTATCCACGAATGTTGTGTTCAGTGTATCACGGTTACAAGGCGGCAGAATCAGCTTCCTATGGATAAAAGGATTTCAACCTAGAGGGGTCTCCCTTTATATACGCGATGGTACGGGGAGCACAAGTCCGTACTAGCACTGTCTAAAGCCAAAAGACGAACGACAGCTACTAGGTTTTAAGATGTCGGAACACGTCTCTAGCCTAGACCACTAGAAATGTTGCGTTAGGTTTCAATGTTGCCTTCGGTTCATTGAGTGAATTTTGACATTAGATCTTGGATTATGTTTCAATTTTAAGGCATTATTGAATTTGGAGCTCAACTTCCTAGATGCAAACTATATGCAAATGAACATCATTTTTAATTCAATACATGCTAGTTATGAGAAGGATAGAAATCTTTCAAACAATAACAAGCAAGGAAAGTATACGAAGAACACTTCTAATGCCTCTAATGCAATCAATCTAAAATGAAACTCTTTCCTAGATTTAACAAATACTAGTTATGTGAAAGAATCATTTCAATTTCGATGCAAAGAAAGAACGCAAAACATATTTTTTTTTATTTTTCAAATGAAACAAAGCACACAATGCACTAATTCAATGAAAAATAAGCATGAACTTGAGTATTCAAATGTAGGAATTGGAATTGAATGACTCAACCAAATACAAAACAAACACAAGAGAACACTCAAATGAATGCTGCAATCTTTCAATCAAAAAGAGAGAGTTTTCCAAAACGACCCAACACAAGCAATGTAATCGATACCTAGAGCAATAAGGGGAAGGATCAATCGATAAAATGAAAATATCATTAAACCAAAATAAACACTCAAAAGCATCATGAAAACTCAGTGCAATCGACCCAAAATGAGATTGACAACAATCAAAGAGACTTGATCTTCAAGCAGAAGGCTCAGCGCAAAAGACACGTAGAAGACCTAATGCCTTAAGCTGCACCGATAGGAAGATGGACAAACGACTGAGAAAAACAAGTCCACAGTGGTGAAAACAATCTCAAAGGCTTAATAACCACAATAAATAATCTAGAGGCGAGAAAAATGACCAAAAACTCATCAAAAAAGGGTAAACCTAAGTATACAGGAATGGGCACGACTATGAGGTTGTATTCAGTGCCAAATAGGGGTTGGCGCGATTGCACCAATAGAACTTGCACCAATCAACACGACTGTTCAAATGAAAAGAGCGCCAAGCTAGATAACTATAGGAAGAAGGCAAATTCAATGAGCAGAGGTCAATCCTGACACTCTGGAGCTGAACAGAGGATGGCAAGCAAGCTGGCAAACCAGAAAAAGACAAATAAGCAAACCGATCAACCGAAAAAAGACCCAACAAGTCAAGACGACAAACTCACACTGATCCCCAGTAGAGTCGCCAATTTGTTATGCAGGTAAATCCTCTATGCGGACAGAGACGATCCCTCTAGCCCTAGGGTGGGTCTAGAAACAAAGGGACACGCTAAAGTGTTGCTTCCTAGTTAATGAATGAACAAAATACATGGTAGATTGACCTAACTGGAATCCAATGTTGTTGTCGTTGTCGAAAGAGTAGTAGCCTCTCGCTCTTGTCTTGGAAAATCACAATCCATTCGCCGTTACGCTTGGATACCTGCACATAGAACAAGAAACAAGAACAACATACAACATAATGGTTTCACTCATAACTATTAGCCATTCAAAGAGGGCTAAACATATTGCATTAAACAAACATCATAACACAATAATGGAACCAAACAGTAGTCATGTATATAAATGAATAGAAGGAAGAGGTACAACCAATGTTTGACGTCACAGTATCCTCCAGCAGGGTTCAGCCGAAGCGCGTCTTAGTACTTGTCAAGGGATTCGGATGGGATGAGGGCTGGACTCAAGCTCTCTCAGAAGTCATGGACTCAAGCATCCTCAACGTAATTCCTTCTTATTCTATCTTCTCTATTAATTCAGCTATAGTATCAATTCTCCAAGTTCAGTTAGCTTGTACTAAGAGAGATAGTTTCTTTTATAGAGGAAAAGGAGGAGGTTGGAATCCCTACAAAGGTGGGAGGGAGGCCTATCCTTTAGGAGGTTCTCATGGGAGGTGGAAAACCATAAACTAAAGGAGGGATTCCATGGTTATTTAGTTCAACCACTCCCAATGACTCATCCTCGAAGTTGTTGAGGTGGAATATTTGCCTCTATTTTTAAAAAACATTCCATAAACAGCTTGGCGTGGGTGCTTAACTACCACAGAGCACCAACTGGCGTAGGCTCAGTGTTAATTTTCCCAATCAGCGCGGGGGTGTAACTAGCTACTCGCGCCAAGGTAAAAACAAGGGTTTTTACTACTCTGCTCAGGGAATTGTCAACAGGAGGAATATTGCTCTCATGTAAAGAGATGCAATGATGGTCTTTGCAAGGCATGACACTTCTTATTGGTCACAGAAATGACCCTCCAATGTGCGATTTGGGGATTGCAGGGACCGTGACAAAATTTTGTGTAACACTTATCCACAAAAGTCTGAACTTCAAACGTAGAGTGTAGGGAGGTCAAACTGACTCATCCCTAACTTTAGTGAAACTGATTCATCAATCCTCAAAAATACTTTTACCTAATGTATTTACCCCTAGGTAACTCAAAAGCAACCTAATTACACTTACATATATCATTTACATTAGTAAAATTGACATTTTCCATAGTAAAACTCAGAAAAATGAGAAAACAAAAAACAGAAATATCAGTCATTAGTCAGGAGCGCAGCGCTAGTGTTAGGACCGCAGCGCCAACTTCAAGCCAACTTTTGAGGGGTTTTCCAATGTCCAAATTGAGCTCAGGATAGCTCATTGGAAATCATGTCTGTCTAGTTTCCAAAAATGTACTTTTTTCCCAAAATGATATGTTTTATTCTTCCAAAAGTTGAATCTCCCAAGACTGGTCAGGAGCGCAACGCCAGAAAGCTAGGAACGCGGCGCCAAGCCTAGAAGCAAAGCGCCTCCTTGCAGGACACTCTTGGAGGCCTTACCAAACTCTAAATTGAGCTCATGATAGCTCGTTGGAAATAATTTTCTGTCTTCTACACAATGGACCTATCAAACACTTAAAATGATCAAGTATAGCTCCTCAAAAATCAATTCTCCCAAGACTATTCAAAAAGTGTAGAATGAGGGTGAAAAAAAAATAGCGTTCTCTTTCATACCACTTTGGAGGCCTTCCTAAACTCCAAATTCAGCTCCTGATAGCTAATTATAAATAGCTCCTAGTCTACTTGTCATTTGACTTATCAAGCAAGTCATTTGGACATTCATTCTGTGAGATAAGTTGATTTTCCCAAGACTACCCCAGAAGTGCAGCAACTCTCCTGTAGCAACTATATTTTTATCTTCCTCCCCAACCATAACACCCATGTAAAAAATGGAAGGAGGTTTTAATTCCTTGCT
Organism: Pinus albicaulis; assembly: GCA_034641835.2. Lineage (NCBI taxonomy): Eukaryota > Viridiplantae > Streptophyta > Pinopsida > Pinales > Pinaceae > Pinus > Pinus albicaulis. The sequence goes on along the minus strand of CM076578.1, from coordinate 106,325,680 downwards.
CTAGAATTAAAAAAGCCCTCTTTCAGTTTTATGAAATTCATCTTCATTTGGTCAGAAACATTCTTTGAAGAAAAACTGGCCCTATGTGTAGCAAATGATTTCTCCCTTGGAATGAATTCTTAAAAAATGATGGAGACATGATTTTTATGAGTTGGAATGGCCTCATACTTGCTTATATGACCTCTCTTATGCCTCATCTTCTCATATGTCTTTGATTCCATAACAAACCCTAGCTCAATGGGAGAGGAAATTAGGGTTTAGTGTAGGCAAAAGAGGGGATTAGGGAAATTTATAAGAATGAAGGGAAATAAAGGGGATAGGGGGGTTCTAAATTCTTAGGAAACATTTTGGAGGTAGGGAGGGGTGTTAGGAAGTAGGGGAAAGTGGAATTTCAAGGATTGAGTGAGGGGAAGGGGTCTAAAAGGGAAAAACATTGGCCTAGTCTAGAAAAGGTCAAATTGTAGCGATAGGCTAGGGTTTGTGGGAAAATGATGATTTTGAGGGATAGGAGTGATGGGAAGTGTTTATTGTTACTCTCTTACTTGTTGGTATTTTATGTATGGACATGGCAGTTTGATGGACCTTGAAAACCCTAAGACCTAATGGAAACCCTCACTGAATGAACTTCATGGTGAAATGACTGAAATTGTGATAATCATGACTGATGGACACTCAGCAAAGTGATGAAATGAGCCAGCAAGTAATGAAATTTTTTAAAAGAGTGAGGTTTTGAGCTAGGAATACCTTCAGTGACCAAATTTTTGCTTGATGACCTAATGGAATGACAAAAATTTCAGAATGGGACCCTAATATGATGTGAAAGAGTTAATTTGATCACTAGTGGAAGGATGCAAATATTAACATTAACACATTCTACAAACCATTGTTTATAATTTAGAAAAATGAATTCCAAATAGGAGAGTTGTTTAAGAGTAATTTTGCTCCAAAAATTTTCATTGGTCCAAATTCATATTCTTCTATTGTTGGAGCAATGTCATTAATTGAAATATTATTTTCCTCGTCTCTTCAACTGTTTTCATATCAAAACCAATTAAAATACAAATTAAAATCAAAATACTAAATCTAGAACACAAAATATCTCCAGTCAAAACTTAATTAAATAAATAAATAAAAGGAAATATGAGCTTTTTATTGATCCTTTTAAAGATATAATTGGTCAAGAAGAACATAGTAGAATGGACCTATATTCAACAGAGGTTATGAGAAAATGAAAATAAAGAAAATTAAACTCAGAAAATTAATTTTGTTTAAAAAATCATAGCTCGATATTATGCTAAATTTTAGGCTCATTAAATAATCAAATCTGGCTATGCAACCACTTCATAAATATTCTCCATTATTTTATCTATCCAACGATTCATCCTAAGACTCATTTGGTCAAGTATAACTCAAATTATGAGCTCTCAAAGTTGCCAAAGTTATGGAAAATTTTCTACCTAAGCCAAAAATAATTTTTTTTGGATTGAAATCTAATCCTAAATTAATTCACAACAATTTCTTAATTAACACTAATTTAATTGTAATTACAATATTAAACTATATTAATTACAAACTACTTAAAAATAAAACTTAATTAATTAAAAATATATTATTATATTATATGAAATTAAAATTATATTATATAAAAATTATAATTAATATATGATATTTATAATTTTAATATAATATATTTATTATAAAAACAAACTTTATTTAAAAACCCAACTCAAAAGTCAACCAAACAATACGTGGGCATGAGAATTTATGGAAGAGGGTGTTTTGTGATGTGGAGAGTTTGGGAGGAATAAGAGACGTAATCATGATGGAAGTGAGAGTCATAAGGAGAATAGGAATAGCGAAAGAAAAACTTTTGATAAAATTAAATAGTTATCATATGAATTTTTAATGTTTAGGAGACTAAAAATAGTTTATGGGACTATGGGTTCTCTGTTTTCATCTTTTGCATTTCGTTCTTTTTCTTATTCAAAATGATGATGAGCTTGTCCAACCTTTCAACTATCTCATCGCTGAAAAGATAATGTCAAGAAACCAATAATAACATATTCCCATAACTTTATCTGATGTCTTTCAATGCATCACATTCGAAAATGAAATTTTTTTCTGATTCCACTGCTCTAGATGTGCAAAATGTACACACTCGTTCTTCCGAGCTTCTTTAGGCCTTTTCCACCGCCTTGTTTCACACCAAAGATGATGCGAGTTGGTTCTTAGCTGAGCAATAAGAACCTTTTCTCTCCACGGAATGGTAACTCCAATGTAATATAAATATGGAAGGTTGGAGGCTAATACATATCGGAAGTTTTAAAACATAGATATTGATACGCCGATATTCTGATATCGGGATATCCAAGCTTTTGAATATTGGAAGAATTAAATCAAAAATTTTAAATATTGAAAGATTTAAATTGGTGGTTTTAAATATCGAAGGATTTGTATCAAGGGTATTTTTTTTATATATAGGAAGGGAGGAGGTGAGGTGAAGTGGGGTCCACTCAAAGTGGAATTTGAAAATCCTACAAAATGAACTACAACCACTTAAATACATTTTTTATAATTCGGGTTTCGTAATTTATTTTAAAATTAGGAATTGGAATAAATTACCGAGATCCTAAAAGCACATTTTTTAACTCTTCTACAATTTGGTTGGGTGATTTCATAGAACCGTTAGTGAAAAATGAAGATATTAGTGAAAATTAACTAGGAGTTAATATTTACAATCAATTGCTAATTTATTTACAAAAAATTAAAATAATATACATTTTGTACATTTTTTAAACCAGACGCAAAATTATTAAACTTTAAAGGAGTGTCATTTGCAAACTGGATAACCAAATGAGACGAAACAAGTATCGATGGAAAGTTTTCTAAAAGTCAAATTTAATAAAACAGTCAAAATAGAAATCCGAAAAAAAAAAAAAAAAAAAAAAAAAAGAAGAAAAAAAAAAAAGAAAAAAGAAAAAAGAAAAAAGGAAAAAGAAAAAGAAAAAAGAAAGAAAGAAAAAAGAAAAAAAAAAGAAAGAAAGAAAGAAGAAGAACAAAAAAAAATAGCAAAATTGTAGGACACTTAACCAAAAGAAAATATAAAAATGTGATTTAGCCAAAAAATTATGGAAATGGTCTCCATTATTTGAAGTAAATAAGTCAAAAATGGGAGGTGTTGGGTTTTCCTTACAACATTGATGACAAACTAGGAAGAACCAATTATCTCTGGTTAAAGATAATGAACTTTAATTTACCCAAAGGTTAAAAATAATGGAGTTCGTTGAATCGTCAACAATAAATTATTTCACATGGGTCCCACATAGATATATTAAGCAATATGAATTCAAAAATATAAGTACTCAAGGCAAACTTGAGTAAAAATCATGAATCCAAATTTTGAGAAAATATTATTTTAAAATTTCCTCGTAATAGAAGAAGGAAGAGATATGAGTTTTATGATAAACCATACATCCTTGTTATGAATGGTCTTTGACATCCTATTGCTGCCAGCGAGCCTGAACAGTACCCCGACGAAGTTGTCTTTTATGTCATACAAGCGTAGTCCCGTTGCCAGTGAACAACCATAACCTCAAAGGGTTTACTTGTATTTCTTATGCTTCCTCTTTTAATCACCCTTTTGATTAGCGCATTTGCAAGCTTTAGTTTATGATGTACTTGAGTGAAAGAGGTGGGATGGTAATAGACACTTATGTTTAGATATAATATTTTCATAATGTTGGCTCTAAATTCTTTTCCCATGACTATCAATTAGAAGTTTTTTATAAAGTGGAGGTATAGGAGGGATCCATTGAGTTAAACTCACGTTTATTCTTTCCTTGAAAGTATTCCTCCATGAAAATTTTTTAAAGCAAGATGGATTTATAGTTCCATAAATATATACCTTTAATGATAAATGAAATTCACTAAAAAAGACAAAGTTAAAGGTTTCCCATGTATGCAAACCATTATTGGGTGAGGAAAAGGCCTTCAATAGAAATCTTAGCGGAGTCACCAAAATCAAAACAAAAATGAAAAAAAAAGGGAAAAGAACTCCAAGCTGAAGTAAAAAAAGAAATCAGCACACTTTAAAAATGTAAAAACTAAAGAAAGCAAAAGCTAAAAGAAAAACCCAAATTAAAATTGACTCCACCAAGATTAGTTATAAGGTGTCTCAACAAATGAATAAAATAAGAAAACCATGTGTGTTCATCTAATGTAGATGTTTTTAAAAAAATATATCTTGAGGAGTTATAAGTGATTAGGCTTCTAAAACTAAAGGGTGAATAGCAATCATGAAGTAAAATTCAACTCAAATGAAAAGACTTTTTCTGTTGCAAATGTTATTGTTTCAAAGAAAATCCTGCAATAAAGCATCTTAACCATTTTTTGATAATTTAAATGCTTAAGAAATAGATTAAAGGTTCAAGAACTCCCCAGTTTAGCTGATTTGATGAGGATCATTGTTGCTTCTCCAAAAAACTTGAAAGTAAACCAAATAAAGCAGAATGAGCTCCAAATCTGATTAGATAGAGGTGTGAAAATTTTATGGAGAGTTGCAAAAACAAGGTTTAAGATCAACAAAATTGAAACCCAAAGTAAAGAAATGAAAATGAATGAAAGTGGGCATATGAAACTTATCATTGGAAAATTTGATTTAATCTTACTTGAGAGATATCATCTTCTCCAATAAAATATAGCTTCTTTTTTTAATTAAAAGCATGACGAAGTTAAATTTTTTGAAATCTTATTGACCCAAAATCATCACTTATTAAATCTAAACCAAAGCAAGAAGTAAACTAGAAGAAAGAAATGTTTTTTGTTCAAAGAATCAGAAATAAACCAATTCCATCAGAAATGAGAATAAAGGTATGCTTCTTTATCAATTGCAGCGATAATTGTTCTCTTTGCTTTTTCCATTCTGAAATTATATCAACCCCAAAATATTGAAATCGATTCAAAATCCAAATAATGTAGAAATTATGTATATGAAGAGGACTTGAATATTTATATAATAAGTATGGAGCGATATATAAAAAATTTAAATAAAAGAGAACTAAAACATGAATTAACCATGGCCTATTACCTTTACCTGTTCCAAATTTCTTATCAATTTTTGCATTACCATAGTGGTTGCTCAAGAGCGCCTTGAAAGACAAATGAAGTTGTTCTCTAAAATATGAATGAGATAATAAAATGTGAGTCTGATAATGATTTAAAGGTAAAAACATAAACGAACGAGAGGTGATGATATTTCTCATTAGTCAAGCAGATTTCCGAGAATATTAAAAAGAGACCCATGTGCACACACCATGAAGAATGCATATCCCTAAAGTTACAAAGTCATCCTGATGAATGAATACCTGGATTTGACTAAATTATGATTAAAATATATCCAAGCTCTTGACCACCATGATAACATGAAAGTAGCATATATATACAAATATAATCAAACAAGACTTCATGTGAGCATAGTGAAAGATCAAAATGAAATTATTAGAGACCTATGAAGATAATTAATGAGAAAAACTCTGATAAATAAAGACTTCGCTTCATAACATTTTTCGTGACATTTGTTTTCAAATTTTAATTAAATTCGACCTCTGATACAAGAATTCCTGATATTTAGAATATTAAAAGGAAGCAAGATATCAAAACCAAAACTTACGATATTGATCATGCCCAATAACAGATTATTTTTAAATGTATAATGTGGGAACAATGTCTTTCTAGTACATAAAACAGTCACGTATCAGAGGTAAAATTTTCATGAGAGTTTATAAAGTAGTTCCCACGAATTTCATTCCAACAATGAAATAACTGGAAATTTTGTGAAAAATAATTGCAAGAGCACTTACATTTATATGTGAAATAAGATTCCAAGAAAATGAATTCGAGAATTAATAAATATGAGAATAGATTGGGTGTCAAAGATCTCGAAAACCTTTTTTGAATCTCAAATCAACTTACAAGACTTTGAGACCACAAGATTCGAGTGAATTCTGTGAAATAGGGGCCATTTCCTCTACTAAGTGTAATGGTCGTGATAGTGGAGGAAAAGTTAATGTAAATCTCGGAGAGGTAAATCTAAGAATTTGTTTTGAATAAAAACCCATGAGTTCAATAAAAAATTCCAAAATTCTGAGGAAAAATCTCAGAAAAATGAAAAAATAGAGGATCAAGATTCCAAAATTTACCAAATTAGAGGCTTTGAGTCCCTTTGGGAGAAAGGAATATGGCTAAAGGGAAAAGAATATAAAAAAGTATGATGCAATGGTTCAACTCAACTTGGAAATTGTAAGATTCAGAATAAACATAGATAAAATCATGGATAAGATCATTCATTGCAAGAGCTCTGTGTGAATTTTCCTTTGTTTGTAGCAAATCTGAACAATAAAGAGTGTAAGCATTTCATTTTAGCTATAGAATATGATTATTGAATCATATTGCTAAATGTAAAAATGTGAATTCACGTTGGTTTGCACACATCAGCATATTGAAGGAAATATATCGGATAAATCACTTGGCTATACGTTTAAAACATTCAATATATTTCCCTTCAGATAGCCTTTGATCAAAGATATGACGACTATGAATATAGCAGGGAGGGACATCAGAGGTTTTATATTGGAGACACAACATCGGAGATTTAAAAGAGTGTCACACTATATGGAAGTTCTAATATGGATAGGAAGGATTTATCAGAGGATCGGAGATGAGGGATATCGAAATATCGGGGATGTTGTGATATCGGAATATCGGTGATGTAGTGATATCGGAGTATCAGAATATCGGATGATCGGTATATTAGAAGTTTTGATCGTAGCACACTTTATAAGTTACGATATTTGTGAAGGCCAATATGCCAAGTGGCAGTTGTGGGGCCGACAACTCTTAAATTTTTTAATCTAAAAGGAAGCGCCCAACTCAACTTTACATTTAAAAAAAAAAACCTAGTAACAATTAAATTAACTATTAGAAATATTTGATTGGAGAATGATTTTATCGTAAATTTATTATGAGAAGAGTTACGATATTATAATGATCCGATATGAATATTTTGTTAATGCATTAAAGGGCTATCACAGTTTTAATGAATAGAAGAAAAACTAAAGAATACACAAATTTTGACGAAACAACAAATACTTCCCTGAACATGTTGCATATTTAGAAAGGGTTGGTTTCTTGCTTATTTCAAGTCTCCAAAATCAAGTCAATGAAGACCTTGCAAAAAGAAACAGAATAGAAATAAGAAATAAACTATGAAAAAGAGAAAATCAAACAATTATAGATGAAGATGAACTTGTTAATGCATACCTGGAAGAATATTGACTGTAATTTTGTTACAAAGTATTTTGTCGCATTCCTCAATTCTTATCCCAAGTGTCGTCTTTTGTGTCGCTCATGTCACAACCTTTGTAAAGCGACAAAATATGTATAAACGTATTCATCTTCGATAACATGCTTAAAATATCCCTAAATACCTAAAAGAGAAATGCCTTGATGTCTTTCTGAAAATTTTGTAAAAAACCATAAATTGCAAGCCCAGCCCAATTCTACCCTTAATAACCTCGCGCTTGTCACCCTGTCCATAACCTGTGAACAACACTTCTAGTGTGAGAATTCAACAGTAAAGTCGCGTTGGTCCTCTTCAGGCAGGTTCTCAAAAAATGGAGCAGAAGCTTCATCCTCTAGAACTCTCGAGAACAAAGTTATGGTACTTGTTGGTTGAGGATATGCTCGAATACTCCAAATTTTTACCCTTGTTATTATCTCCAAATATTTTCCCCTTTGAGATAAGGCCTTTCCCCCTCATTAAAGGATCCATAACCTCCCCATGGGAGTCGCCAATTTGTTGGTCTAGCCCTATGAGTGGGTCCAGTAACAACTGTGATAAAGAATACAAGTTTTTCTAGCTTAACATCGAAATAATACGAGAGAGGGAGATGACCTACCTTGCTCTTTATGCAATTTTTTCCTCGATGTAGATGTTTATCATTTCACTTCTAGGCTCAACATCATACGAATACCTATAAGAAATAGTATATGACAACAAACGAAAGATAAATAGCATATATATATATATATATATAAAAGTAAACCACATGAAAGATCAAGGAGTATAATGTTAAACTAATTAATATTAACAGATTCATGGGAAGCAAAGAATACTTTATATTATTAAATAAACAAAGGGAGGCTTACAACTGGTGTCGTGATGTTGGAGGCTTCCTTCGGAGTGGAAATCCAATTCCAAGCTAATCTCTTCAATCTCTTCTCCTTCTTCGTCAAATCGACAGCATATAGGCAAAATCAGGCAGAAGAATGGAAACCACCAATGACCAACTAGGACTCACTAGCATGGCACTCTTTTATAGCATAGCTGGAGAGGTTATAGATTTACTGATGAGGAGGAAAGGCCTAATCTTAAAGGGGAAAATATTTGGAGATAAGATCAAGGGTCAAAAATGGGAGTAGTCGACCATATCCTCAACCAATAAGTACTAGAACTTCGTTCTGGAAATTTCTGGAGGACGAAACTTATGTTCCATTTTTGGAGAACTTACTTGAAAAGGACAGGTGTGAATTTACTATTGAATTATCGCATTGGCATCATTGTTCACGGGTTATGGATAGGGTGACAAGCGTGAGTTTATTAAGGGTAGAACCATGTTGGGCTTGCAATTTAGGGTTTTTTACAAAATTTGCATAAAGACTTCAAGGAATTTCTCTTTTAGGTCTTCAAGGACATTTTAAGCATGTTATCAAATCTAAATAATTTTATACAGCTTTTGTCTCTTTGCGAGGTTTGTGACATGAGCGACACAATAGACGGCACTTGGGATAAGAACTGAGGAATGTGACAAAATACCATGTAACAGATGCCCCCTAAATCATGAAAGCATGGTTGAGTCACTTTGTCAACCATGGCAAGTGTTAGTGTCAGTATTTGCATCCTACCATCAGTGATCAAAATAATATCTTTTCATATTCATATTAGGGGTCCCTCTCAGAAATGTTTTATCATTCCACTAGGTCATGTAAAAAATTTGTCACTGATGGTAGCCCTAGTCATAAAACTTCGCTCTCCCTCAAAAATTCACATTTGTTGGCCCACCTTCATGTCTTGTTGAGCATAAATCAGTCTTGAAATTTCATTTCACTATGTCATTATTTCAGTCAAAGTCAACATGAAGTCTGGTCATTCAAGGTCCATTTAGGTCACTAGGTTTCATTTTCCAAGGTTCAATAATATGCCATTTCATCTCAGTAAGGTCAGCAAAGGTGTGAGAGTGACTCAAATAATACTTTCTTAATTATCTACAGAGGATTTATGAGCATGTAAATATTATTTTTAAAGGTTGTAATTATGGTTTCGAAGTATGATTTTCATTCCAAGATGTAATTTTATTTTTATTCATGTAATTTGATGTCAATTCAAATGTAATAAGTACTCAGTCTCCCAAAATTTTCCAACTCAATTCCACATTCCAAACAAGCACATGTCAAAGTGCAAGAGTTTTAGCTCATCAAATGATCAAATGTCAAAGGGAGTTGTCTTTTCCCAAGGGTGCCCAAATCATCATTTTCCACAAGCACTAAACCCTAATTCCCTCTTCCACTAAGCTAGGGTTTGCTATGGAATTAGAGAAATATGAGCAAAGGAGGCATAAGGTATGTCATATAAGTAATTATGAGGTCATTTCAGCTCATAAACATTATGTCTCCATCATTTTGCAAGAAGTCATTCCAAGAGTCAAATCATTTGCCACCCATAGGGCCAGTTTTGCTCAAAGTATGTTTCTGACCAAACAGAGATGAATTTGATAAGATTGAGAGATTTTTTTTGTCTATCATAGGCCAAGGAATAAAAACCTCCTTCATTTTTTACACTAGTGTCATGGTTTTGGAGAAATGTCAAAAATATAGTTGCTACAAGAGGTTTGTTGCACTTTTGGAGTGACCTTAGGAAAAATAATTTTTTCTCCTAGATGGAATACCTAAATGACTTTCTTGATGATTCAAATGATAACTAGACAGATATAAATTTCCAATGACTTATCTTGAGCTCAATTTAGAGTTGAGGAAGGCCTCCAAAAGTTTCCTGCAACAGCACACTGCATTTTTGCACCCTCATTCTGCACTTTTTGACCATCCTTGGGAGGATAAATTTTTAACAAGTAAAATCACATCAATTCTAAAAACTAAAGGAATATTTGAAAATTAGACAGGATAAGCTTTTAAACGAGCTATCCAGGGCCCAATTTGGACGTCGGGAAGGCCTCCAAAAGTGGTTTTCAAAAAGGCATTGTGCAAATGCTTTTGGAGGGTGCAAATGCTTCTATGAGGGTGAAAATCCTCCTGTGAGGGTGAAAATCCTTCTGTGAGGGAGAAAATTTTTAAGAGAGTGTGCAAATGCTTCAGCCATTGCGCAAATGACCAACAAACCCCAGAAACTTATACAAGTGGCAAAACATAATTTTCAATGCTTCATTAACCTACTCATCGACCTCCAACAAATGAGTAAGAGCTAATGCCATAAATTATCATCTTCATCAAGTTCATGTTTTTTTTGTTGTGGAATTTATGTTAGAATTTTGTGTTTAAAATCATTTTAAAACCCTATTATCCTTATTGAATTTGTGAAAACTCCCAAATTTCACTCCCTTAAACTTTATACCCTTCCCACAATTGCAAATACTCATTCCCAAACCCCTCTTTTGCAAAATCCCCTTTTCCTAAAAAAATTTCCAAAAACCCTAAGCCCTAGGTGTCACATTTACCTAGGCTCCCAATCCTCAAGTCCTCATCCTAAATCTCATCATATAACTTCTCCCTATCCCCTCCCCCATTTCATACATCCCTAGCAATATCTCCTTCATTCTCCCTTTCCCATTCCCCATTCCTGAAAACATATTTCACACCATCCACTTCCCTAGGGTTTTGACAAAAACACCATGGCAGAAGAGGAAAAAAACACATCATTCAATGAGGGAGAGGAAACATAGGTGAGGAGGTCACATAAAGGGGGAAGAGTACTCAGATTTGAACCCACCAGCACTAGAGAACTCTTGGCTTCTCGATTGACTGTGACATGCTTCAAACATGTTGGTTGTTATGATTTATGTGAGAAAATTCAGAGGGTCCAACGCCATCCCATGTTGACCAAACTTTTCATATCAAGACTCCATGACAACCAAGTTACATTAGTTGGTGTCACTTTTACTCTATCAATTGCTATTATTTCAGGTGCCACTGAGATCCCAAATGTTGGGGAGAAGTGGTTCAAGAAAGGTAATTTGAAGAAACAGGACTTTCACTTCTTTTTAAAACCAAGACACCAAAATCAGACAAAGAGTTTCTTTCCTTTTTCTCACCTCCTAGACATATATGCACCAATGATGAAGATAATCATGAAATACTTTTCATGTGAAGGTAGATTTTCAAGGCTTTATTCCTATCACATATGGCTCTTAATGCATTTCACTAGAGTAAGGATTCTTAACATACCCTACTATCTTTTTCAAAGCATATAGAAGATGGCATACATTGCCCAGAAAAATGAGTATGAGAAGCAAAGGAGAAGTCTATTTCATCATTCCCTCATTAAAATCATAGTCCTCCACCATCTCAATCAACTAAACATTGCATGGAGTACCTTCATATCTAATGATATTTTCAAAGATCCATCTACTCAGCATGCACAAAATGTCCCTTCATCATCCCATCCATCCACTTCCATCCCTCCATTTCAGCCCATATCACATTCACCATCATCAGATCAGTCTCCTTCACCTCCTTCATCTCCATCTCATCATGAAATTTGGTCACCTAGAAAAATTGAGGACATTGAGCCTAAGTGGGCTAGTATGGTTGAGGTTGAGCCATTGCCAAAAACCTATCAGAGAGGCCACAGGCATGTGTTTTCTCCAAATAGAGTGGAAGGGGCTATTCCTTCTACAATAACAAATCAGGTGAAAAAAGGTAAAGAAAAGGTGATTAGTGAGGCAATAATTCATGATGAGGAGGATCTTCATGAAGCAAAACAAGAATTTCATCTTGTTGACCTAGATGAGGATGAAAATTACAAAATCACTAATGCGGCCATCAAAGGAAAGGATGTTAATATTAAGGAGCTCCAAACTAATCTTGGTAGGGCCAAATATGTCATAAACTTCCTTAAGCAAGAGAATGAACAATTGAAGACTAAACAGGTCATTGATGAGGTCAAGTATGTCACTACTCAAAGGGAGGTAGAAAAGACCAAAGTCATGCTAGATGAAACACTTTAAAAGTATGGCTTTCTTGATGAAAAAGAGGAACAAGTACCAAGAAAGAAACCTATAACTAGAGGGATAAAAAGAGCTCTGGCTCTAGAAAGACAAAGGGAGGTTGAGCTTGTTGATCAAATAACCCTAAATGAGAAGCTTGCTATAGTGATCAATGAAAACAAGGAGCCATGGCTTTATAGAGCCAATCAGCACTTGGAGAATCTTCTAGCAAAATATAACAAAGACAATGCCCTATTGAGGAGGAAATTCAAACACCATGCTTTGAAGGAGAAAATTTCAATGGCCAAGTTCAAAAGAGCCAATGCAAAGATTGAAGATTTGACCATGGAAGACAAGAAAAAATTGGACATACTTGTTGAGGCTTCCCTCCAAGCCTAGTCATGTCATCATCAACCATTCTACTAATTTTGAGGCATTTTCAAACTTTTTTGAAAAATATGGTATTTCGTGAGGTTTTTTTAACAGGCATTTAGCTGAAAATTGGTCATTTGCGCAGCACCCTAGGCGCTACGCAACTTTTTGGGGCACTTTGTGAGGGAAATAAAGCTACCATTGGATTCCTAAAGACAAATTCATTCCAGAAAACCATGTTTCTAGCCTTGGTTTGCAGATTTGATAAGTCAAAAAAAAACCAAAAAATCACCTTTTTCTCATGTTTTGACCTAGGCGCTGCGCAAATACCAGTCTTGGGAGAATGACATTTTGAGGGGGGAAATGACCTTCATTTTAAAAACTAGAGGAATATTCAAAAAGAGGACTAGAAGGGCTTTCCAACAAGCCATCTTGGGCCTGATTTGGACACCTTAAATTCAGCCAAAAATGGCCCTAAACATGGAGAGTGCAAATGAGACTGCTAGGGCGCAAATGACCTTTTTGTTGATTTTTTTGGAATTTCTCTGAAATTTTGACTTTTCTTCAGGAAATCATGTTTCTACCTATGTAACTAATGATGGTAAATGTAATAACACTATTTATTAGCTACCTAGGGGTAGATTCATTGCGTAAAAATTTTCATTAAGTCAAATGAATCAGTTTGAATGAATTTAGGGAGGAGTCACTTGGAGCTCCCTACACTCTAGGTATAAGTTCAAATTATTGTGGATCAGCTCCTCAACTTAGGGATTCGACCCCTAAGGTCGGGAGAGTTTTTTTGAGGCCTATATCATGTATATTTTGACTCATTTTCAAAGTTTGGAATTAGTTTGGATGTTGGCCCGTTCATCAAGGAAACTATTGTACTCAGTTTGGCCAGTTAATAAAGAAGAGTTGTAGTTATTTTTTGGTATACATGTGGTATGATGTTTATCATTGTTTTTTCTTCAGTTTCATATGTTATAATGTGTTGTATTCATGTTAATTACATATCTATTATATGATTTATTTCAAGTTGATAGGCAGAACACATGCTTTCGCATGCTCTGTTATGGGAAATATTTCATAATTTGTCCATTTTCCTCTGTTTAGGAAGAATACATCTCCCATGCTCTTCCTAGCTTCTCATCAATCTCAAAACCATCTCATCACAATCATTTTTAAAGTGTTAATCCTTATGCCTACCTTTCCCCATTTAATATCTACAACCCTATCTCATTTGTCGTGACCTAGCTCCCTTGACCTTATATCTTCATATAGTGAAACCCAACCAAATTAAATCAAAACAAACCCCTGCACATATATCTAGCCTAAAACAACTAATTCCTTTAGCCCTCTTGGTTGTGACCATGTGGAGAGAGCCCTCTCCGACTTGGTAGGGCTAGATACCAAGCCAAAAGTTTGGCCTGTGGTTACCTCTGTTGGGATTCCTTCTTCAGCCTTGGGAATCTGGCGGAGTGATAACATGTTGGTGTTGTTGTCGGGGAGGCGAAAGACAAATATTCCCTGTGAAAGAATGAAAAAGTTTAGATTTTATTGTTGATGGTGTAAAATGGTCAGATGCAAATGAAGGTTGAACCATTCACCCGACTACTCTAGTGTCGAAGAATCCAAAGCTTCAAAATTTTCATGACAACTCCACTTTTCAAGAACCGGTAGTTTGAAGATATTCTTGGTGAACTCACTGTTGTCAAAATGGATTTTATTTCTCGAAGTTATTCTCCTATGAATCGAGCTCATATTCTTTGTTTTTCAAACCATATTCCACATATAGATTGGAAATCAGGACTGTCAAAGTTTAAGGGTCAAGACGGTGAAGATGCTAGTTTGCATTTGGTCAAATTTCATTTGCATATTCATGGACTAATGATTGAGTTTCCTGAAGATTGTTTGATGAAGATTTTTATGGATACCTTGGAGGAAAAAGTGAGATCATGGTATGAGAGTCTACCATCTACTATTTTATATTCTCTAAAGGAATTTCATTCATTTTTCTTTCGACATTATCAAAGCTCCAATTCTTCCTTGTCGATGATTGATAGTTGTTGTGAGATCTCTGATAATTTCATTAAGTTTCTTGAAAATTTGTATGGGTATGAAGGGTGTCTAGATGATGAGATCATAGAATCCCTTCATGATTTTTCTTCCCAACAAGAATCAGTAGCTCCCTCCATAGATGAGATAATCTGGGACCAAGAAAAAGAAGTGTCAATTCCTGATCCTAAAAATGAAAATCACCAAATCAATGTAAATTTCTTTAAAACTCGGTTTTCTCCTTTGTCTAAAGATGAAATAGATCAACTCCTGAAAAATCATGTTTGATCCAGGTGGATATCGGTGGCCACCCAGCTATTCCATTTGGACCAACACCATCAATTCTTGCAGCTTTTCACATTCAGCACAACTTACTATTTTTAGCAGGTTTTCGGGTCCTTCACTCCCGGAGCCGTTTTGGGGCCTTAATGATCCAGGTGGATATTGGTGGCCACCCACCTATTCCATTTGAACCCCCACCATCAGTTCTTTCAATTTTCAAGTTGCAACAAAATTTACTATTTTAGCAGTTTTTTTGGGTCCTGAACTTCCGGAGCTGTTTTGAGGCCCTAAACGACGTTTTTTGGGAAAACGGAGAGCAACATGGGTCCATGGACTGATTTTTCTCGTTCAAAAGTTTTACTCCTCGGATAGATCTTTCTAACGAGCTATTGAGCGCGTCAAACGGAGATCGGGTGCCAAAGTTACGCCCCCAGGAAGTTGAACCACCAATTTACCCAAACGGGCGCCCACAGTTTTGGCACCTCATCTTCTTTGGTTAGGTTTTTGGACGATTTGGATTCTACATTGTTTCTCAACAATAAATAGGCCCTCGAGCCTCATTGTAACACAGTTCAGAGGTCTTTAGCCATCACATCTATTCTCAAAGATTCGCTACCAGCACCCTAGCTATTTTATTTCCATTATGCCTGTAAGCGTATTTTTGTTATTTGATATTAATGAAATGAAGCATTATTTCCACTGCATCTCTATGTTCATGGTTATTTCTGTATTCTGTTGCATTCCTGCATAAAATCCAAATCAGTGGTATCAGAGCGGGTCTGCTCTTTCTTTGTTTTTCTTTGCAAGTCCCCAACGCGGTCAGGGTATAAGGAGTTAGGGCTCGATCTGGTTGAACCCTTGCAATATCAGCCTCGCAAACCCCGACGCCCTCCCATGGCGGAAGAAAAGAAAGACAAGGGAGCAGGAAATCCTATCAAAATACTGCTCGAGGAGGCCCTCGAGAAACAAAGGAACGCGATGATGGATAACTTTGCTCAAATCCTTCAATGACTGCCCACATATGGCGCATCTGCATCCAACAGCCACTCTGGAGGCGCCACTCCCTTCAAGGTACAGGTAAACTTTTACATTCCTATATTTGAAGGAAAAATAGATGCAGACGCCGTAGAAAAATGGTTAAATTTGCTGGAAGGGTATTTCTCATTCCATGACTTCTCTGACCGAGAAAATATTATTTTTGCACTCCTTAAAGTCGCCCCCCATGTCAAAGACTAGTGGGAAACCTACCGTGAGCAAGAGGGCGAAGGGGAACCCTCTCTGTTCTCGGCCACACCCACTTGGAATTCGTTCTGAGATGGCATCAAGGAAAAATATTACCCCGTGGGGAGCTATGAGGACAAATACATCCAATGGACCATGCTGCGGAAACAAAAGGATCAAGATGTGCACAAACTGACGAATATGTTCCATACCCTGCCCACAAAGTTGGGTATTAAAGATTCAGAGAGACATTTGGTGCTCAAGTACCGCGGTTTTCTGCACAAACACATTCAGGAGGAAATGGAATTCCTCGACATTACATCACTTGGCACGGCATATCGCTATGCCACCAATATCGAGCAGAAATTTAAGCAGAAGAAGCGAGACTTTGGATCTGCGAATCCGAAAGGTGCCCCCGAATCGAAGAACAAGGGGCAAGGCAAAAGCAATGCAACTCAGAACAACACCACAAATCCAAATAAGGACACAGGGAAGTAGTGTGAATTTCATAACAGCCCCACTCACAGCACAAACGAGTGTCGGACCAAACAGTCTTTGGTGACCGAACTAAAGGCACCCGAATCAGATGCATTTTCTGATCCTGAGTTAGAACCAAACAAAGGCAATGACAAAGGGAAGCAGATCATTGATGCGGATCTCAGTGCCATTGTTTCCACCACCAAGATCCAGAGGAGGGGGAGCGCCTCTTCCAGTCGCAGATGTGGGTGAAGGGTTCTCCGCTGCAATTTCTCGTCGATAGCGGAAGCCAAAAGAACCTCATTTCAGCAGAGGTCGTGAAGCAGCTCGGCCTACCGACCATAGCACACCCGCAGCCATATACCATCGGGTGGCTCCACCGAGGGAGAGATCTCTGCATCCGCCAGCAGTGTCGCCTTCCGTATAGTATCAAGCCATTCACGAATGAGGTATTGTGTGATGTTGCTCCTCTTGATGTAGCTGATGTATTATTAGGCCAACCATACTTGTGGAGGTGACATGCTGTGTATGAGTCTAGGCCTCGTGCTATTATTATTACTTTGGGAAATAACTTGTACAGGATACCGGAGGTAGTACCACCTCCTGTCATCTCTTTGACTACTGCAAAACAACGCAGTAAGATTGTTTCCCAAACCAGGAAATTCATTTTCCTTACAACTCACTCATAGGGAAAGAAGAATATTGTGGCCACAACCTCGAAACAGGGCTCCCTTGCACGGCTGCAGCAGATGGACAAAGTCATGGAGGAATACGAAGACATTTTCTCCTCACTCATAGAGGTTCCTCTACACTATCAGGACAAGCACTCCATTGATCTGACTCCCAACGCACCACCGCCTGATGTTACCATACATCCTGCAACTACACATATAGAATCCAAACATGTACTGTCTGAGGCTAATAAAGAAACCAAATTTACTAAACGCATCCAGCATGTCCACCCGCAGGTCCATGACATCTTCAACACATCTAATACTCAGTTCAATAGAATTTGTAGAAATTAGCTGAATAAATCACTTATTCACTGAAGATTAATCTGGTCATATATCAATTTCGAATTGCATACATAACACATAACCTTCTTCTACAATTAATTGTCACATGCGGAAATAACAGAAGCAATCTCACATCAATTCAATCACACATTAACTTAGTATGTATGGGGAAAGCCTATAGCTGAAAACCCCGCAGCTATTGTGTATATTATAATGGAGAAATCAAGTAACCAAACAAGTACAATACTCCTCACAAGTACTCAGTACTCTCTCATGAAGTTACTCACAATCTGACTCATTTTTGAACAAGTCTGAGGTTCAAAACTCCCCGCCAATTGCCTTGCCTCTATTGCGCAATCATGGCCTGTATATGAAGAGGTTCAAGGTTCGAATCCCTTTGCCTTGATTGCGTAATTGTCATGGACAATTCCTCCAAGTGTAATGCAAATCTCATGCAAAATAAATCTACCAACTGATAGCTTTACTCACCCTTTCATCTACCTCTTCCACTGGTCTCCACTGAACTGATCATGCACTGTAGTGAACTGAAGTGTTCTTGAGTTGACTCATGAGTTAATATTTAGTAAATTAAATATTATTTAATTTACTCCACTCATATCTAGTTGATTAGTTAGTTAACTAATCCCAACTAGTTCAACTAAAACAAACAGAACACAACTCCACTATCTGTCCCGTTAACTCCTCCAAAACTCCTGCCACTGAAGTCTAACTGAAGCCAACCATGCAAGATGCCATCAAACCCTAAGAACCACGTGATTCCCTGTGTCAGTTGCATGAGCCACCTCCATGACTCAAAGTGAAGTGCGCCAAGAGAGTAAACTGCTGTTTATAGTCAAAATATTATTAAGGGTAAATAATATTTGACTTCCATATTTTTAGGAGATCAGTCTAAAAATAGCCCGGGTCCTAAAAATAAGGTCTCATCTATTTTTACCGACATGTCGCATACTTCAAGAATCTCCAAGTAGAATTCCCAAATTATGCTCCGTATGTCTAAAAATAGACATAGTCTAAAAATAGACTTTGCGCCAGAATTTGCCTGCGGGCCCACTTAGTGAAAGCGGCTCCTAAGCTGCTAAAAACTCCAGCAATCACTAACATCCTAATGAGAATTTGCCTCATCTCATGGAGGATCTGCTCTGATAGGACCATTTCTTCCTAAGAAGGGAGGAATGATCCAGGTGGATATCGGTGGCCACCCACCTATTCCATTTGGACCAGCACCATCAATTCTTGCAGCTTTTCACATTCAGCACAACTTACTATTTTTAGCAGGTTTTCGGGTCCTCCACTCTCGGAGCCGTTTTGGGGGCTTAATGATCCAGGTGGATATTGGTGGCCACCCACCTATTCCATTTGAACCCCCACCATCAGTTCTTTCAATTTTCAAGTTGCAACAAAACTTACTATTTTTAGCAGTTTTTTTGCGTCCTGAACTTCCGGAGCTGTTTTGAGGCCCTAAACGACGTTTTTTTTGGAAAATGGAGAGAAACATGGGTCCATGGACCCATGTTGCTCATTCAAAAGTTGTACTCCTCGGATAGATCTTTCTAACGAGATATTGAGCGCGTCAAACAGAGATCGGGTGCGAAAGTTACGCCCCCGGGATGTTGAACCACCAATTTACCCAAACGGGCACCCACAGTTTTGGCACCTCATCTCCTATGGTTAGGTTTTTGGACGATTCGGATTCTACATTGTTTCTCAACAATAAATAGGCCCTCGAGCCTCATTGTAACACATTTCAGAGGTCTGTAGCCATCACATCTCTTCTCAGAGATTCGCTACCAGCACCCTAGCTATTTTATTTCTATTATGCCTGTAAGCATATTTCCGTTATTTATATTAATGAAATGAAGCATTATTTCCATTGCATCTCTATGTTCATGGTTATTTCTGTATTCTGTTGCGTTCTTGCATAAAATCCAGATCAATGTTATAGCCCAAGTGAATGCAGATTTGTAGCTCTTACAGTGTTCACACAATCAAGAATGTGTGAGTGAATCATCTTCCATTATTGAAAATGAAATTCTGGGTCTGAATGATGATAGTCATGAGACTGATGAAGCCATATAGGAAGTTGTTGTGAGTAAACCAGTTTGTGATGATGCTTTTCTATAAGGAGATCAGCTAACAGATATTGTTTTCTTTCATGAAGAAGATAGGGATGCCATGTTTAACAATCTTGAAGAATGTTTTATGTTTAAAGATGATTTAGAATATGAATTTGAGGATTATGAGCCTAAGAGAGATAGTGTGAAAGTGATAGAGTCAGAGTTTCATGTACTTCGAGAATTTGTAGCCAACACTCAGATAACAGAAATTCGTACTTCCCTATGCTCTCCATGGATCAACAACCAAGTGTTCTTTCAGATCAAAATGAAGAGTGTGCTTGTGTTTTTACTGAATCTCAAGACAAGGTAACATTTCCTGTTTTTGAAGATCCTTTTACTGATTTTATACAGTTAGCAGGGAAGATGTATTTTCTTGTTTCCATGGACCAGAAGCACATGTTCAGTGGACACTTGGAGTGGCCTAATTTTTGTTTTTTCCGCCTGCTTGAGGAAAATGAGAGAAGAATTTCAATAAGTAACCATCTACTGGATTGGTTACACTGGAAGGATCACTTCACATGATTGTACATATGTCTTCAACAAGCAGGTGGTTGTCATCAGGATTTGAAGCCCTCAAGTCTCGGTGATGTACTGTCATCAATAAGTTTAGTAAGTTCTTTATTTTCAGTCAGTTTTAAAAGTCAGTTTGTGTCATTGATTTGTCAGTATTTATTCATGCATTTCAGTTTGAGTTGTTTGACTATATTGGCCCAATGGTTAGGCACTTGGTCTACGGTGTTCTTAACACCTCCAAAGAGTTTCCATCCCCAATAAGGCCCATGTTAGTGTCAGTATTTTCATCCTGTCACTAGTGATCAAAATATACTCTTTTCATATTCATATTAGGGGTCCCACTCAGAATTTTTTTATCATTCCACTAGTTCATGTAAAAAAATAGTCACTGGTGGTAGCCCTAGTCATAAAACTTCACTCTCCCTCAAAAATTCACATTTGTTGGCCCACCTTCATGTCTTTTTGAGCATAAATCAGTCTTGAAATCTCATTTCACTGTGTCATTATGTCAGTCAAATTCAACATGGAGTATGTTCATTCAAGGTCCATTTAGGTCACTAGGTTTCATTTTCCAAGGTTCAATAATACACCATTTCATCTTAATAATGTTAGCAAAGGTGTGAGAGTGACTCAAATAATACTTTCTCAATCATCTGCAAAGGATTTCTGAGCATGTAAATATGATTTTTAAAGGTTGTAATTATGGTTTCAAAGTATGATTTTCATTCCAAGATGTAATTTTATTTTTATTCATGTAATTTTATGTCAATTGAAATGTAATAAGTACTGAGTATCCCAAAAGCTTCCAACTCAGTTCCGCATGCCAAACAAGCACATGTCAAAGTGCAAGAGTTTTAGTTAATCAATTAATCAAATGTCAAAGGGAGTTGTATTTTCCCATGGGTGCCCAAATCATCATTTTCCACAAGCACTAAACCCTAATTTCCTCTCCCACTGAGCTACGGTTTGCTATGGAATCAGAGACATATGAGCAGAGGAGCCATAAGTTATGTCATATCGTAAGTATGAGGTCATTTCAGCTCATAAACATCATGTCTCCATCATTTTTCAAGAAGTCATTCCAAGAGTCAAATCATTTGCCACTCACGGGGCCAGTTTTGCTTCAAAGTATGTTTCTGACAAAACATAGATGAATTTGATAAAAGTGAGAGAATATTTTGTCCATCATAGGCCAAGGAATTAAAAACTCCATTTTTTACACAAGTGTCATGGTTTTGGAGAAATGTCAAAAATACAGTTGCTACAAGAGGTTTACTGCACTTCTCAAGTGACCTTGGGAAAATCAAATTTTCTCCTAGATGGATTCTCTAAATTACTTTCTTGATGAGTCAAATGATAACTAGACAGAGATATATTTCCATTTAGCTATCTTGAGATCAATTTATAGTTGAGGAAGACCTCCAAAATTTTCCTTCAACAACACATTTCAGTTTTGCACCCTTATTCAGCATTTTTTTACAAGTATTTGGAGAATCAGTTTTTGATAGCTAAAATCAATTCCATTTTGTAAAATAAAGCTATATTTAGAAATTAGATAGGATAAGCTTTCCAACGAGATATCCTGGGCCCAATTTGGATATTGGGAAGGCCTTCAAAAGTGGTCTGAAAAAGGTGTTGCGCAAATGCTTCTAGAGATCGCAAATGCTTCTATGAGGGTGCAAATGCTTCTATGAGGATGCAAATCCTTCTGTGAGGGCAAAAATGATTAAGAGATGGCACAAATTCTTAAGAGAGGGCACAAATACTTTATTGAGGGTGCAAATGACCATCAAACCCCAGAAACGCATACAAGTGGCAAAACATCATTTTCAAAGCTTCATTAACCTACTCATCAACCTACAGCAAATGAATAACAGCTAGTGCCATAAATTATCATCTCCATCAAGTTCATGTGTTTGGTGTTGTGAAATTTATGTTAGGATTTGGTGTTTGAAATCGTTTTAAAACCCTAGTATCCCTATTTCATTTGTGAAAACTCTCAAATTTCACTCCCTTACACTTTATACCCTTCCCAAAATTACAAATACTCATTCCCAAACCCCTGTTTTGCAAAATCCCCTTTTCCTAAACTTTTTTCCCAAAACCCGAAGCCCTAGGTGTTATATTTACCTAGGCTCCCAATCCACAAATCCCCATCCTAAATCTCATCATATTACTACTCCCTATCCCCTCCCCCATTTCATACATCCCAAGCAATATCTCCCTACTTTTCCCTTTCCCATCCCATTCCTAAAAACATATTTCACACTGTCCACTTCCCTAGGGTTTTGACAAAAACACCATGGCAGAAGAGGAATAAAACACATCATTTAGTGAGGGAGAGGAAACAGAGGTGAGGAGGCCACATAAAGGGGGAAGACTACTTAGACTTGAACCCACCAGCAGTAGGGAACTCTTAGATTCTTGTGACATGCTTCAAACATGTTGGCTGCTATGATTTCTATGAGAAAATTCAGAGGGTCCAACAACATTCCATGTTGATTTCAAGATTTCTAGTCTTAAATTTACTTTTTTATATATTATCTAGATGCACAGTCATATATATATAACTTGATACTTGATACAGTTTATGAGATCTACAATTTTTGGACATATTTTATTATAGTGTTAATATAATTTGTTTTGTTCCAAAAAGTTAAGTTTTGGATGGTTTTAGTACTTTTGGCATGTGAATGTGAATTAATGTTGTTATATAATTTGTTTGGTTTTTAAAACTTTTAAGTTTTGGATAGTTGAACTACTAGTGATGTTGTCATCTATAAATTAATGTTTTTCTTCTAAACTACATTTGGCATGTTATGTAATGATGTGTTATAATTTGTTTTGTTTTTAAAACTTAACTCTTGGATGCTTGAACTACATTTAGCATGTGAAGTAATGTTGTGATCTATAATTTTTTGTTAAATTAAAGATTAAGTTTTGGATGGTTTCAATCTACATTTGGCATGTGATATAATGTTAAATGTTTTTATTGGATAGTTGAACTATAATTGGCATGGCATGTGAAGTAATGTTGCACGCTATATAATCAAAAAGTTTTTAAAACTTAAGTTTTGGATGGTTTCAATCTACATTTGACATGTGATATAATGTTAAATGTTTTTATTGGATAGTTGAACTACAATTGGCATGGCATGTGAAGTAATGTTGTGATATAATCAAAAAGCTTTTAAAACTCAAGTTTCTGATGGTTGAAGTACATTTGGCATGTGAAGTAATGTTTTGATCTATAATTTTTTGTTAAATTAAAGGTTAAGTTTTGGATGGTTTCAATCTACATTTGGAATGTGATATAATGTTAAATGTTTTTATTGGATAGTTGAACTATAATTGGCATGGCATGTGAAGTAATGTTGCACGATATATAATCAAAAAGTTTTTAAAACTTAAGTTTTGGATGGTTTCAATCTACATTTGGCATGTGATATAATGTTAAATATTTTTATTGAATAGTTGAACTACAATTGGCATGGCATGTGAAGTAATGTTGTGATATATAATCAAAAAGTTTTTAAAACTCAAGTTTTGGATGGTTGAAGTACATTAGGCATGTGAAGTAATGTTGTGATATAATCAAAAGTTTTTAAAACTAAGTTTTGGATACCATTTCAATCTACATTTGGCATGTGATATAATGTTAAATGTTTAATGTTTTTATTGGATAGTTGAACTACAATTGGCATGACATGTGAAGTAATTTGTTTTGATATAATCAAAAAGTTTTTAAAATTCAAGTTTTGGATGGTTGAAGTACATTTGGTAAGTTTTAAAAAAAAAATTCACTCAAACAATAGTATGTAGTATGTAAAGATCAAAAACAATCTTAAGGTTACTTTTAAGTACGATCAAGTGTTCTTGAAACATTTTCCCACATAATGATACCTTCATTGACCTATGAACTAAAGTAGTTCATAGGCTATATGTTCTACGTCTTTTCCATATAAATCCCTTTAATTTTGATTGGAAATATAAGATGTAGATATATGTTTGTTGAATTGGGGTCAATGTGATTAATGCACTCAACTAGGTAGCCTTGTTGATTTATAAATTGATAAATTGATGGTCCATTTAGTTTTAATTGCATTCTAGAACATATATATTCAGTATGTGAAACATTTTTCATCAATGCACATGGGAAAACTACTTGAACAATTAATTTCATTCTAGAACATATATATATATATATATATATCCAATACATGCACAACATTTTTCATCAATGCACATAGAACATATTCGACAATTGGATAGACAAATTTTGTAATAGATTTTAAATCAGGAATAGAGATGTGGGTCAAATCCCACCAAAAGTCGAAGAAGTGCTTCGAGTCTCTTGTCTGAAAGGAATCTTCGTACAAAATTATACTACGGATTATTTATTTACATTGTGAATACTTTTTACCAAAAAAACCCACAAGAAAAACTGGGCATGCATTGAGTTCGTGTATATATCTAGTAGATGCAACATTTTTCATCAACGCACATAGAAAAACTACTTTCAGTTAATTGCATTTTAGAACATATATATTGAGTACGTGAAACATTTTTCATCAATGCACATAGTAAAACTACTTGAACAGTATATATATATATATATATATATATATATATAATACATGCAACATTTTTCATCAATGCATGTATAGAAAAGCTACTTTTAGTTGATACTAGAGTGTGCATGTATCAAAACAATTTTTACATGTGCAAACACTTGCACAGATAACATAATAAGGCAGCTCAATTTTTAATTTAGTACTGGAAGTTCCAGAACATATAATCCAAAGAGAATAAATTGTTGGGCAGTTCCATCAAAAAAATTCCAATGGAATGCCATCTTCAATAATCCGTTCATGATCGGATTTTGACATTTTCCATTTCTTAATTTTCGTTTTTTTCTTTGATTGAACCTCGATCAACTTTATCTATGCTGCACACACCAAGTGACTATATTGACAACTTATGAAATCAGGTTCATAGTCTTTAAAGTAAACAAAATTCCCACTTTGATTATTTTGTCTAAAAAAATAACCTTTCAGTATAATAGATCCTCTTTCATATGGAAATCCATAATCATTATAGTCTTCTAATAATTTCATTTTTCATTCAGTGCAATGCATCAAATAATACTTCACATTTTCATCATTGTCAGTAGGTGCAATTACAACAAAAAAATCTCCTGCACAATAAAAAAAACTTAACAAAATTATACATATTCAAATTTATTTCTAGATCTTTATCATTAGAAAGCAATTCAAATGTTGTCTTCTCTAACAATATCAAAAACTGGATCACCATCGGATGATATTGTAGTCTCCTCTGATTACATTTATTCAAACATTGCAATGGACATTTTTCCCTTTGTATTTAGCTCTGTATGTTTCCAATCTTTTACATACATTTTGTTTTCACAAACGTCATTGGATTTTGTGTTGTCTATGCAAACATGACAAAAAGAAGAATATTTTCTTTTATCCAATGCAAACACATTTATGGATGAATTTGTTTTAATTGAATGCAATTTTCGAGTCCCTTTTATTGTTTCAACGTCATTTCCAATTGATCTATCTACGTCTTCGATCCCAATATGCCAAAAAAACCTTTATATGGAAAATTTAAAGAAGAATGTAAATATGATATAAAAATACAATCAAAGATAATTATTGTGATAAATGTACATTGTTTAAAATTAGATCTCCAATTAAAATTAAATTGAATGTACCTTCCCACTTCCCTTGATCGGTTAGTTTCATGGCTTAGAGTAGTGATGCACCATTGAACAACTTCTTTTGCGTCCACAAGTCGGCTTGCAGAGGGGTTCATTTGATATCTTCGAAGTTCTCGTTTTATGCATGCCCCTGCACCATCATGTTCTCCTTTTCCATGGCTAGTCTCAAAGAAATTCCAACAATATTTAATGTAGGTTTTCTTATGAAGACAACACAACCAAAAGAATGATCGTGCAGATTTGAATTGTCCTGCACATCCGTCTGACCATATCCAATGTTCGTTGAATTTTATTCCACGATTTTTCAAGGAATCATAAATTTTTCCAAAACAACATTGTACAAAATATGTATCATGTGTATGATCGTCATTGATATAAAAGTGATATTCTTTAATAATATGTCGAATTTCATTAGTGATTTCTATATGATCGATGTTTTATTCAGCATGTCTATATAGAATATGGGCGAGCATGGAGACTTGGTCAGAATGATAGTATTCACCCTGAATTTATTTTTGTGGAACACATGTGTAGTTTTCTGCAAAATCAATTACTGACAAAATGGTCCCTGGTGGAAAAACTTCACGAGATTTTTTGAATTGCAAGTCTTGCCATCGAGCTCTATGGGAATGCTTGGTGTATTTGTAAATTTTTGCCTCAAACTTTCTCAAAAATTCTATCACAAAAATTTCTTCTTCTGGTAATTCAATTCTTTTAACACTATTTTCACCTTGAATCGATGTATGGATATATTCATATCTCTTCCATTTCACTTTCATGTTGGACAATGATTGATCATTTATATCAGTATGATATTTGTTTTGAAATTTAGTCAAATTCCCACAATCATCACATTTTTTACCATCAACACATTTCTTTTCGTAAAATAGTTCATCGATTTCTCTTTCACATAGAATTTGAGATATGAAATCACGGATAGTGGAAGGAGGAGGTGAATCCTTCCAAAATGTTGTACCAAAATCAAGGAATGTGTCATAATATAACTCAAATTCAACATGATAACGACAACAACAAGTGTCGCATACGGTGATAGCTTTTACATACCATGGTTTTTGTTGAACAAAAGAACTGATTGAAACATGAATTTCACGATTCTCTTCTTTGAACTTGTTGAACAAATCTATCTGAGTGGTTTCCAAGAAATTTCTTTCATTTTCTTCATACTTATTTCGTGTTATTCTTCTTCGCATCACATGCCTTGTAGTTGGTGAAACATGCGAATTGTTCTTCCAATATTCATATATTATTTTTTTAACATTTTCTCCAAGTCTATCTTTGTATGGTTGCCTACAAATAGCTCTCCAACAAACAAGTTCATCATTTACATCTATTTGCAACTGAAATTTTCGATGTTTGTGAAAAAAAATTCACGAGGTTCCTAATGCTCGTGCAATAGATTTTACCAAGAGATTCTCTTTAGTACTTGATGAAACCACTGCCATATGTATTGCTCTACGTACAACTGAAACATTTTTCTATATAGATCTTCTAATTGAATTTATAGCACTATTTATATTTTGTATCACATTTTCCTTCATTTTTTTTATCTTTGGTTGATTTTCGAATACCCAATAAATTCATAGCTTCTTTTAATTTCTTTAATGATAGGAGACCTTTCAACATTTGGGCTTGAACTGTCACATTTTCCTTTATGAAATACTTCTCACAAATTCGGTTAACACGATATTGTATATATGTCAGCTTTTTTATCTCCATATGTGTGAGTGTCAACATTTTCTAACATCTCGTCATCGACATTGATTTCATCTGTACATATTCGAATGAGTAGTACATAATAAGTTTACATATTCAATAAATGACTAAATTAATAAATATATGTATAATTTCAATAATACATGCATGTGTTCAACATATATATATATACCTTGTGATTCAATTTCTTCACTCGAATTTCTTTCATCATTTTCACCATCTTTAATCATTGGTTCAATATCTCTTTCACTTTCTCTTTCAAAATTTTGTATCTCATCATCAATGTTTTGAGGAATATCTCTCTCTGTTTACATTGCAAAATATTTTTCAAATTAGTTCATCAAATAAAAATTAAAGTTCACATTTTACACTAGGAATATTTTAAATATATCAAAATCATAATATTTACATTTACATACCTGTTTCAACTTCTAGTTGAGGTTGATTTTCCCCTTCAATATTTGAGTGCTTCTATCTTTCTTTTGTGAGATTGTCTCGTCTCTTCTCTACATTCCTCAGTGTATCTTTTTTTATCATATTTTCTCGTACAATTTCTTTGATTTCCCATGATAATAGAGTATGAAGTTCAAATATGGGGTGAAGATAGATCCTAAGAGGGTAGAGGTTATAAATGGTATTGCTTTTCCCAGAAATAAGAAAGAGGTACAAGTATTCCTAGGGCACATCAATTTCCTGAGAAGGTTTATCCCTAACTATGCTGAAATAGTTAGACATATAACTGACATGCTGAAAAAGAATAATGAAGTTAAATGGTCCCAGGAATCACGAGAGGCATTTACCAGGATAAAAAATGCTTTTGTAGAAGCCCCTGTGCTAGCTGGACCAGATTATGCTAAACCTTTCATGATCTTTTCTTTTGCATCACCTCATACAATAGCAGGAGTTTTATTGCAGAGAAATGAGGAGGGGTATGAGCAGCCCATAGCTTTCTTCAATCAGGTGCTCCGTAATGCAGAATTAAAGTATAACATATTAGAAAAGCAAGCATACGCCCTAGTGAAATCCCTCAAAGCATTCCGCGTATATATCTTACAGTCCCATATCACTGCATTTGTGCCTACAGCTGCTGTAAAAGATATTATTATTCAGGGGGATAGTGAAGGAAAAAGGGGAAAGTGGATTGCCAAGATACAGGAGTATGAATTAGACATCCATCCTAATAAGTTGATGAAAGGACAAGGGCTTGCCAAAATATTATATGAATCAAACTATCAAGCTCTGGGCATGAATTTTTCCATTATAGCAAGTGAGGAACCTGAGGAGAATGAAGAGCGACAGGGAATTGGAGTAGCTACTCCAGAAACACATATAAAGTACCTCACCAGTCAGTGGTACAAAGAGATAGTATAATATCTCCTCACACTCAGTTTCCCTCCAAGCTGTGATAAAGCTAAATACAGAACGCTAAGATTGAAATCATAGAAGTATATAGTCGCTAATGGCCAGCTATATTGGCGAGATCCCTTAGGCATCCTACTCCTATGTATCACAGAGGATGAGGTAGAGAGTATGATGGTTGAATTTCATGAAGGAATCTGTTGGGGTCACTACAGCTATAGGGCCACTGCTCACAAAATCATGAAGGCTGGTTTATATTGGCCCAAGATTTTTGGAGATGTCTTTGCCTGGGTTAGAGCTTATGAAAAGTGTCAGAAATTTGATGAAAAGCATAAGCTGGCACCCCTGCCCATGATTCCCATGCACGTGGACGAGCCATTCAGGCAGTGGGGAATTTATTTTATAGGTGAAATACATCCCCCATCGAGTGGTCAGCATAAGTGGATTCTAACTGCCACAGATTATTTTCCAAATGGGTGGAAGCTATAACTGCAAGAAATGTTACTGAAGCTGTGATAATAAAATTCATGGAAGAAAACATCATATCCAGATTCGGCTGCCCTAATAGGATAGTAACTGATAATGCTCAGGCTTTCAAATCTGCAAAGTTTGTAAGCTTCTGTCAGCAATATAATATCACACTAAGCCACTCTACAGCTTATTATCCACAGGGAAATGGCCTGGCAGATTCATCCAATAAAACCATAGTAAGAGCACTGAAGAAAGCTATAAATGAAAATCAGAAAAATTGGGATTCCTAGTTGAAATTCGCTCTGTGGGCAAATAGAATTACCAGCAAGAGAGCAACTGGAAAATCCCCATACGAATTGGTATATGGGAGGGAAGCAGTATTTCCTATTCAATTAGCCTTACCAGTAGCCCGATTCATGCTGGAAAGTCAAGAAGAGCCTGATGATATGATCAGGAGAATAAACCAGCTGGTGGAATTGGAAGAAACACGCAATCAGGTAAATCAAAGGCTGACGGAATATCAGGAGAAGATGAAATACATTTTTGATTAGCATGCTAAAGACCGGAATCTGCAGATTGGTGATTTAGTACTCAGGTGGGATATCCGGAGGGCTGAAAAAGGAAAACATGGTAAATTTGATCCACTTTGGTTCGATCCCTTCAAGATTGTGGAACAGGGAGGTAACAACACTTTCAAGTTGGAAAACTTACAGGGTGAATTGCTTGATGCCCCTGTAAATGGTCAATTCCTTAAGCCCTATTTTCAGCTCTGATTCAGGCCAAAACAACCTGGTGTATTATATTGTATATTAGTTTCTTGTTTCGTTTTTGTTTGAATAATGTGGGTGTCATGATGAATCATGAAGTAAAAAGTAGAAGGGCTGAAGAGCAGAATTCACACAAAAGAATGATCAGGTGGTCTGTGAAGTTCTCAACACGTCCAGGGATGAACGTGACGTCCCCAAGTGGAGCCAATGTTGATCATAATCGGCTTCCTATTAAGTTCTCACAGGCGATCTGACTTAAACCTCGCAAATCCCCTCTTGCAGCCTTAAAAAATCCCTTTGCTGACTATCGTTGTCGTTTCCTGCCCCCAAATCACATTATAAAGGGCCGCAAAACCAATATCTGAAATCTATCAGGCCTAGCCCCTTCGGCCAAGCCTCTGCTCCATTTCCCCCACGTAACCAAAAGCCAAAGCCGAGTGCTAGCCTTGAAGGCACTTATCGTGTATGAATATCGGGTACACCCACAACCGTCGATCTTTACAGATCGAACGGCATTCGGAATGCTCCACCGCGCCCATGGCCCACTCCATTCATCGCCCAAACCGCATCTCAGCCGTCCTTTCACCCGCAAATCTGACAGTTCTTATCTCACTTGCCCCGGTGGTCCCCGCCGTGCACTACTCCAGAACCCGGTGGTATCTATCGCACCGCCTTTCGGTGGTGGGCGGTAATTCTTGTTTGGCCAGCGATCCCACTCATCGCCTAACACGTGGCTCAGCGCACTATTGCAAAACCGCCCTCCATCGCACGTTATTGTTCAACCAAGGATACGGAGCGATATGCATGTCAGCCGTCCGATCCGGGGTGACCCATCTGATGGTCATCACACTCCGAAGCTGCACGAGATTTAACGCAAGGAAATCGTACCCCTGGCCCACTGTCAATTGCCCCCGACGCCATTTCAACCATTGATCTCCTCCTGAGATCGGACGATCCAAATTTAGTCACATGCCCGCCATTGACCTCGTACCACCACGTCATCCTTTCCACATAGTATTTCGTACGTCCACCCGTCACCGTCCCACGTGTTTATCGCATTTTTCCTCCGCCATTTATATATTCCATTCATATGTCATATTTTAATGTTTTACGTTAAAAACCTCCACCCAGCCCGTCCACCATTGTTCCATTGCATTTTTCATCGCAACCCTGCATACTTCCGCCATTCATCATGCCGCGTTGCTACACAGTCATCCTCACTGCATCGTCGTCCCATGCATTTTTTTTCTTGACGAGTTTGCAGGTTTTGTAGGTTTACAGCGGCGGAAAACTATCATAATTCACAGTCTCAATTACTGTGACAGAGGACACATCGAAGGACCATTTTTCAGAGCTGAATTATGGAGAAAGGCCTAAGAGGGAAAATCGATAAGACTTCCATTAAATAAGCAGGGTTAAAATCTGTCAAACCCTGCAGGGACATTCAAGGCGCCGATTTCACAGATGAAAGCATTAATGGAGCAGTAGAAAAATATCCGCAAATGACTGAGGAATTCAACGTTCAGCATTGAATATTTTCAGCCGTAATTCAGAGTTAGAAGGTAGAGGGTACCCCTCTCAGATTAAACACCTCAAGGATTTCTTTTCAACACCATTTTCTTTCAGGAAAGGATGGAATGCTTATATGATTTTACTGCTTTGCCGTGTTCCTGGAGAGATTTCCACCCAGTGCATTTATTTCAGTTAGCAGGCCACATAGTACAAACAACATTACAAAGTCATCAAGCAATATGGGCGTGCACGTTTCTGCCATTTTGTTTTAATTAGGCAAATTAAATGTTCATCACCAACTCTCTTTTGGGGCTTTCTTGTTCCCCTATAAAGCTCCCAAAGAACAAATAATTTAGGGTTCCAGATCTTATCAGAAAATCATGCAGTGAAAGGCTTTTTGTATACATTTTGTAGAACTCTTGTATGAAGGCTCAGAGCCCATAGGGTCTCAGTGAGGAGGAGTTCCATCTGTTAAAGAGGATTCTGGTCTTTGGTATTTCACAGTCTGTAACTTTCTCTTATGTGTTATTTAAATAGATCATTTCATTTCATCCATCTTTCCTGTATCATGTTTTGGAATGCGAGTGGCTCACTGATTTTCGGTATGGATTTATCCTAGTTGATACCCATGCTTGGATTAGTCAAGCACTTTAAATATGGCTCATGCATGATATTCTGTTCCATTATTCATCTAAACCGTATTTCTGCTATATTAGTTGCTTTGGGAGGGTGTTTTTAAAACGCTATTATCATGAATGGATTCTTAGATTGGTAAGCCCATGCATTGGTGGTATTGTGTATCTGGATATCAGCTCAATGATAACTAATATCTTCTCAATATTTCATTCACTACATACACCTTCTGATAACTTATTTTTGTGAGGTATTTTTGAATCGGCCTGCTTTACAGTAAGCTGTCTCTGAATTGTTTGTTGCTTTTATATTGGAGTTTTGCATGTTGCCTCTGCAATATCCCTTTCTCTGTGTCATTTTCTGAAGGTCATGGTCCCATTCAGATTAATATTCCTTGTTTTACAAGAGATAGCATGAGAGCTTGTTATTGATAACTCCCTTTGTTATACCATATGCTCCTTGCTATATAAGATGTCCTAGGCACTAGTCTATCACAACTCTAGGATGTCTCTAGGAGCGACAACAGATTCGACCCCTGAGGATGAGAGGAGGTGGCTTGAGGTCTATTTAGCTCAGGTTTTCATATGATTCAAGGATTGGCATCAGTTTGAAAGTTTTTGTATTGATCAGGAAACATTTTGGCTTGGATATTAATGACAAATTGCAGCTATTTCTTTGGGATTCATGTGGTATGAATGTTTGACATAGTCTTTTTCTCTGTGATAATTTGTATGAATGTATTGTAATCTCATAAAACTTTTCATGTCTATGATATGCTTAATTTCAAGTTGAAAGGCATAATTCATGTTTTCATGCTCTGTTTTGGGAAATTTTGCATAATTTGTCCATTTTCTTCAGTTTAGGGAGAATTCATCTCATATGCTCTTCCTAGCTCCTCACCGGTCTATTCACCTCATAAAAATCACCTTTAAGTGTTAAACCTTCCTACCCACCTTGCCCCATCGAATGGACTACAATTTCATCTCATTGGCCCTAATTTAGTCCCCTTGACCTAATCCTTTCAACGAGCCCAACCCCAAATCAAAACAAATCCTTGCATTTCATACCTAGCCTAAAACCCTAATTGTTCCAGCCCTCCTGGCTGTGACCCTTTGGAGAGAGCCCTCTCCAGCTTGATAGGGCTAGCTATCAAGTCAAATTCTTGGTTTGTGTTTACCGATGTTGGGATTCCTTCTTAAACCTTGGGAATCTGGTGGAGTGATAACAGTCTCAGCCTATTTTAGGATGATTTCTTTCCCTCGCTAGGGGGGCATTGTGTCCATCGATCAACCTGGATTTTTTTCCACTAATTCCGAAATCATTGGGAATATTCCAATTATAGTTTAATCCCCACACCTTATCGACAGGTTGGGATATGATTGGTTAAAGGGTCATCTTTGATGGGAAATTTCACACTCCCTCCTCCTAAAATTCCTAATATGGTTTCCTCAGTCGACATGTTTTTGTCTTTTACTATTCCATATAATCCTTGAATAGTACCTAACAACTCTAACATCGACTCGTTTGGTGACTACATGTCTCTCAGTCCCATTGAGCTAGAATATGAAGCCATTTACTCGGCATGTTCGGGAAATCCTAATACTAATGCCTTAGTAAATTAGGTTGATCATTCTCAAACTCCAGGTTCGAATTTTGACCCTTTCTATGACACATTTTCCATCGACAAAAGTATAATGGAAATCATGATGCTAGATGAAACTCCATGGGATGATAATCATCATCAATCCGATTTACTTGAAACCTTGAGAACCATATCGAAGTTTTTTATTCACCAAATGTTATTGAGTCCCTTCATAGTTTTATCTCTATTCATGAGGTAAATTCCAAGAAGAATTTAACAAATAATGAGGATACCATACCCTTCGATATTCTTATCAAACCCGGAGATGTTGAAAATGTCCATATTGGTGCATCTTGTTCTCCCAGTGAGATTAAGATTTATAAGGCACTTTTTAAGAATTCCATGACGTATTTGCTTGGAAATATGAAGAAATTTTAGGAATCTATCCAAAAATGAGATTAAAACCTATCTGAATGTTAAAGCTATTCGAAAATGTTTACATTTGGTTCACTCGAATAAATTTGTAGCCATCAAAGCAGAAGTCAAAAAAAAAATTATGTGTTGGCTTTATATATCATGTTCATTTAACAAATTGGGTTTCGAATATTGTTCTTGTTATGAAGAAACATGGTAAGATTAGAGTATGCATTTATTATAGTGATATCAACTGTGCTTGTGCCAAGGACAACTACCCGACACCTTTCATTGACCAAATCATCAACGATTGTGCCGGAAGTGAATTTTTTTCATTTATGGATGGATTCTCTAGTTTCAATCCCATCATATCAACATAAAACAACTTTCAATTGTCCATGGGGGACATTTTCCTATCGCAAACTTCTTTTTGGATTGATGAATGTTGGTGCAACTTTCCAAAGAGAAATGAACTATACATTCCACGATATCAAGCATATAGTGAAACCTTATTTGGATGATTTTCCTTCCCACTCTAAACATCGTGAGGATCATCCAATTCATCTCAGAGTGATCTTCCTATGTTGCTAACATTATAACATACTATTAAATCCACAAAAATGTGTGTTTTGCGTTCAATTTCGTCGACTTCTAGGATTCGTAGTGTCCAAGAATGGGGTCCACATCAATACCATGAAATTCCAAGAAATCGTTGATTTTCCAACCCCCTTTTCACTCATTCAGTTACAACGCATTCAAAGGGAGGCTAAATTTTTATGGAGATTCATTCCTAACTACGCAGAACTTACGAAAGGATTCACTCGCTTATTGAAAAAAGGGGTTCTCTTTCATTGGGATCACACTACTCATAAATATTTTGATGCTTTGAAATATGTATTAGCTCAATCATCTTTGTTATATCCCCCTAACTATCAAAAATACTATTTCCTCTATTTATTTGCGGCAATTACCACAATCGCAGTGGTTTTGATACAAGAAGATAACATAGGAGAGAAACACCCCATATATTACTTGAGTCGAAACTTGACTAAGACTAAAGCCATGTATTCGCATATCGAAAAGTTAGTTTTGGAAATTGTGCAAGTTGTCTAGATATTTTGCCACTATATCCTACTTTAGAAGACTACTATAGTTTCTAACTGCAACCTTATGATTTACATTTTGTCACGTTAATTACTGGGGTGCAAGTACTCGAAGTGGATAGTTATCCTCCAAGAGTTTATTTTGGAATTCATCAAATCAAAATAGAAGAATTTTTTAGTCTACTTTGAACTGATTTGTGACCTTCCCTCCTCTGAGTTAAAATCAACCACTGATGATTATATTCAAGATGAAACGTTGTTTCTGATTTACTCTTCTGATCCTCGGTATGGATATATCATCATTTATCTCCATACCCAAACTTTTCGGCCTAATAATACTCGTCCTAATAACCGTCGAATCCAATATTAGGCTCGCCAATACATCATAATTGGTGACACCATTTATCATTGTGGTGTTGATTCGATTTTTCGACTTTGTCTTACTCATGATGAGGTAGAGAAATCCTTGAATGACTATCATGCTAGAGCATGCAACAAACACATGTCTGGCTATGCGACTATTAGTATGAAATCTTAACGCAAGTGTACGAAAAGAGATCACTTTATCTTCACATAATAAACAGCCCTAACAACAAAGATGGTTGTCAAACTTTGTAGATCTGCAATAGATGGTCGAAACAAATACAAAATAAACCTAGATCTATGCAAATAAAGCAGCTAAACAGCAAAATGAAATAAGAGTTTCTCCAAAATATCTAATGGAAAAGACAAGAATTATAAAGAATTTTTTGTATTATGTAACACCTAGGAAGAGAACTGATACAGTCCCCATAAATGGGATGGGTTCTTGGCTGTCCTCAAATGCTTTAGCTTCAGATTTTCTCTCTCAATGGTGTAGAATACCCAGGATGTGTAAACTCAAAGGGAGCTCAATAAGCAAAAAGAAAATAAAAATAATCAAAGATAGACAATGATAAGAGGATCAAAGTTTGGCCATGATAGAAATGATCAAAGGTAAGGAATGAATGGAAAACCCTCCTATTTATATCAAAATATTGAGTTATCCTTGATAATGGTGCATAATAAAATATTATTAACCAAGATCTAGATCTAACTACTTGGAATACTTTATTATATTTTGTTGGAGGGAAGAGGAATTTAAATTGGTTAAATCCCTTTATTTAGAAACAATAAACAAATAAAATATTTATTTATTATTTCAAGGATAGGATCAAGGAATAATTAAACAAATAATGATTTATTTTATTATTCCTAAGTGATTTAGTCAAATTTAACAAGGAATATTAATTAAATGATGATTTAATTAATTATTCCTATAGAATAATAAGATAAATAATGATTTATTTAATTATTTCTCATTAATGGGTTAAATATGACCAGGAATATTATTAAACATAGGTTTAATTAATTATTCCTAGAGGAAAATCAAATAAATAAGGATTTATATAATTATTCCTCATGGAGTTTTCTATTTTGACCAGAAATAACTTAATAAACTGTGATTTATTAAATTATTTCTTAGTGAAAGCAATTTTACTATGGTAAAATTGGTCTTACATGGTGTATTTCAATCCATCTAATTATACATGGTTAGATGACCAAAAATTGGTGTAACAGATTGCCCCCCATTGTGTGAGCATTAGGAGTTAATCGTATGACCGAAGTACGTTGTAAGAACACAATCACTAGACACTAAAGGGGAGTCATAGAGAGAGAGATACCTAGGCAATGCAAAGCAAGAAAGGATAATAACCCTGATGGGGCGACCAACAATTGTAAGTCTCCTTTAATGGTTGAGTACATGTATGCAATGAGGCGGGGGAGGCATACCTATGCTCGCCGAGATAACAAAGTACAAAGAATAATGGTTCGCATAGTAAAATGAAACTGAGCTATAAAGTACATGATATGCTGGCGTAAACATGGGCCATACAAAAATATAATGGATCCCACATACATACTACGCCTGGGACAACAGCCAGGACTGAATACAATAATATCTAAGTACATGATATATAATAACAACCAGAGAAGCCCTGATAAATAGGAAAGGGCTCTGAAAATATAAATGGATCATCTAAGTGATAGATGCATCTGAGGTCGAACCCATCAAAATTGTGGAGCTGCATCTGAGGTTGTAGAAGAGAATGAGGTCATCCGGGCATGTGGGGGGCTACCTGAAGGGCCACCCCCTCATGAGGTCTGAAACATCTCGCACATACCCGAGAATCACTGGATCAATCTGATGGATCACCGAACTATCGAGTATACGAATCTCGATCACGTTGAAGTGGAGCGGATGAGAAACAATCAATTCAAAGGGCAATAAGGAGTCCCTTTTCCTAATTCGAGGCACTGAACAATGATGGAAGATGGAACCAAGATACACCGCCCTCTAGACCTATCTTCTGGAATAAATTTGTTGATGTCGACAGAAGGAAGTTTGTCATAGGTGAGGCAATGAGGGTCCTCAACTAAAGCACGAGGGAACGTAGTAGAGTGATTGATGGAATGACACCAGGGATGATGATGGAATGGAGGATACTAAGTAGCAAATGGACGAATTCCCTTGTCATAGCATAAAAATCATGGATGACATGGCAGCCACTGACTCGACTCCGGAGGGGATGGGGAAAAGTGGGACTGGAGGCCAAAATGGGCTACAGGAGAGAGGGAAAAGGCATGAATGTATGGAATATTGTAACAGAAGGAAAAATGGACTCGGGACAGACTCCATGAATGCAATGATGACTCAACTCGGATGTTCTGAACAAGGGTGAATCAATGATGCTGCCACATAGAATAGGCCCAGTTGGGACCATAAAAGCATAAGAAAAATATGGTTACTCATGACGAAAATAAACACGAGCGTAGAAAAGTATGAAGGCTAAGTGGTGCCTCAAGTACAAGTGGCACAAGTGCAGAAATTAGATTTCGAGAGGCGGTGAAGTGACCCTTCTTGGAAAAAAGGCTTCTGGATGAAGTATAAAATCACCAAAAAACAAAAGATGCAATATACCTAAATATATGATAGAAATAAAACATACATCTCGATGAGATATTCTATGGGTAAAATTTCTTAAGGTAGAGTGCATTGCGACGGTTAGGAAGGGGGTGGGCTTTGAAATCCTTTAGAAGGTATGCCCCTTTTACCAAGTCCTTACTAATGATGTAAGGCCCTAGCCATAATGAATTGAACTTCCCATGACCAAGGACATCATGAGCCTGGTCATACACTAGAACAAGGTCACCTTCGTTAAAGGTACGAGGGTGGAATTTTTAGTCATATTGATATTTGGTGTGCTTCTTGGCCGCTTCAATGGTTTGCAAGGCAACACGATGATCTTCGGATGCACACTCAAGCATGATAATTCTTTGTTCTAAAGGTTGAGTGTCAAGGAGAAGTTCGACAGCTAAGTGAAGGGAGGGGATTTCACACTTGATCAGTAAGACTGCATCCTCGCCAAAAACAACGTGGAAAGGAGTAAACCTGGTGGCAGTTTTAACAAAATTTCTATAGGCCCACAAAGCATAGAAGAGCATAAGGTGTCAGTTGGTTTTGTGCTTGTTCACCGTTCGTTGAAGCATAGTTTTAAGGATTTTATTGACCACTTCAACTTTACCATTACCTTGGGGGTAATAGGAAGATGAATATTGGTGCTCAAAACCCAACATAGAGGATAGCTCATACCAAATCTCATCTTCAAAATGTCGGCCATGGTTAGAGACCAATTGTTTCGAAACCTCGAATCAAGCGATAATATGGATAAATAAAAGGAGGGTCGCGGTAGCTACCATATTATTGAATGTTGGGCTGGCCTCATCCCATTTGGTGAAATATTCAACCGCCACAATGATATACTTGTGGTTACCAGTAGATGGAGGTCGACACTCCATAAAGTCAATGGCCCACTTGCAGAATGGTCCAACAGAGATGAAAATATGGAGAGCAGGAGGAGCTCGCGCCTTTGGGGCGAACATTTGGTAGTTGGAATAGTGCTTGACTGCTTCAATGCAATCACCGAAGAGAGAAGGCCAAAAATACCAAGCGCGCATGACTTTCTGGGGAGTGGCCAAACCAAAGAGGTGGCCACCACAAACGCCACTATGGCAGGCATTACAGAATTTTCAGCTTCGGTGTGCTTGAGCCAACAATGGAGGACAGAATAAACACCGCGACAATAGAGATCATCACCAATGAAAAGATATTAGGGGGCCTGGTGTCATATACGTCGTCGAGCATCGCAATCAAGATGGGGAGTGATTTTTTGGGTTCGTAGATAGGTAAGGATGTTTCCATACCAAGGGTCATCCGAAGTAATAGCAAACAAATTTTTATCAGGTAAATCGTCATTAACTAGCAGATATTGCGTGCCAGTAAGCAATTCATAAATGAGTTTAGAAAGGCCGAAACCTTTCTTACTCTTGGGTGTGACAAATTTGAGATCAAAATACTGAAGAATAATGATCCAACATGCGTACTTCCCATCGATGATCTGTCTACTCAATAGGAATGCCATAAGGTTGGAATTGGTCACGACCTTGGTGAAACGCGCAATGATATAATGACGAAGTTTATGGACCGAGAACATGATGGCAAGCGCTAGCTTCTCTTCATGCGAGTAGGACAGAGGGTGACCTACAAGGTTCTTACTAACATAATAGATAACATGTTCATTTTTGGTGTCATCTTCCTGGTTAAGGACCCCAGCAATCAAATGGGTGGAAGCTGAGATTTACAGGATGAAATCCCTTTCAAAGTTAGGAGGACTAATCAAGGGAGCAGAAGAGAGAGAAATTTTTAGGGCATTAAAACACTATTGAGCATGGTCATCCCAAACGAATGGAATGGTAGAGTGAAGGAGTCTGAGAAACCCATGAGCGGTGATGGCATAATCAGGGATGAACCGGCGAAGAAAGTTGGCTTTGCCTTAGAGGATTTGTAACTGGCACAAGGTACGAGGAATGGGAAGTTCAAGAATAGCTTGAACGTTAAGAGGATCAAGCGCAATACCATCTTTGGACACGATGAAGCCCAACAGATGTTCGGCAGGGACACAAAAGACACATTTCAACGAGTTGAGTCGAATATTATACTTGCAACATCAAAGGAAAACGGCATGAAAATCATGGAGGTGTTGCGCCCTCCGCTTGGAACGAGTAGTGAGGTCCTCGAGGTAGGTAAGGATAATATGAGCCAGGTCATAGAAACAATATGGCATGGCCCGCTGAAACGTCGCTCCAAGATTCTTTAAGTCGAACGACATGACTCTATAAGCAAACTTTCCCCGCGAACTAATGAACAATGTACTTAATTGATCAACACGACGGATAAATATCTAGTTGTATCCAGAAAAACCATTCATAAAGGATAGAACCTCATGCCCCACACACTCATCGATGATCTGGTCAATGAACAGTGTGGGGAATTTGTCTTTGGGACAATCTTTGTTTAGGTCATGAAATTCAATGCAAACACGGATAATACCTTGTTTCTTGAGAATGGGAACTAGGTTAGAGAACCAAGTGGTGTATTCAATAGGATAGATAAAACCAGCCTGCTTGAGTTTTTCGATTTAGACCTTGATAGCCTCATGTCTGGAAGGATTAATGGGTCTCAAATTTTGACAGACAGGATTGGCATCGAGCCATGTATCGATATGGTGTTCGACAATGGCAGGATCAAGTCAGGGCATCTCTAAATAAGACCAAGTGAAAACATCACTAAATTCCTTAAAAAACTTAGTGTAAGCCTTAATTTCTTCTAGGGTGCAATCTTCCCCTAAGGCAATGTTTTCTTCTATCCCTGGTTTATCGGAAATGTTGATTTTAATGGTAGGAGAGATATTGGCCACATTTCCTTCTTTAAAAACATCGGGTGCGGGAACGGGATTTCTAAACCAATCGACCTCATCATAGATAAAGTCTTTAGACTCTACAACATACTAGTCAAGGGACTGCTGTGGAAGGAAGTACACACGATGGTGCATATCATCCCAAGGAAAGTTAGGGGTGGTCATCGCTTCCATAATGTCTTCATCAGAGTGAAATATGGGGGGACTGGCATAAGGAACACCACGTGACGAGGCGGGGCTACCTGACGCATCATCATGAGAGATATGGTTCACATACACATCGCTACGGAAAGTAGACAAAGATCTAGTAGATGAGACATCTATCGGTGTTGAGCCCAAGGTGATCGTTGAATGATATTCATTCTAAACAAAAGGGAACCCCCGAAGGGGTGTTCCACCAAGGATCTCATGGATGATGGCAGATAAAGGATGGTGGTTGAAGGTTCCATCATCTCGACATCGTGGGGAGGTATGACAATGTCCTCTGGTTCTACCGAAGCAGAATGCACGAGTAGAGGGGTACAGGATCCACTACGAGCGGCCTCTATTTCGCGAACATATTCAGGGGTGTCGTGAAAGTCGTCGAGACGGGGACAAAGGTGAGAATAGTGGCCATAAAGATCACACAAAGCATAAGGGTGGTTCGTGCGCAGCGATTTGAGTTTCTTAGCTGAATCTAGTAAGGTAACATGGACCTCTGGGATATCAGATTCAGGAAATGACTCGTTGACCACAAGTTTGAGACGAGGAAGTTTAGGATAGTTATGGGTGGCATGCCCAGCAACATCACACAAAGTGCACAGAGTTGACTTCTTTGGAGGCTTAGGAGGAGCAGGAGTTGTTTAGGAAACCTTATCCTTAGGTTCCATCTTTCTAGCTTTGCCCCCCTAACTAGGTGCTTTCGCAACATGAGTAGATTCTTGTTGAGGTGGCTCAGGCACTGAAGCAAAGGTAGGAGTCGTGGCGACGGGTTGGATCGGGGTCAAAGCGGTATAAGGTTTAAGCTGACCAGGCGGGGTTTCGGCTGGTGGATCAATGTACCAGACTGGAATCCCCAGGGTCAAATTGGGAAGGCTCAACGTAACCATAACAGGTACCGAAAGGACTTAAGGTGGGAGCGAGAAATGGTATCTAACCAGAGGGGTAATGGCCTAGCGGAATGCCTCCCAACTAATTAAGGCTAGGGCGAACCATTCCTGGTTGAAAAGGATTAGAAGAGACAACAACAGTAGAGGAAGGTCCTTGAAAGGAAGGCCCTACAGGCTCCGTTGAGTGACCACCGGCAGGTTGTGGAGGCTTAGGTTGTTGGGTGGTTGAACTGGACCGCTTATGGCTAGTCCGAGACAATTGCATAATGCAAACATTCGATGATCTGGGATCTACGACAAGAGGAGGGGGACCAAGGAATGCACCGAGTAAGGTGGAATATTTATAGACTCTAAGTGAAACACTGGTAAGAGGTGTGATTGATTGCTTATCGGCCACCGAAGATATGATAGACTCGGGAGAGAGTTGAGACTTCGGTTCGTAATATGTCAATTAATCTATGCTGACGATATTTTCATTGTTAGGAAAGCACATCTTACAGTGAACTTCAGATGCGACAATAGACATCGCATAGGTATAGCTACGACCCAATAGGATGTTGTAATCCAAGGGGGCATCAATGACTTCAATGTCAATGCAATCAGTCTTGCCTGCAAGAATAACAGGACAATTGAGGAACATGCCAAGGGGCTGAGAATAGTGACCATCCCAAGGACGCAAAGTGATAGTGGTTGGTACTAACTTAGGTGATCTGAGTTGCTTCCAAACATACAACGCGAAACATGGGCATTCTGAATCTTGACTGGTATTTGGAAAGCGGCGGATGAAGGTAAGGGGGGACGTTCTGACTTGTCAACATCAAAGATGATCAAACGATCATCTGAAGGATCCACATCGCCCAAAGAAAATAATAAAGCTTTACGTTGTGAAGGGCATGATTGGACGACTTCCAACATTGACATAGAAGCAGGAGATTGTGCTAAGTCATCTATTATGTTGTAATTATGGGAGACTTTGGACGAAGCAGAAGTTCGGCGTAATGGCCCTTTGGGGATCTTGGGAAGGACCTCTGCTTGTGGTTGAGGGATCTGTAAAGGGGCATGAGGTGTTGAACTGGACTTTTTGGAAACTTTGGTTTGAGACTCGGTTGCAGAGGAAGCTCACGACTAAGTTTGAAGGTTGACATCAGGGGTATTCTCCACTTCATAATTCATCATGAGAATATGGTAATCAGAGGTACCAGATTGAGAGGTTTGAGGGGCGGCCTAACCTTAAGGGGGTTGGGCAGCCACATATCCTTGTTGAAGGAAGAGGGAAGGGATCAGTAAAAACAGCTAGTTGAACAGGCGCGGTATTTGGAGGAGCTGAAGCCAAGGCTTGTTGTCCTCTAGATATTGGTTGTGCTTCCCACAACTGACGCATTTGGGGTAAAAGGGGACAATCATGAGTATAATGGCCATGCACACCACAACAAGAACAAGGCTATTTGTACGAAGAGGCATGTCCTGCTTGGGTTGATTTCCCTTTCGTTGGTTGTTAGTGTTTGGTTGATTAGGTTGACATCCTTGATTACCTTGTGTTGGTTGATTTTGGTTGCCTTTCCTCTTTTTCTTAGGTTTTAGAGGATCGGTCGCGCTCTGCTGCGCATACACCTGACTCGGAAGGG
Source organism: Pinus albicaulis (assembly GCA_034641835.2). Lineage (NCBI taxonomy): Eukaryota > Viridiplantae > Streptophyta > Pinopsida > Pinales > Pinaceae > Pinus > Pinus albicaulis. The sequence goes on along the minus strand of CM076578.1, from coordinate 106,281,466 downwards.
GTGGTGGTTGCTGTGGCGGAGGTTGAGAAGGAATAGGAGGCTGGGGTGCTACTTCTAGATGGGATGGAGCATCGGGTTATTGATACAGATAGAAAGGAGGTTGAGAAACATTGGGGTAAATAGGTTGAGCGACTGCAGGCCCTAGCATTAGTTGATGTAGTGGGGAAAATGCACTTTATCCTGGATACATGTTTTCGAGAGGGGGATAAGTGTTATAGGAGCTCACCCCTCCTCGAGGGAAACCATAACCCATGGGAGGATGAGTATACGGAAGCTCCAATGATACCATTGGCGCCGTGATATGCCCCTGGTGTGTTGGCACCACTAGGTCTAGGAAGATCCAGTAAGACAGTATAAACATAACCAGATTGGGCGTAGATGAGGTCATATTTCAACGCGATTTGGAGAGCTTCTTCCTCTTTCTGAGGAAAGTGAGATGCGACATCTTTACCAATAGAGGGAAAAATTGTCTTGAGAAACTAATCCATATAGACACGGTCATCGAATGTGGGAGCTCGACATAAGCTCCTCCTGCTACGCCATTCTTGGACATGATAAAAAAGGCGGGTGGTAGAATTTTGATGGAATGCGGTCAACAACTCAGTACCAGTAGCATATCGGAGAGGTAATTGGATGTAGGACAGAAATGCCTTAGAAAGAGTCGAAAAAGTGGAATGAGAGGTAGAGGCCTAGTCAACATACCACTTTGCAGTGTCACCTATGAGCATATGTTGGAATAATCGAAGAGAAATAGAGTCATCAGTGATAGAATTAGACGAACACCACATGTGGAAGGAGAGGACGTGATTAGTAGGGTCATCTCCAGTGTTTCCTTTCAACTTAGGGATGTCAAAAGTAATCTTAGTTGGCATAACAGGCCAACCTAGATCATGGTGTATAGGGTCATTGATTAATTCGTTGAAATCAAGGAGGCTCAAACCTGCCATAAAAGGTAGCAAGGGATTAGGAAGGTTCTGGTATTAGTTCCACTACTAGCATCTCCAGAGTTAGGTCTGAGGCTACCACCAGCATTAGGACCAATACCTACATTGGAACCTAACATGGTGGGAGAATGAGGTAGAGGGAAACCGGGTTCAGAATCGGAGTGAGGGCCCGATGGACCAGAATCAGAGTTGGTATAGGAACTCGGCGAGAACTGACTTGGCGGCGACGAGGTGGAATAAGTCTTCCTAACGGAAATTGAGGATGAAGGCCTAGGAGTCTCTAGGATAAATTCCTTGGTGGCGCAATGATCACAAGACACAGATACCCAAATAATGAGGAGATATTAACAAAGGTGCAGAGGGGCAGATAAATTAATTACGATGTTTAAGTCTTGGCTTGGCGGTATAAACCAAACGCTCTTTGCTTTAGGTGTGCGTGTATGTGATCTGTGTGTTAATTTTAATTAAGCATAGATGGTTGTGTATAAAGAAAAATAATTTTTTTTGTATGATTGTAAATAAAACTGAAGCGACAGTCAAATAAACAACTAAATATGCATAGATTTTGACCCAAAAAGAAGGGATCCCAAGAAACTGTTCTAAGAGGCGGGATAAATTGAATCAAAACACACAAGGTGGCCAAAATGTATAACATCTAAGGGACAGGGATCTAATCACTGGGATCTGTTGAAAATATGTGTAGAAAATAGCAAGAAACCAGAGGGAAAACTGCTGCAAAATGGGAGGCGACAAGTTAAAACCCTAAGGGAAATAAGAGGGACCCTAAGGGAGAGGTCAAACAAGAATCAAGAGGGAGTTTTGGATGAGATAATAACCAATCTAAATGGATCTGAAAGAAAGAGGGATCAAACCGTGAAAAATGGTTGAAAACGCTGCAAAATTTAAGACTACCAACTCAGCTAAACCCTTCTTAAAAAGGTGGAAGCGAACTGAAGCCCTCAGAGGCTTATTCCCACTTCAAAAAGAGAAACCGAGCATATCCGAGCCTAATATAGGTGGAGACAAAGATCAATCAACCTTGAACAATACTTGTGGCAAACCATGAAAATTACAGAAAAAAACCCAGCAAAAGACTACAGCTCGCAGGTACTAACCTGCTGACTGGTGAACTCGTAGTTATTGACCCAACAGCTACTATCTGGGCCTTGAACTCGCAGGTTTGGGGCTGAAAAGTGTGAGCTCCACTTCCGAGAGTCTCAGCGGCAAGTTGCGGAAAAATTTTACCGTTTGTGGCGCGGCTGATACCTGTTACCCTAGGTATGAAGCAGATGGCCAAGTAGGAAGATCTTAATAAAACCTAGCGAAGTCGCCAATTGTTAGTATGAAATCTTAACGCAAGTGTACGAAAAGAAATCACTTTAGCTGCACATGAAAAACAACCCTAACAACAAATATGGTTGTCAAACTTCTTATATCTACAATAGGCAGTCGAAACAAATGCAAAATAAACCTAGATCTATGCAAATAAAGCAGTGAAAGAGCAAAATGAAATAAGAGTTTCTCCAAAATATCCAATGGACAAGATAAGAATTATAAAGATTTTTTTGTATTATGTAACACATGGGAAGAGAAATGATATAGTCCCCATCAATGGGATGGGTTCTTGGTTGTCCTCAAACTCTTCAGCTCCAGAGTTTCTCTCTCAATGGTGTAGAATACCCAAGACGTGTAGAACTCAAAGGGAGCTCAATAAGTAAAAAGAAAATAAAAATAATCAAAGATAGACAATGATAATTGGATCAAAGTCTGACCATGATAGGAAGGATCAAAGGTAAGGAATGAATGGAAAAGCCTCCTATTTATAACAAAATATTGAGTTATCCTTGATAATGATGTATAATAAAATATTATTAACCAAGATCTAGATCTAATTGCTTGGAATACTTTATTATAAATTGTTGGAGGGAAAGGAATTTAAATTGGTTAAATCCCTTTATTTAGAAACAATAAACAAATAAAATATTTACTTATTATTTCAAGGGTGGGATCAAGGAATAATTAAACAAATATTGATTTATTTTATTATTCCCAAATGATTTAGTCAAATTAACAAGGAATATTAATTAAATGATGATTTAATTAATTATTCCTAGCGAATAACAAGATAAATAATGATTTATCTAATTATTTCTCATTAATTGGGTTAAATACGACCAGGAATATGATTAAACAGAAGTTTAATTAATTATTCCTAAAGGAAAATCAAATAAATAAGGATTTATTTAATTATTCCTCATGGGGTTTTCTATTTGGACCGTAAATAACTTAATAAACTATGGTTTATTAAATTATTTCTTAGTGAAAGCAATTTTACTATGGTAACATTGGTCTTACATGGTGTATTTCGATCCATCTAATTATACATGGTTAGATGACCAAAAATTGGTGTAACGGCGACCTCCCAAAAGATTTTACGTGTTGATTATTTTTGGCCGAGCATGTTACAAGATTGTATTATGGCACTCCATAAATGCCACACATGTCAGATTTATAATAGGAAAGTCCGCGCTCCACCTACTCCTATGCATCCAGTTATTGTCATTGGACCTTTGGTCATATGGGGCATTGACTTCATGACTTGTAACCCTCATTCGGTCGAGGGGCATGGCTGCAGTATTATTCTTGTAGACTATTTTACTAAATGGGACGAAGCGATGCCTACATTTGACAACAACGAAAAAACTATTGCATTGTTCCTTTTCAACCATATTATTGCTAGATTTGGTGTGCCTTTAGACATCATTACATACCACGGAAAACATTTTCAAAATGACATGACATATGAACTTACTGCCAAGTTCAACCTTCAGCATGATAACTCAACTCCCTATTAACCACAAGATCGGGCAAGTAGAAACCATTAACAAGGTTTTGAAAACCATGCTCCAATGCATGGTACAGATTCATAAGATGAATGGGTGAACCATTATTTTTATTGCTTTATGGGCATACCAAAAATCTTTCTGAAGAACAAATGGATTCACACCCTTTCAATTGGTGTGTGGTCTGGAAGTAGTTATCTCGACTTAATGTGAGATTCCATCCTTAAAACTAGCCATCGAGCTTCTTCCCATAACTTGCACAGAAGAAGAACATTTTTTGCATATAGCTCATCTAGATGAGACTCGAAGCGACAGCGCAATGGCCAACGAGGCTCACAATGTTGACAATTTAGAGGGCTTGAGGCTAATACAAATTCTCTTCTTGATAATTATTTGTGACCTTACTTGAGATACTTATGTCTTATTTTTCTTTTAGTTTAGTTAATCTTTCATCAAGTCAATTATCAAAATGCACAAGACAAAAGTTAGGCTCCTAGAGCAAGGGAAAAACCTCTCCCTCTTGGAGAGGAAAACCCGCAAATAATTCTTCTTATAGATCTTCAAATGACAAGTACCATGACCCATACTTAGACCCTTGACCTAGATGTGCTTCCAAGACCTTGATTCAGTTTCTTCAACCTTGAATCTTCTCTTCACCAAATTACTTAGTTCAGCATCAACACTAGAGACCTTGATCTTCACCTTGGATATGCTTGTAGTTGAATTGCTTGAACAGTGGATTTACCTTCCTCACAATTACTACCTCTTCTCCTTATGATCATTGTCTCAACCTCTGCTAATTATATCTTGCTATCACATCCCTTGTTATCTTTGACTATCCACAAACAATCCTTGATTATATGTTGATTGTCCTTAACTATCCACAATCATCCTCCCTACACTTGTCTGCATTCAGATGCTGCCCTAATTCACTATTTTGTCCACACTGATTGATTGTGATAGATCCATAATCTTTCCCGAGGTTTATCTGCACTAAAGTCTCCCTTGTATTTGCACAGTTAGCTTATTCTTGTCCACAATGTATCTCAGAGATGTCTGCTCCTTTTATTGTTCCTTATCCGCACTTACATGCTTCTTATATCCGCACTGTAATCTTGTATATATCTGCATTGTAATCTAGTATATGTACACATTCTCTCCTCGTAGATGTCTAATGTAGGTTCATATATATATATCCGCATTTATATACTTAGATTGATCCGCATTGGGATGAGTGCTATACGCAAGACTTACCCTTCCAAATGATCCACGGACTAGGCTTATATATAGTGAGTTGTTCTCACCTTTTAGGCCGACCATCGAAACATGATTTAGGTCGACTTCACCATAGTATGTAGGCCGACATGACTTGTAATTTCTTCCACTTTCCAAGAGGTGTTTCTTCAGCAGCGTTGAAGATTGTCTTCACTATATTATGAAGCTTGATTTCAACATTATATGAGGTTTGTCAAGGTCTTTGGAGCAAAAACTAAGTCCTTCATGAATATGACACCTAATTATATTTATTCCTAGAAGACATAAAGCTAATAGACATCGAGAAGAAGTATATCTACATAATAAAATCTTGCTCATGAAACCCATGAAGCAAGTACACCAAAAATACATTTTATTATCATTGACATCTTTTATACATAAATACATAATTACATAGTCAACATGAATATAGACCTAGTTACACTTTTCAACACTCCCTCTTAACTAGGGAGGTATTCATACAGGTACATGGTTACTTTCATACTGAAGAATCTCATAAGAAGAATCAGATTGGTAATCGCATTTGTATAGCATCATATCAACCAACATTGTCTTATTGCAAGGCCTTGACTAACAGCCCCATCTCTCAATGATACAATGGGCTACAATGCTGGCGAGACACATGACTAATAGACACCATAGTCATTGTCTATCCAAGGTACATAACCCACCTAGGTGTTCCCAGAGTATGACCTTCTTGGACTATTGTTCTCTTGGGTAGCTAGCCCTCAAAGAATATCGGGCCATGACTACTCTTATCTTGAATTCCCTATCCCATTCTCAAAGAGTATCGAATGCCAGATGATTACCCAATCCTCCATTCTGTCTTCCAGGTGAAGTCCAGAATGATGTGTCTATCCATTCTCTTCACATGGCCTTCACTAAAACTTACGATTGTTAGTCTTGGCCTAGTGCATGACACATGTATTAGAGAATCACATACGTCACTCCCTCTTAACATAGGAAGGACATATTTCAAGTTTCTTCCAAGCAAGAAAATTACCACCAGGCTCCTTATAACCCAGGGTCCTGCAGCAGCAATCTAGCTACTCATGAATAATTCCTCCCCTCGATGTCATGGTTTTTTATATTGAGGAATCTTCAACTTTTGGCTTCCTAGGGCACATATCATCCATCACTTTCAGTCACGAGTCATGTCCACTATCGGAAAGTGATTCATCAGTATTTATCATCTGGTCCACCGTTATGATATGCTGCTTTCCTTCAAATCATCTCCAAGGATCATACATCCTTTCTCAAGATTAGCATCCCTGCACAAATTCATCCAGATAAACATATACATATGAAATTTTAGAAAAAAAGTTACCTTAGTGATGATATTTCACCATGACATCTTCCTGTAGGCATCGACATCCTTCATACAGATTGACACATCTCCTAATGATATGTTTTTCCAAGGGCCTTCTTCTTTACCAGACTTCCGTCAAAGTCTACATATCTTCCCAAGAGATCTCCTAGTCACATCTTCTTGGCCTCTAGATGATAACTGCCTCTTGACATGGTTTCATTTCATGATCTCTTCCTCTCTACACATTCTTCATTCCCAGGATATTACAAATTTTCCAATTTATTTTTTATGTACAACCATCCCATATTCTATGAGGACATATTATGTTGATTTTATCTATCAGTGCACCAAGAGATCCTCCTTCTTAGATCATACTTCTAAATATGGAATTCTATTGCCTGCAACCATATGACACGACTTCACAGCATCCAATATCAGCATATATGTATGCATACCTCATATCTATTTCCCTGAGTCATCCTATAGCAATTTCTCTATAATGAAGAGCTTCATTCCTTTGGCCTGCTCCATCAACATGTCATCACATCGATAATTGTGTATCCATGATGATACTTGATCTTGATGATTGTTTTACTTTACTAATGTTATCAGAGAGGCTTTCCAGAAGTTGTTTCACCGAGGGCTCCTTCCATGCTTCTATCGTGATGCTTATTAATGTACATTTCTTCCTAACATAATATTTTACAATCAATAGAAATCACTTAAAGGAGAAGAAGATCCTAATCGTAGTTGAGATCCCTCGCTTCTTCTTTCTTAGATTTATTTTCTTTAGGTTCTTCTCTTATATGAGCTTCTTCCATTTTCCTCTTGTCCTTTCTCAATCTAGGACAATCTCGTTTATAATGCCCAATATCATTACACCCAAAGCATCGTGTTGTGTCCACATTTCTCTTCTTATTTGGAGGACCAAATTTACCGAATCTTCCTTTCTTCCCGGATATGGTGGAAAAGGCTTGATTCTTTTCTCTTGATCCTTCTTTCAATCTTCATTCTTCTATATTACTTAAACTTTGGAATGTCATGGCTTCTTTATCCATTCTTTTGGTAAGACATTTTGTACCACAGTGGGTTTTTCTCTATCAGACATTACTTCTCCCAACTTCAGTAGTTGTTCTCATATTGCGAAAATTTCCATCAGATATGGAATTATTCCTTCCTTTGACATTCTCAATTTGTATAGTTTTTGTCTCAGGGATATTATTTCCTTTGTAGAACCTTTTGAGAAAATTTCCACCAATTTTTCATATATTTCTTTTGAGGATTCTAGCTTTGATACACAGGGAATGAGATAGTATTTTATGGATTCTGTAAGAATCCTTCGGGCTCTTGCATGTATTTGATATATGCTAGAATTACTTCTTTTGGAGGTTGAAATGTAGATCCTTCTATGAAGCCCATAACTTCATTTTAAATTAGCTTCAGATCTGTCATTTTCTTCCATGCATTGAAGTTTGATAACCCAACCAATTTGTTGCTTTCTAAACAATAAGTCATTTGGACAGATTTAGACGAAGACATAGATACTTACTTGAGAGAGTGACTTTCTCCTTCAACAGCTTTCTTGATGATAACGAAGAGGTTAGGAACTTATTTAAAGATATAATTCTTCAATTTAGGTGATCTTGGATCCTTGATGGTAAAGGATGTTTGAAGTAGCTAGATAGTCTTCTTGGCAAACTGATTTGAGTTTCCAACCCAAACTTTGATCTACGCTTCCTTGAGTGTCTTTGTTGACAAGCAACACTTGTGTTCAAAACCTTAGCTCTGATACCATGTTGAGAATTTAGAGGGCTTGAGGTTAATACAAATTATCTTCTTGATAATTAATTGTGACTTTACTTGAGATACTTATGTCTTATTTTTCTTTTCGTTTAGTTAATCTTTCATCGAGTCAATTATCAAAATGCACAAGAGAAAATTTAGGCTCCTAGAGCCAAGGATAAACGTCTCCCTCTTGGAGAGGAAAACCCGCAAATAATTCTTCTTATAGATCTTCAAATGACAAGTACCATGACCCAGACTTAAATCCTTGACCTATATGTGCTTCCAAGACCTTGATTCAACTTCTTCAACCTTGAATCTTCTCTTCACCAAATTACTTAGTTCTGCATTAGCACGAGAGACCTTGATCGTCAACTTGCATACGCTTGTAGTTGAATTGCTTGAACAGTGGGAAGGTAAATCATTTACCTTCCTCACAATTACTACCTAGTCTCCTTATGATCATCGTCTCAACCTCTACTAATTCTATCTTGTTATCACAGCCCTTGTTATCCTTGACTATCTGCAAACAGTCCTTGATTATCTACTGACTATCCTTGACTATCTACAATCTTCCTTCCTATACTTGTCCACATTCAGATGCTGCCCTAATTCACTGTTATGTCTGCACTGATTGACTGTGATAGATCTGCAATATTTCCTGAGGTTTATCCGCACTGAAGTCTCCCTTGTATCCACATAGTTAGCTTGTTCTTGTCCACAATGTATCTCAGAGATGTTCGGTCTTTTTACTGTTCCTTATCCGCACTTACATGTTTCCTATATCCGCATTGTAATCTTGTATACATCCGCACTGTAATATAGTATATGTCTGCACTGTCTCCTCGTAGATGTCCACTGTAGGTTCATATATATATATATATATATATATATATATATATATATATATATATATATGAGAACAACTCACTATATATAAGCCTAGTCTGCGGATCATTTGGAAGGGCAAGTCTTGCGTATAACACTCAACCTAATGCGGATCAATCTAAGCATATATATGCAAGACTTGCCCTTCCAAATGATCCGCAGACTAGGCTTATATATAGTGATTTGTTCTCACCTCTTAGGCTAACCATCCAAATATGATTTAGGTCGACTTCACCATAGCATGTAGGCCGACATGAGTTGTAATTTCTTCCACTTTCCAAGAGGCGTTTCTTCAGCAGCGTTGAAGATTGCCTTCACTATATTATGAAGCTTGATTTCAACATTATATCAGGGTTGTCAAGGTCTTTGGAGCACAAACTAAATCCTTCATGAATATGACACCTAATTATATTTATTCCTAGAAGACATAAACCTAATAGACATCACGAAGAAGTCTATCTACATAATAAAATCTTGCTCATGAAACCCATGAAGCAAGTACACCAAAAATACATTTTATTATCGTTGACATCTTATATACATAAATACATGATTACACACTCAACGTGAATACTGACCTAGTAATACTTTTCAACACACAAAAATGTGTCAAATCAAAATTTGGCCAGAATGTTAAACCTCGTGCCTTCTCAAAAGGTGACCTAGTCCTTTTATACGACCATAAATCTGACAAAATAGGAGTTTGGAAGTTTGAACCACTATGGTTAGGTTTGCATATAGTTAAGCATGTACTAGCCCAAGGGGCTTATGAACTGGTTGAATTTGATGGAATTCCCTTGGCATAACCCCGAAATGGGTTGTACTTAAGAAAATACTATGCTTAAGATATATTTTGCATAGTCATTGTGTACATAATGTATATGCCTACTAGTCTGTTTACAGTGTGGTTTTGTAGAGTTTTATACCACCTCTTCTCATCTTCAATTTCATTTGATTTGTATATGTCAACGTTCCCTCAACCATATGTTGGTTATGTTGATGGTGCTAGTCATAGTACTCAAAACCTTTCTTCCTCATCGTGGTAAATCTATACTCCCCATGACGATTTACTGAGTCTACAAGGGATTTGTATTGATCTCTTGGGTAATAATATTGTTGAGTGTATCACACTGATCATATTGTTATTTGATTTTATTTCACATGGAATTCACCACTTAGTTGTCATAATTGATTCACGATTTGTGGTACAACATTTAAATAATGTTTATTCAATCAGAAGTCCAACTTTATTACAAATGATTTTAAGGGTTCGTATATTATAACGACATTTTGATTACATCCAATATCAACATGTTCCTAGGAGTCTTGATACATTAACAGATTCATTGGTTAACTATGTATTAGACTGACATTTTAAACATGAGTAAATACACAAGCTGTCATCATACATTGTGAAAGAGAGTAGAGTAAAAGTAGAAGGCATCCATAGATAGATATAAAACTATATATAATGTTTGGTTTTACCAAAATTGTGTCTGAGACATGTGTGACCACACGACGAAAAAATATGGCTCAAAATTTTCCTAGGAGACTAATCCTTATGTTTCTCCCGGTAGTATACAAACACCCGAGCAACCTTACATAGAAAACAACTGACACACTCTAGCACTCCTATGGTGTATTGCTGCAAACAAATGGGGACCTCATTAATCCCTGTGTATGGTATATTGCGGGCCAAACCCTTAATATGATGCTCAAACTCTATGAGTATCTCTATAGTGTCAGGATCAACCATCTCCTCCTCTACCCATGTAGCCTCAGCTTGAACAAGATGTGGTTGTGCTCGTCGATGAATAGGTGACATGCCTATTGGTCACACAGGTCCAATATCTACGTCTATAAACAAATAGTTAGTCTTTGATAACAAAAAACAAAAAAATTGTAAAATTCAAAACATGAAAAAAATATTCAAAGTGACTTTTTTTACCTGCATCACCCCATTGCTCGCCTTCAAGTAAGAAAAGATCTGGGTCTCCACAGAAATAAACTTCAACATATGGGTAGTCCTCGATCTTAATTAACTTCTTTTGTAGCCATACGAAAAAAAATAGGGGTAAAACTCATTGTAGGTGTGCCCCCATGACGAGACATTAGATCTACCCATTGCCTCATACAAGACACTCTAGGTCCCGAAAACTCAAAAAATATCCGTTGAGGACGAAGTAATGGTGTCCTCTCTAAGGTAAAGGATACTAGGATATAACCATATCCAAAGTTCTTCAGTTGTCTTGTCTTTCTTGATTGAGTTTTTCCTTCAGGTTGGCTAAAACACCTTAATTCCAATTAAATATTGTAGGCTCCAAGCACTCTAAGGCATACTGCATTTGGGTCTTATTCGTAAAGTGTAAAGCAACATTTCCAGCCAATTGGGTAATAGTGAAAAGGAACGTCCTAAGAGGAATCCATACCACATACGTTATCTCAAGCTTCCCATCATTGGTTATTTCAGCACTAGGGCGACAATGAACAATAATGTAATCCTTCATCATCTCCCCACTTCTCCTGAATCTAGATAGCGAAATGAGAGTTCCTCTCTATGACAACCCTGTCAGTAAATAGATGTTCTCAACATCTATCATGACAATGTGTACCCCAAACTTGAAGCATTGTCCCTGTACGTCCCAACCTCTGACCAAATACTCTAGTAACTCTAAATGGGCCCCCATACCCGAAATCATGAAAAACTTGAGAAGCCCACAATTTCTCAAAGAATAAATTATCGTTGGGTCATTGGTTGCAACCATATCTTGGGCATCATGCTCTCTCTCTCTCAAGGTTAAGCCAATTTATCTCCGATGAATGTCTACAAAATGACATGAAAATACACATAAGTTCAACATTTTGAATTTTTTTTGGGAGAAAATCATTTAAAAACCAAATTCTTGAAAACATTTTATGACCATCGCAATATCTCTTTCTTGGACAAAGTGACCCATCACAATCACCCCCACTGGTGAGTGCGTTGGGTCGCCTTTCCCAATGTTATTCTTATATACCCATCACACCTCACAATATAAGGAGGGTGCGATGGCCCGAGGGTGATTTTCTAAATCTAAAAACTCAAAAATATCTCCTAAAAATGCATGAAATGAGAAATGGAAACCGTAAAAATGAAGAGAAGAGATAGATCTCTTACCTGGAACTGACGATACTCGAAATGGTACACTAGATTGGTCATAATTAGCTACTGAAGATTGAAGGTAAAAACCCACTTAGAACTCACTTAACTTGGTAAAAATGAAAATGGTAAGAAATGAATTACATTTTCACTATTTATAGTCAAAATTAATACTATCTTAATATTTTTTAATATTTTGTAGTGTTTTGACCTAATTTGTACCATGTATCATATATTTTTAATCTTTTTGTGGTGTTCTTAGTAGGATAAAATGGTAATTCAAGGATGTGATGTAGATTATAAGTTGAATACAAATAATTTGATGGATGAATACATTGTTATCACTTTTTTCGGGCTCGTTAAACCTACGAAAAGAACCCCCTCGAGTTCTCTTCCAGCTCTTTTCAGACTCCTAAAACATGAAAATATTGTTGAGCACCTGTCTTTTCGAACTTGTTAAAGTAAATGAAAATACGTCTACTGAGTATAATTTTAACCCTTTTCCAAACTGGGACAGACTATTTATGAAAAATGAATACTTTAGTCGAACATAACTAAAAGGTTCTCATGGGTATTGTTTTATGAATTTTTAGGCCCAAGAGACTAATTTACGAAAAGGAACCTCTTGGATTTTTATTTTTCGCCTCTTTTTAAAACTCTCTAAACATGAAAAAGGAGTCGAGTTATGCCTTTGTTGGACTCGTAAAAACATTAAACAATGATGAACTCGTTAAGCATGACGAGACCGAACCACTCATTCTTAAGTTTCATTAAAAATATTCATAAGGGTTCATCCGAAGGATAAAATTATATATCTATCATATGTTATCCTCCTCAAGCTTGTCAAAAATAAAGAGAACTGGCCGAAAATGGTTATGAAATTGGGAAAACATGGCATTTTACCTATTAATGGCAGCAAGTCGATCTTGAACATGACACTCTTTCACCTCATCTTTGTGATAGCTTTGGGCTGGGGAATCCACTTGCCTCATTGTTGATCACACCTTCATCATGGGTTTTTGAGCGAATGCTGCCAATTCCATTCAGTGTCGTCGATATGTTCAAGAGAAAGTCCACCCTCAGTTTACATCTGCTACAATACCTTAAGCCTTACTTCATCTCTGCCTCTCTTGGACCAACTTTACAACATTACATTGTGTCTGAAATCTTGATACATGTTTTGTGTCATTGATGGGGGATACATCAAGGCCCTCCTGTGACAGGCTGCTTCTTATCGACATCAACACATTATCCAAGAAGTTGACTTAGAAAATCCCTTAAGTTCCTTGTAGCTTGCATACCTCAATGACAAGTTTCCTCGCTTTCGGCGACAAGTTCTCATCATTGACCATCGACCAAAATATTCTTTGTGATGTTCAAATTCAACTCATTCATTCATATCACATAGATTTTACTATAGTACCTTGAGGACCATTATCATTATTGGTGGTTCCTCTCGATTTTGTTAATGACTTACATCATCGGTCGGTAATCATATCAGGTCTACCATGTTCGACTTCAACTCATTTATTCACATGATTAGACTCGTACTATCGAGTGACAAGGTAGAAGACCCCATATCTAGTTTCATCCATCTGGGCCAGGATTTCAATATTCATACAAGATCACAAAGTATGATGGTTATAATCGTTTAGAAGGTCATCCAAGCATGGGTCCACTGTTTGTTATCAATGGAGATTACTTTGATTATTATACATATGATATTGGCTTATGTGTTGAGTATGGGTATGCCTACCTCATCGATGATATCACGATGATAATGCATTGTAACAGACGATGACCTCAACCTTTTCTTAATCCGGTCTTGTCACAAAGTAAAGCACTTTAGTCCTCAGCCACTGCTTTTGACTTTGTACTTTGGGGGGGAATCTGTAACAAGTCATTTTGTCACATCTGCTCAAATTCCGTGGGACATGGATCAATCAACATCCTTGACACCTTGCAATCATCCCTTTGCAAAGCCTTCAGCATTATCTCTCCAAAAAGTCCAAAATTTTTGGGTTTATCAACTTAAAAACTCATTTTTTAACTCATTTCACCCTGTCTTCTATGCAAACTGCATTGTTGCATGTTGCATAATTGAGAAAATGTGTTGCCCATTGTAGGTTACCTTTGTTGTAGGTGTAATGGTTCTAGAATTTTAGGAAAAACAAAAAATAATTATGAAACTTCTCTTTCTGGAAGCTTCTAAGGTGGGTTTAACCATTTACTATTGATTGAGATCTCAAACTCCTATCATAGAGGTTTTATCTATTATCCCTAGAGCTTATCTTGCCTCATCTGTGGATCTAAGTCCTATATTGTTAAAACCCAAACTACCATATATACCCTATAAATCCACTGCCTTCCATAGAGTTTGGGTTGGCTTTTGGAGACTCTTAGTTATGCCCTGATGCTGCTGCTTTTTACCTAAGGATCCATTACCATCCTTGACTTATGACTGAAAGCATGCTTTGTGGCTAAGGATGGACAAGTTTTGGTGGAAGACTTCTACATTGTCAAGAACTCCAAAAGGGTTGTAAGCTTCTCCTACATTTCATTAATACAAAAAGCTTTGTTTTCCTATACTTGTGTCTATTTGATGCTTATGTATTTCAATTCCCTCTTGATGTAGGAATTATACAAACATTATGTATATCAATGGATTCAATCCAATCATGTGATATGATATTGAATCCTCCTGCAAATCAATTGCAGAAAATAAACACGATCACCAATCACAACAAGTAAAGAAAGAAGCGAATCTAACCACAACACAGATATTTTCCTGGGGAAATCTTGCTGCTCAAAACCCCTCTGTCTTCTATTATATATTCACCAAGGAATCATGAAATAATTACAATGCACTCTTCTCACAAGAGTCTCTTGCACTCTCACTGCTGTCTTACACTGATCCAGACAAGATCGACCAACACTTAGCCAATTTCCTGTCTTTGTTCAACCTGCCTGCTTTGCACAATTCCTGTGGAATGAAATCCCTATTCTTTTGGAAATTCATCCTTCCAAAACTGCACAATGCTTATGGGAAATCCTATGGTTGTCTTACTGCATGCAACAACCTACTAATGATACAACTGATAGTTAACATCCCTTTAACCTTTGTCTAAACTAGGTTTCCACTGGAACTGACATGCATGCAGCTATTAATAGTAAATCATCAGTTGCATGGCAGATCATTGCACGTGAATTAAATCTGATTTAATTCACTTGATCTCTCACTAGTGCAACAAACAGTTACAACTAGTTCAATTGACTTTAACTCAATAAATTGAGTTAACTAATTTCTCATGCATTAAACTAATGCACTAACTGCAACTCGAACTCCATAACTAATAGAATCACTCTGCATGCCTCACCAACCACCCTTAACTCGAAATTCATGAGCTAACTGAGTTTATCACATTTAGTTAACTATTACAAGTGATTATGAGATAAGATTACATTTTATTGTCCAATTTAATTAAGGGAAAATTAAATTAGCCACACATTTCTTGTTGACTTTTCAACACTTGACTCATTTATTAGAGATATTGGTCTATGGTATGTATATGTTTTAGTTCTCTTGCTTGTTGTAATTGTTTTGCATATCCCATTTATAGTAATTAGAGATGGAGCTAAAGTTTACAAGCCAAGAGAAGAGGAGGACTTGTGTTGGACTCCAAGTAGGATTTCTCCTCTATTTTCTAATTTTTATAAGGAAAACACAAGTTTTTTTACTTTTGTTTCTAGATCAAGCCAATAGATATAGGGAATTCACTTATATCCGCACGAAAGAATTTTCCATATAACAGAAAGAAGAGCAAATGGACTATGTTTCGACTATGACAACAAGTACAACAAGGGGTATACATGTCATGAGAAGGAATTGTTATACATAGGCTATGAAGATGAATAAAATCAAGAAGTGGAACTCTCACAAGATCTTGACCTATAAAATACTAAGGCCAACAATATCTTGTCATGCATTGGTTGGCATCAATAATCCACAAACCCTAAGATAAAATGATACATAAAAAAAGCAACAGCTAACAATATTGATTATTTTAGATTCACACATTGAGAGGGGTGAAGTGAATCAATATAGGATAATTTATTATTTATTTAAACATTTATAATTCATAACCAAACAATCTCATATGTGTAACACAAGATATCATTGACAATTTCTATGTAACATATCTTTGTAGGCACCCACCCATTGATACAAACTTTGTAGGCACCAACTTATTGTTACAAATTGTGTAACCCCTGACTTAGAAAAGATACAAATCCCCTCTATTGCATGATTTGTAGGCACCAACTTATAAGAGGCACCAATCCCCTTTATTGCAAGATTTATAGGCACCAACCTACAAGATACACCAATCCCCTCTACAACAAGATTTGTAGGCACCAACCTACAAGAGCCACTAATTCCCTCTATTGCAGTATTTTTAAGCAGTAACCTATAAGATACACCAATCCTTTCTATAGTATGATTTATATGCACCAACAAGAGACACCAATCTCCTCTACTACAATATTTGCAAGCACCAACCTAAGGGAGATACCAATCCCCACTGTTAAAAATATTTGTACATGCCAACCTACTTCATTGATTTTGCTTGTTACTTTTTCCTTCACTGGGTCTATTCATTGCTTCTGCCTTCACTGGGTCTACTTGTTGCTTCTGCCTTTACTAGGTTCGCTTACTACTTTTTCCTTTATCAGGTTTGTAAGCTACTTTTTCCTTCACCAAGTCTGCTCATTGCTTATGCCTTCACCAAGTTTGCTTGTTGCTTCTGCCTTCACATGGTCTACTTGTTGATTCTTCCTTCACCAAGAGCATGGTAATTTTACCTTCAATCGGTATATTAGCTACAATGGCCTTAACTATATCTACTTGTTGCTTCTACCTTCACCAGATCTTCTTGCTGCTTCTATCTTCACTAGGTCTTCTTCTCCCAAAGATTGTTGCTTTTGGCCTCTTCCCAATAACAATTTTGTACAACATGCCACATATCCAAACTTACACATATGATTATGAAGTTTTTACCAAAGGCACTTCTATACCTCTCCTTAGATCTCTGAATTTTTAATAGTCTAAAAAGTCCCCCAAAAAAAGTGATAAAAAAAATGATAAAATGGCATGTTTGAAATGGATTTCAAGAGAGTTCAGTAACCCCGACTTCCACAGGACATACCTCTGAAATTATAGCAAACCCAAATATGGAATTTCTATCATCGACACCTAAAGATCTCATCTTTTTCTCCTCGTCATAGTCTGAAATATCTTATAATGAAATCTATAATGAAAATGCCAAGTTGACCTATTTGAAGCAAATTTCAGGATAATTTAGGAAGATTAACTTCCTCAAAGCATATATTTGAAACTATAGTGAACCAAAGTCTAAAATTTCTACCACAAGCACCTAGAGATCTCATTTGTATCTCCTTAATATTTCACATTTTGAAACATATTAGAAAGAAAAATATGGTGAAAATGCTAAGATGACATGTTTGAATCATATTTCAAGAACATTTAGGAAGCCTAGATCCCTCAAAACATATATTTGAAAGTATAGCAAAGTAATGCATAGTTTTTTTTACAACATGTACAAGAAGATCTTGCCTCTATATTCTCCAATGTATCACAAGCATATGCACACAAATATCTTACCTCGATCTCCTCCATGTTTCACGGTCTTAAACATTCCAAAATAAAAATTATAGCGAAAATGACAAGATGACTCGTTCACTCGACATATCACATTTTTTTCTCCATCTTTAAGACCCTAAGAGTATGTTGCACACCTCATGTATCCTCTGGCATGTATGGTCTTAAAATGTACTCATTTATCCTTGATTTACAACATTTCTATGTTCACTTTAGGGGTTGACTTGTAAAGTTGGCTAGGCAGACATGTACTTTCTATCTAGGCCAACCTCTACTTTCCAGGTAGGCTAACTTGAAAAAATCTTTCATATCTTCTTATTCTTATGGAGCTAGGAGGAGTGCCACATAATGTTGGAAATTTATTGGAATAATATTTTCAAACATACATCCCAAATTCCCATTTGAGATAGTATTTATGGTAAATATGCCTTCAAAGATATAATATCCAAACTGGGAATCAACAAAAAACTAGGTATCCAAACAATATTTCCAGCAATCTTCATCTTTCAATCTTTATCTTGGATATTTACGTCGATATTCATTCCTTTTGAATATGTTCACCTCACATTTTCATCTACCCGCGACATATGTGCACCATATGACCTCACATTTGTATGCTTACCCTTTTCGTCTACGCGTGACATCTAGTTGGAGAAATGGGGGCATTAAAATCAAACTTGATTCTTCTCTAAATTTCTCTAGAATTTCTCGGTTCGATTCCATTAATGTATAGCCCACAACGAAGAAGATGTAGATGCATCTTGGGCAACAAACAAAAAATCAACAATATGTCCTCTAATTTCACTATCATCAGAATGTGGAGGTCTAGGTGCATCAGTTCTCTTTGCTTCTTTCATTTCGTTTATAGTCTCAACCATCCAAAAACAAACTAGAAAAACATGTTCCTTATTGTTCTCCATCATCTTCTTGCTCTCATGAGCACAACCTTCCAAAGTCTTTGTTAGGCGAGACACCACATGCCTAGCTTTATAAAATGCAAATCTTGGGAAATCGATTAGCAATGTCATGAGGTTTGTAATTAAAATTTTGTACTATGTTAGAATGTTCTCTAGCTTGTTTACTCAAGTATGGATCCACGAAAACATTCTACAAGGTCTCTGAATTCATGTCCTTACAAAGAAGGTGCAATGATATTGGTTTATCAGAGGCAATCTCCAACCATTTTCTGATATGCTTACAAATGACATTATCCTATATTGCGATATATAATCCTAGAGCCTTGAGACTAAACTTGGGATCAATCCGTTGCATGAGATCCTTGTGCTCTTCACCGAACACATAGATAAGATTGTGCTCTCCAATAGCTTTTTGCCAAATGGGTGTCCTACCATTTGAAAATAATTAGGTCTCAAATTGGAAAATATATTGTGGGAGAACTCAGAATCATGAACAAACATAATGAATTTACCAAGAAGAAGGTTTCTTGCCAATCCAACACCTCTTGCAGCCTTAAATTCTTCTTTCCGGAATTTAGTTGGCTTTTGCACCATTCCAATAACACCTCCTACAAATGGAAGCACTATTGATGGGCCTAGTAGGGACCCTTTTGTATTTGTTATATGTAAACTGCTACCAAGCTATTAGCAGGACTAGAACGGTAGCCATCATAGAGTGTCAAGTCATTTCCATTGGGAAAAATCGGACTAGAAGGGTAGCCATCATAGAGTGTCAGGTCATTGCCATTGGGAAAAATCTCAGAAGAAGTGCAGGATCAATGATGGAATCCATTTCGGTAATAAACAACAAATGAAAATCAATACAATGAAGCATGAATGAATCGATTAAGACGAAAAAAGACTTTACTATATAGTTCATAAAGTGCAGGTCACTAATTCCATAAGCAACTATGTTAGCGTATTGAATTCAAAATCGTCCCAAAACATGTCTCCTCCTTTAACACGGAAGAAGTAGTAAAAAGCCATCACATATAAATGTTATCACATGTGAGAATACTTGCTCAATACCATTTTTCATGTCGTTAAATCTGTTATATTCCATGGCTCACATTTATCCACCAGTTACACGCGATTTCAAAAACTGAATTTGATCCTTTCATTCACCTCTTTTGTGAAATAAGTGAACCTTGATCTACATAGAATTCATCCATGGCAATGTATGGTTTACGTATAGCTCATTTAATAGGTTATTAATGTAATATTTTTTCCTCAAAATATTAGTGCAATGTTGGAATAACAAATTTTTATAGGTAAAATTACATTATAAAATTGTTTTAATGAATTTAAAATTGCAGAAGTTACCCAATTTTAAACTCAAAAGGGAAAAATTCTACCACAATTTTGTCAAATTAGCTTAAAATAATTTGATTCAATGTTGAAATCCCAAATTTTGATAGGTAAAATTACATTATAAAATTGTTTCAATGAATTTAAAATTGCAGAAGTTACCAAATTTTAAACTCAAAATTGCAATTTTCTACCACTTAATTTGCTCAAATTACCTTAAAAAACATTTATTAAAAAAATAACCTCTTGCTTTGTACCTGTATATGGACATATGTGCCCTTTAATACTCTCATTTTACCTTCTGATGTGGAACAATTTGACAGGATTGCAGAAATGGACAATTCACTGCGATATTTGAAGTCGTGACTTTGAAGTGTTGTAACTAACATTTTTCCATTATGTAACTCTTTTTCAAATAATATACGTTGTATTTCTCCTACTGGATAATAAAAGCAAGATGGAATCCATTATATTATCTTATTTTGTAGATGACAAGAAGACCTCATTTCTCATTGCTAAGATAAGTGTGCATATGGCACCACAACCTATTTGATATGTATAGACAAACTATGGGACTCCATGGAGGTGGGGCATTGTAATGTTTTTGAGTTACTCCACACATGCATATGTAGAATGCAATGCATTTTGAAAGAACCTATGGCAACTGGTTATGGTACATTAAGAAGATATCTCTTTAAGCAAATAGTGTCAAACAAATCCTACTGTTGAAGCAACCAATATACAACAATAGTATGATTCTTCTAATTTTTCATCCTTTCGCTTTACATTTTTTATGGTAATAAAATGTAATATGTTGTTTATTTAGGCAATGAGACAAGAATCCAACCACACAAAATCTTGGTTTGAAATTGAATACAAATATTGGCTATCACACTGCCAACCAACACGGTGAAAAGCCACATCCAATCATCATTCTTGCATACATGGAAGTCTGAACCTTTGGGCCAAGTTCAACTTGATGCATATTAATGATACATTGTTTATATTTACAACAAATATATATAATCTCATAAATGAGATAATCACCAATAATAGGGAATACAAATGGAAAAAATAATACAACATACAGTTTGAATGCCTCCATATCAAACGTTGACAATTTTTTTATTGAATTCTCTTCATCAAAAGGTATAGAATGCCTAAAATGAGGCAAAATTAATTTGTACCTGCGATTTCCTCTTAATAGAATTTTCTCATTCTAAAAAATCAATGTTTCTTCATAATGGTTTTAAATCTTTCATTCGTAAAATAAATGGTAAATTAGATCTCGGTGAACCTTCATCATCTCAATATTTCAATTATTATTTTAATTGTGTATTACCAACTAAACACAAATACACTAACCAAGCTAAATTTAATACAACAATTATTATTTCAAACCAAAGTATAACTTTTCTAATTCAACTATTCCAATGCAGCAAATAGAGTCATCCAAATCCTACTCTTGAAGTAACCAATATACAACAATAGTAGGATTCTTCTAATTTGTCATCCCTTAGATTTATATTTTTTGTGGTAATAACATGTAATTTATTGTTGCTTTAGCCAATGAGACAAGAATCCAAGAACTCAAAAAAAAAGGTGTGAAAAAAGGTGTGAAATTGAATACAAATCTTGGCTCTCACATTGCTAACGAACACAATGAAAAGCCACATCATATCATCATTTTTGCATACATGGAAGTTTCAACCTTTGGGTCGAGTTCAATTTAATGCAGATTAATGATACATTGTCTATATTTACAACAAATATAGATAATTTCTTAAATGAGGTAATCACCAATAATAGGGAATACAAATGGAAAAAAGAATTAAACTTACAATTTGAATGCCACCATATTAGACATCAACATTTTTTATTATTATTGAACCTTCATCAAAAGGCATAGAACGCCTAAAATGAGGCAAAAGTAATGCGTACCTACGGTTTCCTCTTAATAGAAATTGCCCATTCTAAAAAATCAATATTTCTTCATAATGGTTTTAAATCTTTCATTGGTAAAATAAATATTAAATTATATCTCGGTCAACCTTCATCGTGTCAATACTTCAATTATTATTTTAATTGTGTATTATTAACTCAACACAAATACACTAACCAACCTAAATTTAATACGACAATTATTATTTAAAACAAAAGTACAACTTTTCTAATTCAACTATTCCAATTTAACAATCCCATTGACGTCTCTTTGCACCTTTTGGGGCAATTTCTAGTTGGAATCTCCCCGTGTCTTTAATATCAACAAAAATAGTATTTCTAAAAATCTCCTCTAACTTTGACATTCTTAGTCTCCCCCTAAATTTTACATCAATGATAACACAATATTCAACATCAACAAGAAAAATCAATAAAGCAATGCAAACAAATAACAATTTTACATAACAAAAATAAAGTAGTTATTTGCGTACACAGTAGGTGAATAGCAAGAACCAATCAAATAAGTGATTTCCACCCAACTACATGTATTTCACTAAAGAATTCCATCCCTATATCGTTAGGGTGAAATAGGAAGCAATAATTCTTAGTTTACAAAGCATTCAACCAACATAAATTCCACTGCCAAGTTTTGCAAAGGGCAGGGCAACTACAAGCACCCACATTGCCTATGTCTCTGTACATAAGAAAACTTCTTTCTCTGCTTCTCAGTCTCTTGGAAGTCTTTTTTTCTCATGCTTTTTAGAGAAGGCATAGGAAGGTCCAGGTAATGTCACAAATATTCTTGTAGATTCTCCTAGTTTTCTAGCTCTTTTAACAATTTCCTCTTATAAATTTCATGGCTGGTTTGGTCTACATACTCATGGCACTTTCTTTTTGGCTCTTCTCTCTTACGCAATTATCCTCTTTTTCCATTTTTCCCAAACTCTTTTCTCCTATTTATATTTTCCACGCAACATTGCCTAACAAGAAGCTCCTTGCCTGACTTCCTATTCCAGTAATGTAGGGGAGACACCTTGCTAAAGTATAGCAGTGATGACTTAACTTTGGGATTATTTTTTCCACTAATAGTAGTTTGAATAAGGTGAAGATGATAAAGTAGGATACCTAGAGGAACAATAAATAAATCCGTTAACCCAATTACCTTTCCTCACTCATGGCATTGTAGCCCCATATCAGTGCTCATATTATGCTAGCCTTGATCATCATCATTTTATTAACTACAAAAGATTAGGAAAACTAGGAAATGGACTTTGCAAGGTTATTGATTCGGTTAATGGACTTCCACTAAGAAGAATAGAAAACATCATGTGAATTAACGGTTCTATTAATCAACCATCGATCATAAAGGAGAATAATGAATTGTGGTTGCTAAGGCCGGTCCAATTAAGGACTTCCTCACTTAGTCCCTTTTTGCGGCTAAGCTCCTCATCACGACTCCATTCCATATTACCAGGGGCGAAGTCTAGAAACCCCATGATCCCCATAATTTTCCCAAAATAGTTTACATAATTCTAAGCTATTTATAAACCATAGAAAAAAATATCCATCCAACTTGACTAGGAACTAATGGCTTGTGTGTACAGATTTATGATAAAATTTCCACATTTATAACTTTGGGTTTGAAAAGAAAAAGTTTGAATTTCTTTAAGAGCATGTTGAGAGAGGGACAAAGTCCTCCAAGAACCTATAGTCAACTCATGTTCAAACACAAATTAACTAATACAAAATAACACAAGCTCAAAATATACATTATACCAAATTCGTTTCTTATTGGAAGGAAATTGAAACATACATAAGTTCGTAATATATTTATAAACAAAAATAACATTAATAAAATTTCATTTTGGAATTATAGAGTTGCATAAAGCTCATATAAACTTAAAAAAACTTTTAATATTTCTCCATCAACCAGACAATTGTATAAACAAATGCAAATAAATAATAACTTTACGAAACATATCTGTAATATCCCGAAGGGGAGAATGCAGTAATACTTAAACACAATATAAGAACTACAAATAAGTAAACAATAGATCTCAAGACAACATCAGAATTTACAGAGAAGCTGAGCCATTATATTATATAAGAGAAGATTCAGTTACACAATGTACAAAATATGAGTAGATCTAGCCCAAGAGATGGCCCAAAATCACCCTGAAAACATGCCACAATAGGCACTGCGTAACTGGAGAGCTGTTGGAAGCAAATACTACGCTGTGGCAAGGTGAGGGGATGATCCCTCACAGGATTACTGATGCAGGAGCATTAGGCTCAGAAAATTCTTTGTATTTTAATAGACATAGGGGTCTTGTGTTTTTAAAGAAGATTGGTTGCCTATGTATTAAATTGATGTAATTTTAAGTATTTTGAGTGAGATATTTAGAATATTGGATTAATTAAATATTCAGAGGAATTTTGTAAATGTTCTCGAAAGGGAATATGAGAGAATTAGGATAGTTGAAAGATTGAGAGATTTGAGAATTAAATTGTAAATCCTAAATTATAATTGGTTTCATGATTTTGTGGATGAGAGAGGATCCTTAGGGATTAGTTGAGTCAAATAAGGACTTAGAGGATATTCAGGATTTTATTGAGAAGATAAAGGATCTGAAACCAAAATTGGTTTCAAAACCATTTGTATAAATTGTAAAGCCTCAAAGGTAGAGAGAAGTTAGAGGTTTTAGGCTATTACACAGCATTTTGTCACTGTCCCTGCAATCCCCAACTCGCACATTGGAGGGTCGTTTATGTGACCAATAAGCAGTTTCATGCCTTGTAAAGACCATCATTGCATCCCTTTGCCTGAGAACATTATTCCTTTTGTTGACAATTCCTTGAGAAAAGCAGTAAAAACCCTTATTTTTGCCTTGGCGCGAGTAGCGAGTTACACCCCCGCACCAAGTTGGAAAATTAACACTGGGCCCACAACAGTTGGCGCTCTATGCTAGTTAAGCACCCGCGCCAAGTTGTTTATGGAATGTTTTTTTTTAAATAAAGGCGAAGCTTCCACTTCAACCACCTCGAAGATGAGTCATTGGGAGTGGTTGAATTGATAAACCATGGACTCCCTCCTTTAGGTTTATGGTTTCCACCTCTTATGGGAACTCCCTAAAGGATAGGCCTCCCTCCCACCATTATAGGGATCCTAACCTCCTCATTTTCCTATATAAAAGAAACTATCTCTCTTAGTACAAGTGAGCTGAACTTGGAGAATCAGACATATTATAGCTAAATTACTAGAGAAGATAGAATAAGAAGGAATTACGTTGAAGAAGCTTGAGTCCATGACTTCTAAGAGAGCTTGAGTCCATGTCTTCATCCTGTTCGAATTCCATGATGTGCATTTGAGACGCGCTTTGCTTGAACCTCGCTGGAGGAGACCGCGGCGTCAAAGCATTGGTTGTACTCTTCCTTCTATTCATTTATATACATGACTATTGTTTGGTTCCACTATTGTGTTATGATGTTTGTTCAATGCGATATGTTTAGCCCTATTTGACTGGCTAATAGTTATGAGTGAAACCATTATGTTGTATGTTGTTCTTGTTTCTTATTCTATGTGCAGGTATCTGAATGTAACAAAGAACAGATTGTGATTTGCCAAGGCAAGAGCGAGAGGCTACTACTCTTTCCGCAACGATGACAACATTAGATTCCAGGTAGGTCAATCTACCGTGTCTTTTGTTCATTCATTAACTCGGAAGCAACACTTTAGCATGTCCCTTTGTTTCTAGACCCACCCTAGGGCTAGAGGGTTCGTCTCTGTCCGCAGAGAGGATTTACCTTCATAAAAAATTGGCGACTCCACTGGGGATCAATGCGAGTTTGTCATTTCATCCTGTTGGGTCAGTTTCACTTATTGATTTAGTTGTCTATATTTTTCTGGTTTGCTTGCTTAGTTTCCATCCTCTGTTCAGCTCCAAAGTGTCAAGACTGACCTCTGCTCATTAGGTTTTGGTTTTTCCTCTTTTTTCCATGGTTATCTGGCTTGGTGCGGTTTTTCTCTGAACAGTCGTGCCCATTAGTGCAGGTTGCTCTTTTTGTAGCCACGCCAACCCCTGTATGGCACGGGTTACAACCTTACAGTTGCGCCAATCCCTGTAGGTTTTGGTTTGACCTCCTTAATGAGTCTTTTGGTCAATTGTGCTTGCTTCTGGGTTATTCTTTGGGTGTGATTAAGCCTTTGGGACTGTGTTGACTACTGTAGACTTGTTTTTCTCAGTCGTTTGTCCTTTTTCCTGTCAATGTAGTTTGAGGCCTTAGGGTTTCTAAGTGTTCTTGTACACTGAGCCTTCTGCTTGAAAAGCGAGTCTCTTTGATTGTTGTCAGTCTCGTTTTGGGTCCTTGCACTAACTTTTTCTTGATCCTTTGAATATTTGCTTGGTTGAATGATCATTTCATTTTTTATTGGTATTTCTCCTTCTTTCTCTGAGCATAAATTACATTGCTTGTTTTGGGTCATTTTGGGAAACTCTCTCTTTGATTGAAAGTTTGCTACATTAGCTTGAATGTTTTTGTGTTTGTTATGCCCTGATTTAGTCATTCAATTTTAAATCCTACATTCGCAAAACACAAACTAGTGTTTCTTTTGTTTTCCATTGAATTAATGCATTGTGTGCTTCGTTTCATTGAATAAAAAATAAAATAAAAAAATCGAAATTGAAACGTTCCTTTACATAACTAGCATTTGCTAATCTAGGAAGGAGTTTCATTTTCGATTGATTGCATTAGAGGCATTAGAATTTTTCTTCGCATATTTCCTTTGTTTGTCATTGTTTGAAATATTTCTATCTTTCTCATAACTAGCATTCATCGAATTGAAAATGATGTTCATTTGCATATAGTTTGCATTTAGGAAGCTGAGCTCCAAATTCGATAGGGCCTTGAAATTGAAACATTATTCAAGATCAACTTTAAAATTTACTCAATGAACCTAACACAACATTTCTAGTGGTCTAGGCTAGAGACGTGTTCTGGCGTCTTAAAAACTAGTAGTTATCGTTCACCTTTTGGCTTCAGACAGCACTAGTACGAACTTGTGCTCCCCGTACCCTCAAGTATATAAAGGGAGACCCCTCTAGGTTGCAATCCTTTATCCATAGGAAGCCGAGTCTACCACCTTGTAACTGTGATACACCGAACACAACATTCGGGGATATTACTTGCACGTACATTAAGTCTTTGGTCATTTCTCTTTCATTTGATCACCAAGGTGTATATGGCAGTTCACGGAAACCTGGGACACCCTCTTGCTTAGAGTACTTGAGTAGTCATTTTGATCTTTTAGTGACTCTTTAAACAAGAGAAGAGATCATCGAGCACTTGTCCTTTCACGTTCGTTTCAAATTTAAAGTGACTAGAGTCATCTTTTGCCTTTTTCTCAACTCTTAAAATATGAAACAGTAAATTTTGGTTTCAGTGTCGTAAAATTGGTCGCCTACGATCACACACCTATTAAAAATTTTATTACTTGGCCTAATTAATTTTCTTAGTTCTTGTTTTGGCACCTTTAATTGGTTATCTCGTTTCCTTCCTATTCTGATATATGGTCAAAGTGGCGGAACCTCCAGTTTCGTCGTCCTCACTACCTCCTAGTGGTGGTAATTTTCCGGACGTTTCTTTTGAAACCCGTCAGTCCACTAGGTCTGTCAAGTTTTTGCAGCCTATTGTTTCGTCTATCCAACCCCTTGCTACTCGATCTCCACTTGACGAGACAGTTGAGTTCAATTGGCCTCCTTCAAGTGCTTGGTATGGTTTTGGGGAAGAAGGAGAATTTCCTCCTCTTACGTCAAGATTGCCATTTGTTGCTGCTGCGGTACCTCCTAGTCCCCGTAGTATTTTCGAATATCTTACAGCAGAATCAGATATGGGTTCCTCCAGTCCTGTTAGCAGTAAAGGAATGTCTGTTTCCACAGGAGAATATCAACTCTTTCTTGAAGATCTCCCTCGTGCCTCTATCCAATCTTCTCCACCATCGGTGTCACTTCCGGCTGGATATAGGTCTTTGAGTCATATTATGTCTAGTGTTACATCCATAGCACAATCCAGCACGGTAAATCCTCCACGGAGTTCGGTCCTCCCTTCGTTAGGACTGTCACCTTCGACATCAGATCTGTCGATTATTGTTACGTCTGTCCTAGTCCATCCTACTATCTGTGTAGCTTCGTCTACACCAATTGTTGCATCTCAATCGTCTAGATCATTTCACACTCGCAGGTCTATCTTTCTCAATCCTATGTGGCCTGTTAATCCTGGCCTGAGTAGATCACAAACCTGTGCCGTGGAAACTCCAGCTCCCTCTACCGCGCCTATGGTTTCTACCTATGAGTTTGACGAGCAAATGTTGGATATTCACCGACGTTATGCTCCCTCCACGGAGGCCATAACTGCTTCTAGTGTTGTTTCTACTACTCCCGTGATTCCTGGCGGCCTTACTTTTGAGGAGTATTTGTTAGTTGTTCACATAACCCTCAGGGTTCTCAACAGTCCCATACTAATGGAAACCCTCTTTTTCATTATTATGATGATGTTGGTAACCCTGTTTATTCATTTCCACTTCATTATGATGAGCATGGTAATCCTGTTTGTTTGCCTCCTACTGATCCTTATCAGACTGTTTCTCATTTTAGACCTACCTTGCTTGTGCAACCCTCTAGCTTGCAAGGACAACCATTTATGGGACAAACTTTAGCTCAGCAGGGCCCTACCTTTGGTCCATAGGGACAACCATATAGTCCACAAGGCCAACCTTTACAAGGACAACCTTTGGTCCAACATGGACAACCCTCCGATCTTTCAAGTCAACCTCTAAATCAACCTGGATCATCTTTTGGTCCTGGGGGGCAAATTTATCCACCACAAGGACAACCCGTTGCACCTAAATCACAGCCACACGTTCAGTATGGCCCAAATATTGTGCAACCAGGACAACCCTACGGTCCTTCTCTGGGTCAAACTGGTTATCAAGGAAAACCTCGTCCGTCACAACCATCAGGGCCACCTTTCCTACAAGGCCAACCTGGTGGTCCCTAACAACCATTTCAACAGTCGGTTCAACTAGCTCAACAGCCATTTCAACCTGCCCATCAGCAGATTCCTTTGATCCCGCAGTCGATTCTACCTGTTTACCCTGCTCAGCAGCCTACTCAACCTACTCCGCAAGGTCAACCTGCTCAACCGTAGGGCGCTTACTACCCTCAAGTTTCATATCAACCGGTATATAGTGTGCCCCAGATTCCTTACCCTCAAAATAAACCTGTATATCAGCAACCTCAAATCCATGCTTACATTCCACAGTAGAATCCTTATGCTACTCAGCAAGGGCCTCATTGGTCTACTTCGACTCAATATCCTAGCCCTCAACCCCAGTATCAACCGAATTATACTGCTTCTAATCCCTATGATCTGAATCCTTCAGGATAGAATTTATGGGGACAGAATCTCGCTCGGACTGGGTGGAATGTACACACAGGTCCTTATCAAAGACCTCTGATGAATTTTAATACTCAATTATTGTTTCTTGCTACGTTGGAATTACCCAATGTATCAAAGTTGACAAATGATCCTATTCTTCATAACCCGTATTGGCCTTCGGTTCCGACCAAGATTCCTAGTGATTGTCCTAAATTTGAAGGTATACCCGATGAAGACCCCCAAACGCATGTTATGAATTACCACTTGTGGTGTTCCTCTAACTCTTGGGTTGACGATTCTATTCGTGTTCGTCTTTTCCAGCGAACTCTTACTGGTGCCGCTGCAAATTGGTACATTGAGCTGTCTCGTGGAGTTT
Source organism: Pinus albicaulis (assembly GCA_034641835.2). NCBI lineage: Eukaryota > Viridiplantae > Streptophyta > Pinopsida > Pinales > Pinaceae > Pinus > Pinus albicaulis. The sequence continues at coordinate 106,251,594 of CM076578.1, read as the reverse complement.
TTCAAGATTTCAATTTCTTAGTTATGGCATTCCTTACACATTTCCAGTTACCGGTCCACTATGAGACTGGGTGCATCTCCTCACCTCATTGAAACAACACTGAGATACTCATATCTCAGATTATATTCATGAGTGGAGGCGTCGTCGTCGCATGATCAAATTTGAGATTCATGATCAGCTTCTAATTCATTGGTTCACTACCTCCTTTGTCAATTAGATTTCCAAAGACATAGCTATGGGGTTATGTGTAACCGAAGAACAATCCATTGCTTATGCTCAGTACCTCGATCTTCTGTACTCTCAATCCGGCGCTTTATATGATATCTTACCTGATGCTCCTCGACCTGGAACTTCTAAACTACCAGCGACTCCATCTGTTGATGGTATTATTGATTATGTATCTCAGACTTCTCAGAAGTTTTTTTCATCTAATTCTGGGAAGCAGAAGTCTACTTCTTCCAATAATGTTTCTTCTCAGCCAACTTCGAATTCTTGCAAACCCGTGGAAGTGAATGTCGTTCAGGACAATCCTACGGATAACGCTTCTAAAGGTAAAAAGAAGGGTAAAGGTAAGGCCAAAGCCGATACTCCAAAACAGGATTCTCAGAAACCTGGTTCTGCTGATAGTTCTCAACATAAACCCCAGTATCCTTGTTTGATTTGTGATGAAGAGCACTTCACCAAGGACTGTCCTCAATGGTACAAAGTGAGTCGATTGCTCAAAGGCACCCAAGGAGCTTCATTCGTTCTTAAAGAACCTTTCCCTACTCAACAAACTCAAATGGTAGAGAAACCTCAATCCTCTACCCCATTTGGCTCTCAGGTCTTCATGATGAACAGTTCTGCACCCGTTTCTATTACTACTCAGTCGAAAGACTATTATGGCTTGTGTCAGGAAGCGAGGAAAGAGGTCGCTAATGGTCCTCCTCCTCCACCTATTTATGGCCCTCTTGAGATTGAATGGCCTAATACTGAATCCGTTATGCGACCACCTTCCAAATGTGTGCTCCGCAAGTCTTCATACAATCCCAACACCGGTGCCGACATTACATTATTGTTGAAGATTTGGCTCAGGCGCCATCTGCAATGTCTGCATTAAAAGTACTTAAGAGTTGTTTGTCACAACGGAAAGCGTTGTTATCCGCGATAGATGGGATCGATCCTGTCGATAATAGCTTGCTCACTTTAGATTTAGAGAATTTCGTCCCATGAGTCCCACACCAAATTGCGCTCATCATTCAAGTTGGTATTAATGGTTTGAATATTCATCGGGTAATTGTGGACGAGGGTGCGTATACTTGTGTTATGTCATCTACTTGTTGGAAAGTCATTGGTTCTCCAACTCTCACTTCGTCACCCAATTCCCGTGAAGCATTTGATGGAAGAGAGCCTAAACCTCTTGGTGTTCTCGCTAGTTTTCCGATTACATTGGAAGGGAAAACAATCAATGTCGAGGTTAAAGTCGTTGATGCTAAACTCAATTATAATCTTCTCCTTAGTCGCAGTTGGACTCACGCAATGCTATGTGTTCTGTCCACTCTCTTTCGTGTTTTGAAATTCCCACACGTAGGAAAGATTATAACTGTCGATCAATTGTATTTTTTCACTTCTTCTTCCGAGAACAATGTTTCGTACGTGGATAAGATTCCTACTCCCTACGAGAGCATAGGGCCAGGCCTTTTCAAGGATCCTGCCCTCATGGATGTTTTTCCCCTTCCACCACCAAATAATGTTCAGGTCAACATGATTTCTAGAACCGATGACCCATGGGTTATCCCTTCACCTGATCAGATTGTTTCTTCCGGAGATTCGATGCCGTTGAGTCCGATTGAAATAGATTATTGTGAACTCATTGTTGCTTTGGATACTCCGTCCTCTGATTCTGCTCCTTTGAGCGTGTCTCTTGACATTTATTCTCAATCCCCTTGGCTTGGTGATTTCGATTCCCTGGATCCTTTGAAAGAAGTGTTTCCCTCCAATGAGGCCATCGTGGAAACCATGTCTCTCGAAGATCTACCGTGGGACGATGGTCATCATTGTTCCTCATTTCTGCCGAATCTCGGGGCCATGTCTACTTATCTTGAGCGTTTTGCCTCTCAGGTTCCTTCTTCTCCGCTTCATACGTCTGTTCAGATCCATGAAGTTTTTCAGAAGGTAACTCGAGTAATATTACGCAGACGATGCCTATTGACATTTCTGTTAAACCGGGAATTGTCGAGAACATCCATATCTAGGTCACTTGTTCTTCCGATGAAGTACAAGTCTATACTCGCCTTTTTCTCGAATTCCGTGATGTCTTTGCATGGTCCTAACAAGAAATTCTTGGCATTGATCCTAGCATTGTGGTACATGAAATTCCTACCTACCCTGTTTCGAAACCTGTTCGTCAGCATCTTTGTCCAGTACATCCTAGGAAAGCTGCTGCCATTAAGGTTGAAGTTGAAAAGCTTCTCAAATTTGGTTTCATTTATCCGATTCCATTAACATAATGGGTCTCTAATATTGCTCTTGTAGATAAGAAACAGGGCACTATTCGAGTCTATGTTGACTATCGTGATATCAATCGAGCTTGTCCCAAGAATAATTATCCTACTCCCTTCATCGATCAAATCATTGACGACTGTGCCGGGAGAGAGATTTTTTCCCTGATGGACGATTTTTCTAGTTATAATCAGATAAACATTCTCCCGACTGATCAACACAAGACTGCCTTCATCTGTCCTTTGGGTACCTTCACATATAAGAAGCTTCCTTTTGGTTTAAATAATGTTGGGGCCACATTACAGCGCGCAATGTCCTATGCCTTTCGTGATATTCGTCACATCATGTAGCCTTATCTGGATGACCTTCCGGCTCATTCGGCTAAGCGTAGAGACCATCCTGAGCATTTTAGTCATATTTTTCTTCGTTGTCGACACTATAAAATTCGGCTCGATCCACATAAGTGTGTCTTCTAAGTTGATTCCGGTAGACTCTTAGGGTTTATAATATCTAAAGACGAAATTCACCTTGATCCTCTCAAGTTTGAGGCTATTATTAATCTCCCCTCTGCTTCCTCATTACACTAGTTGCAGATTTTACAAGGGAAAGCTAATTTTTTACGTCGTTTTATACCTAACTATGCCGAAGTGGCTAAAGGATTTACACGATTGTTGAAGCAAGGCGTCCCTTTTTGTTGGGATGAAATTGCTCATAAATCTTTTGATGCATTGAAAACATTACTCGTCAATGCTCCTCTTCTCTGCCCTCCAAATTATCATCGTGATTTTTCCCTCTATTTAGCTACCGCTTTCAGCACGATTGCCATGGTTTTGGTACAAGACAATGATGACGGTCATGAGCATGTTATTTATTACTTGTCTCGTAACCTTCTCGACCCATAAACTCATTATGCACATATCGAGAAGTTAGCGTTAGCTGCGATTCAAGCAGTCCAACGTTTTCTTCATATATTCTTTTGCGCACAGTGACGGTGATTTCTGATTGCAACCCTATGACCTACATATTGTATCAAAAATTGTTGGGGGGAAAATACTCGAAGTGGATTGTTATACTCCAAGAGTTTGATTTGGAATTTACTGTTGCCAAGTCTAAGAAATCATTAGTCTTTACTGATTTGCTCTGTTCTCTCCCTTCCAACTCGGCTCCTTCTCATTCTGATGAATCCATTCCAGACGATTCGCTTTTCTTGATTAGCACCCTCGATCCTTGGTACGGTGATATCATCGTCTACCTCCAGACTTCATCATTTAGATCTGATTTGATGAAGGATGTTCGCTGACGCATCCGCCATCAGTTGCAACCTTATCGAATAGTTGGAGACACAGTTTATCGTATTGGAGTCAATTTTATACTTCGTCGATGTTTGACTCTTGAGGAAGCTTAGAAAGCCCTGAATGATTGTCACAGTGGCGCCTGTGGTGGTAACAGGTCTGGTTATGCTCCTGCACAGAAAATTCTTCGTGTTGGTTATTTTTGGCCTTCTATTTTCAAGTACTACATTGTCGCGATTCGTAAATGCCATGATTGCCAGATTTATCAATGCAAGATGTGTGCGCCACCCATTCCTCTTCATCCTGTCATTACAGTTGGTCCCTTTGCGAAGTGGGGCATTGATTTTATGACATGTAACCCTCACCTGGCCGGGGGGCATGCCTATATTATCATAGTCATGGACTACTTCACCAAATGGGCCGAAGCAATGCCTACACTTGCCGCCGACAGTAAGACAGCTGCTCAGTTCATATTCAATCATATTATTTCTAGGTTTGGTGTCCCTCAAGCCATCGTTACCAATCATGGTTCCCATTTTCGGCATTATATGGTGGTAGAGTTGACTTCTAATTTGGGTCTGCATCACGACAGCTCAACATCGTACTACCCTCAAGCCAATGGCCAAGTTGAAGCTATGAACAAAGTTCTTGTCACAATGATTCAATGTACGATTGGGATCCACAAATCCAATTGGAATCTCATGTTGTTTTCAACTCTTTGGGCATACCGAACCTCAGTAAAGAACGCAACCGGGTTCACCCCTTTCCAGTTGGTTTATGGCCTGGAAGCTACTCTCCCGATTGAATGTGAAATACCTTCACTTAAGTTGGTTGTTGAATTACTGCCTGATACTTCGCCAGAAGAAGAGCATCTCCTTTATCTAGAAAGGTTGGATGAAACCCGTCGCTTTGCTGCTCTCGTTATTGAAGCAAAGAAGAAGTGGGTCAAAGCTCATTTTGACCAGTCAGTTTCCCCTCGTTCTTTCATTGAAGGAGATCTCATCCTCCTGTATTACCAAGCTCATGATAAGATGGGGGCAGGAAAATTTCAACCTATGTGGCATGGGCCCTACATCATTCAACGTGTATTGCAGAATGGGGCCTATGAGCTAATTGATTACAAAGGTCATCCTCTTGAACAACCCAGAAATGGGTTATATCTCAAAAAATATTATGGAGAGGCATTCATGGGTAATTTTTGTACATAGGTGTTGTTTTCATTTTTGTATGTATTTTGGTTTGGTGTGCTTTGTGAGCATTTTCCTGGTTATTGGGTCTTGCTTATTGTGCAGATGTCTAATACCCCTTATGTTGGTTTCGCGGATGGTGCTTCCCGCAGTACCAGGAATTTTTCTTCAGCAGCCTGGCTAATTTATGATCCTACTGGTGAGTTGATAGATCTGCAAGGTATTTGTCTAGGATGAACCAGAAATAATGTTGAAAAATATAGCGCTGTCATTGAGCTATTAACCGAAGCAACTAATCTCGGCATACACGCATTGCTTGTAAACCTAGATTCACAACTTGTCGTTCTTTAGCTCAATAGTCATTATTCAGTTCAAAATACATACATTCTGAGATTGTATTTACGTATTCGTTTGCTAGAAAGACATTTTGATTTTATTACATATCGGCATATTCCTAGACGAATGAATACATTAACTGATATAGTGGCTAACATTGTATTAGACAGACATTTGCGTAATTTGTAAAATCATCATCATATGTAAAAGATCCATGTAGGATAATAGAAGTCTATATATATATATATATATATATATATATATATATATATCGCATGTTGGCAGCTGTGTGCATCATAACTTCAAAAAATATATGTGTGTGTTTCTATTACATCCTGAGACATCATGTCTCTCAAAATATGTAGATAAAACCTAGGTGTCTAATCAGCATGATGCTCGTGGTAGCATGTTACTGCCCGTATAAGCTGCCTCAGCAAGTGGTGAATTCAGATAGGCACCCCTATGGTATGTCTCTGGTAGGCGCGAGGAACATCGTCTAATCGTGCATAGTCTGGGACTCCTCGTGTGACCCCCTCCAGATTGCGCACTATCTCATCTTCCTCGCCGCCCTCACCTTGAGGGTCGAAATCGCGAGGGATTCGCCTCGCTATCGGTGACATGCCTGCGGGTCTCTCTGAGCCAACCTATGAAAACGTATGGATTTAATTTCAGAACATGTATTAAAAAAAAAAAAAAAAAAAAAAAAAAAAAAAAAAATTCACAATACTCATAAAAATTAAAAAATGAGTCTCACCCAAATCTTCATCCCAATCTTCTCCCTTTGGGAGTGGGAGGTCTGAATCATCAGTGAAATCTGTACCAGAGTAGGGCCAGTCCTCCACGACAATCAATTTTCGGCGGAGCCAATCAAATAATTCTGGTCTCCAGGACATCTTATGGCCGCCCCCTACCCTTGGCATCAAAGTGTCAAGCAGTCTACATCAAGAAGCAATTGTGTCTTTGTTTCATCGTGCCGTGCTTGTGATCCTGCAGCTCGTGTGATGGTACGTAGCACTACTTTTAGTGCTAATTCTGGGATAGTTTGGATATCAACTTTCCCACTTCCTATTCCCTTCCGTGCCCTTGGACATACCCTGTCCATTACCATGGACATACTCTCCATACAGGGCCGTGTACTGGTTAGGATTGGTGCTGCTCCCCTCCGCGATATTCCTGTTATAAATAGACGTCAAAAACTTTGATCTCAAGTTCTTGATCCCGAAGGATGAACTTTTCTTGATTTTCGTCCCATATACTGATCAGATATTGCAATAGCTCCGATTGAGCCTGGAGGCATGGTGTTAGGAAGAATTTTTTCATACCACAGTCTGAGAGAGCTTCCATGACTCTCTCGTTTTCCATGGCAAGCTCGTCTTCTTCGCTATGTTCCCGTTCTTTCCATTCTATGACCATTTTTCCTCTTTCTACCTGCAAACACATTCATACGAGTAATATTAGCCATTTTTTAATCTTAAATTTGTGAATAAATGGAATATTTAGCTAGCATTTTTCACAAGAAATGGGTTGCGCCATTGGCGCGCCCTAGTGTAAAAAATTGGGCGGTTGGCGCGACTCCGTGAATGAAACCCACGCCAACCACCGTGCCCTAATATTCACATTTCCACCCCCTAAATCCAAAATTGGAAGTTGCAGATAATAAGAAATGAATCAAAATGAAGAGAGAGATCTCGGCTCTTACCTGGAACTGACGGATTTGAGATTGATCCGCTGGATTGACCGTTATCGTCGTCGCAAGATTGCACAGTGAAATGGGTAACTATTTCTCCACAAGAGGTAAAAAGTGAAAAGTAATTATTTTTACCATTTTTGGCATTTTATAAATTTTTCCCAACCCTAATTAGGTTTGAAGACATATTTTTCGATTATTTTATTATGTTATTTTTGAGAAATGTGTTTTACATGTGTCTCTTGTGCAGCAACAGGTTTTCATGCGACAAAGATGAAGTAACGAGTTGAATTTTATACTTTTTCAGACTCGGTAAAAACATGAAAAAGTCACTACTGGAGTCATCTTTCAGATCTTTTCTGACTGTCTAAAATTGAAAAGATTGTCGAGATCCTTGTCATTTTGAACTCGTTAAATGGCTGCGAAACGATATCTACCTAGTATACATTTACCCCTTTTTCGGGCTGGGATGGATTATTTACGAAAATGGAATACCTTAGCCTATCGTGACTAAGAGGTTCTCTCAGACATAGTTTTCTACCTTTTCGAATCTGTGAGACTACCTATGAAAAGGGACTGTTGGAGTTTTATTTTATGCCTTCTTTTCAAACTCTCTAAACATGAAAAGATGTCGAGTTCTCCCTTGGTCAGACTCGTTAAACCCTGATGACATCGGATTTTGTCACCATGACGTTACTCGAGTTCCTCCTTCCTATTGCTCGTAAAATGTACTGGGATGGATTTTTCCAAAGGACAAACTTATAGTGCAAGCATATGCTATCCCCTTAAAGCTTGTTTTAAAAAATAATTGGGGTACTCGCCAGAAATGGTGTGGGGAAAATGGAACCAAGTTTTAGTTATGTTGGCAGTATTGTCGCTCTTGAACATGGCACTTGTCTGCATTTGTGTCAGGTTGTGGACATATCATTTCGTCATTTTTGCCTCCATGGGTTTGGGTAATCTCTTTTGACCTCTCATCTTCTCTTTTCCACGTCATCATGACCTTAGATCCTTTGATGTCAAATACTACCAAATCCAGTGTCGTGTTGCTGATATGTTCAAGAGAAGTTTGCATTTACAGTTGTCAACCTTCCTCTGATTCTCTGTTTGTCCTGATTCACTTTCATCATATTCCTCTGTCTCGTGTCGATGATGTGGGAAACATTATGGCCCTCCTTCGACCAGGTCACTTCCTGTTGACTTCAGCTCATTATCCAGAAATTTGATCTAGAGACTCCCTTCTGGTACCTTGGAGCCTACATGCCTCAATGGCAGGTTTTTCACATTCGACGCAAGGATCACATCATTGGCCTTCGATCGAGTGATTCTGCGGGTGTTCGACATCAGATCATTGTTCACATTCCGTAGATTGTACTTTTTGTACCTTGAGGGCAATCATCATTATTGGTGGTTTCTCTCGCATCTGTTAATGACTTTCATCATTGGCTGGTAATCAGACGGTTTTCCTACATGTTCGACTTCAGCTCATATATTCACATGCTTGAAATTGTACTTGTTCAGGTCGATATGGAGTGCAAGACCCTGGATTTTTTCTGATAAAATCCAGGCTGTGAGTTTCTGTGGATTATCATGAATTATTGCATGACTCTTCTTATTGGATGGTTGCGACCCTACCTGAGTCTATTTGTTGATCCTTATTATCGGATGGCTGCGTCCATACCTCAGATCTCTGTTATTATATACTCTATTACGGATGGTTGTCCCCATACCACATGTTCATGTATCAGATATATCAGTTGTATTTGTAATTTCAGGTTTTCCGACAGCGGTGTTTGTTTCGAACGCGTTCTCATAAATCCTTTCACCCCTCCCTCTCCCTCGGACTTCATGCTTTAGGGGGCATCTGTTACACAACATTTTTTCACTGTCCCTGAAATCCCCAACTCGCACATTGGAGGGTTGTTTCTATGACCAATAAGCAGTGTTATGCCTTGCAAAGACCATCATTGCATCCCTTTGCCTGAGAACATTATTCCTTCTGTTGACAATTCCTTTAGCAGAGCAGTAAAAACCCTTGTTTTTACCTTGGCGCGAGTAGCCAGTTACACCTCCGTGCCAAACTAGAAAATTAACACTAGGCCTATGCCAGTTGGCGCTATGTGCCAGTTAAGCACCTGTGCTAAGTTGTTTATGGAATGTTTTTTAAAAATAGAGGCGAAGATTCCACTTCATCCACCTCGAAGATGAGTCATTGGGAGTGGTTGAACTGATAAACCACAGACTCTCTCCTTTAGGTTTATGGTTTCCACCTTTTATGGGAACTCCCTAAAGGATAGGCCTCCCTCCCACCATTGTAGGGATCCTAACCTCCTCATTTTCCTCTATAAAAGAAACTCTCTCTCTTAGTACAAGCGAGCTGAACTTGGAGAATCAGACATACTATAGCTGAATTACTGGAGAAGATAGAATAAGAAGGAATTACGTTGAAGAATCTTGAGTCCGTGACTTCTAAGAGAGCTTGAGTCCATGTCTTCATCCCATTCGAATTCCCTAACGTGCATTTGAGACGTGCTTCGCCTGAACCCCGCTGGAGGAGACCGCGACGTCAAAGCATTGGTTGTACTCTTCCTTCTATTCATTTATATACATGACTACTGTTTGGTTCAATTATTATGTTATGATGTTTTTTTAATGTGATATGTTTAGCCCTCTTTGACTAGCTAATAGTTATGAGTGAAACCATTATGTCGTATGTTGTTCTTATTTCTTGTTCTATGTGCAGGTATCTGAATCTAACAACAAACAGATTGTGATTTGCCAAGGCAGGAGCGAGAGGCTACTGCTCTTTCCGCAATGACGACAACGTTGGATTCTAGGTAGGTCAATCTACAGTGTCTTTTGTTCATTCATTAACTAGGAAGCAACACTTTAGCGTGTCCCTTTGTTTCTAGACCCACCCTAGGGCTAGAGGGATCGTCTCTATCCGCAGAGAGGATTTACCTTCATAACATAGACAGATAGAGTTTGTTGTTGTAAGCCTGCAGGCCAGAGAGGTGGAAAATGCCATTTAATTAGAAAATCAGGCCTAAAAGAGAGAAGACATAACACAAGATGTTCTAAGATTTTGTAAATATTGTTTATGAATGAAAGGATGGTTTTCATTGTGTTCAGAATTGTTTTATGTGTTATATCATAATTGAATGAAACTGATCTCTGTTTAAATGAAGCTCTATGCATGATTTTTAATTGAATGTGGAAGCATTTATGAGGGATAAAGTTTTAATTTCAGTTGATCTGTGTGAGAAATACTCTGAGCTTATGAACAGGTGCGTGATAAAAACTCTGCAATAGAAGTTTAATATGGTGATTTTGCATACAATTGAGAAATGTGATGAAATTGCAAGGCAAGGTTAATAATGTTAAAACTATGACTTGAGCAAAATGCATAGAGGTGAGGAGAACAAAATGAATCAAATGTAATAGAACATCAAATGCCGAGAAGTTTTTAATATATGAGCATATTTTATGTTTGTGTGTAAGCTTAACAACCATGTAGGGTCTACGTACACATCTGAGAAGAAGTCGCAGCAGCAATTTCATCATTGAATCAATAACGCAATCTATTTAGAAATCGAGTGCATAGATTCGATTCAAGGATTTTGCCCATACGCCAATGCCAAGAAAAACTCCACAAATAGTGACGGTGTTACAAATTCTTCACTAGTTTCTGAAAATGAAAGGCATCTCATCTTATGAATGAGTGGACTGCGTTATTCATTTGGCCGAGTTTTTATATATAAGATTCCACGAAATCTGTGAAGTGAATTTGATCCACGACACCCCAATGCTCAAAAAATAAAAAGAAGGCTATGCGTTGGAAACAGCAATCCGTGAATTTATGGCGTAGAGGAACAAAAACGATTTTGCAAATCAGTAAGTGGTTTTCACATGCATCCAAAATGGTAAGTGGTAATTAACTGAGAAGTGCGATTGTGTTTGGGAGGTGACACGTCGCAACTCAAACTGCCCATTTCGTACAAATTGAAAACATTAAATAGCAAGCAGTTTAAAATGCGATATCTGTTGGATCGATGGAAGCATACAGATCGTCGGCAAAGATGTGTTGAATGATAAGCATGGACTTGGATATATTTATATGATTGACATTTTGGATTGAGAAGCATTCTTCTTGCTCTTCCCCTTCCTTGCTTTGGCAACCAAAGCACAATTTTCTTCATATTCATTCTTCGATGAAGATCCATCCAAAGTCTTATATGGTAGACCCCACCATTAGAGATCGGAAAAGTTTGCAATCGCAATCGATTAATCGGGATAAACGTATTGTGATCTTCATGTGCCATTCGAAAACTTTCGATGCGATTCATTTATTGCATACGAAAAGTTCAGAATGAGCGAATATTTTAATATTTCACAAGCGCCAAATCTCTATTGGTACGAGGGCATTCAATAACGAATCAAATGAATATGGTTAATGATTTGGTTTTAAATATGTGAGTGTGACCCAAAAGGAGCATTTACGCGATATACGAAACAAATAAATGAAAATCATAAGTTCATAAATCATTCCGTTTGAGTTGCTTGTTTATCACGACTGAGAGTTTATTGTCTTGCAGAGCCAAAGAACACTAAGCTCTTTCATTCACAGACAAAGGGAAGCGGTAGCAAACGCAGAAATGTCAAAGAGAGGGAGAAGAAACAAGACTGCTCTGCCAGTGAAGTTTGTCGAAACTCCTACGGTCTCAAAAGAAAAGCCCATAAAACTAAGACTAGTCACGGATACATCATGCCAGGGGCTTGGGAAAATGACATGGGAAGCAGTCTACAACCTACTGGAAAGAGAAAACCCCAAGGTCACAGTGGAAAAGGCATCAGTTCCAGACGAAGATAGCTCAGATTCCGACTCTGAGATCACTGAAAAATCACTTGCAAATTCGTTTTTGCATCGAATTGCAGCCAGAGCGAGCATCATGCCTTATTATGATGCAGTTCGATGGGTTATTGACAGTGTAAGGGTACAAGACAGAACGTTTGTTTCAGCATCTGGAGTGCCTTTTGGCTCGTTTAAAGCAGAAGACCTGAAAGCAATGTATCACCTTCCAGACCCGCAGAAGGTGTATAACAAGGAATTTATCAAAGACTTTGTTGATAATAAAAAAGTCCAATCTGACCCTATCAAAGATTGGAAGAAAAATCCAGAGAAACATCGAAATGAAGCATCCGGTATGTATTCTGTAGATTCCCTTTTGCCTCCATATTGCTATGCCGCTGCCATGATGTGTAGATTATTTGGCAATGATAATTCAGCTAGGTTTTCTATACAAATGGTCCCATTAATCCTAGCTGCTGTCAATTCCGACATCATGGATTGGGCTGTTATTCTTTCTGATAGAATGGCCAATAGAATACTTGAGTACAGACAAGAAAAAACCGCTGGAAATTATACTCCCTTTTTCTTTTGTGCTTATATTCTTGATGCTCTTTGTTTTAATTCCGAGTTTCCCTTATTTGGATGGAAATGGACTCCCAAAGACCCTACCCCAATTCATATTTATCATAAACTGCTTTGGAAGGTTCATTTCCAAGATAATGTATATAGAATCTGTCATGGTTTCCTCATCCCTGTTTTCCAAACCATTTTTAATCGCTTTCCTCCTAGATTTTCTGATAAAGCTAAGGCCGACCTATCTGCAATTGGAGATTGGTTTGGGGAGGAAAAATTTACATACATCGGGGTTTTTGGTAGTATTGTGGAACCGCATGTTCTTCCGCTTTTTGTTCCAGACAAACTTCTTGCTCAAGAAATTTCCTATCAATTGACAGTTGAAGGAATATCTAGGTCTTTGAATAACAGTAAGAAGAGAATGTGGCCTCAATTCCCACTCAATTGTGGTCAGTTTACTTTAAATGATTTCAAGCATGCAGAAAAAGAAGTCTCCAAGGTAAAAGGTTGTAAATTTGCAACCATTCCTGGAAGACAATATGATCCAAAATAGATAGCATTTAATGTCACTGCTTCAGTTTCAATTTCTCGTTTTGAGCATGAGCCAGATCCGTTCGATGATTTTTTTGTTTCATTAGATAATTTTCCTCGAATTTATGACTTGGCCAAGTCTAAATTCCAACAGGAGGAAATGAATAATTTTTTGTTATTCAGAAGCCAGAGATTGTTAAGATTTCCTCTGGACCAGCTAAGAATTCAAACACAAAGGTTAGAGACAGAAGGTACATCCAGCCAAACGCCAGTAGAAACATCTACCGGCAAAGTCATTACACAATCGGCTATTAACCAGCCAACTGTACATACTCAAAAAGTGGTCACTATTGACAAACCTGATGACCAAAAGGGAAATACCGATGATAAATCCGGTCCAAATGCTGGTCAGAAGTCTACTGCTCAAATGACAGAGAAATGCACAAGTATCAATGATGATGTGCATAATCAAAAAGGTGGATTGGATGGCAAAAGCACTGAGCAGAACATAGATACAAAAAAAGGAAAAGAAACAACTAAGGAGATTATGGTTTCTACTGATCTTAATGTTTCTTCTCAGTTATTAAGACAATATGATCAATTTGCTCAACAGCTTGGATTGCAAGATAAAGATAAAGAACAAATAGAGCAGGATGTTGAAGTCATTCCTGAACATCCGACAGGGCATATTGTATTAAAATTTGAGGAGATCCCTCCTTTGGATGTATTTTACAGCCCTAAACATAAGGTCGTTGTTAGAAGACAAAGAAAGAGAAGAAATACAGAACAGGACATATTTTCTACTCCATCAGAGGAATCTATGAATATTGTTTATAAGAACAATGAAGTGAATCCATTCGAAGACCTCACAAAATTGTCCCAGTATACAGGAGCTTATAGTGCTGCAACAGTGGATAAAGTTGTAGAAGTTTCTCAGCTGATAACTCAGAAAGATCTCCACATAGCTTCACTGGAAGAGCAAGCTAAAGAAAATCAGCAACAGATTAGCCAATTGCAACAACAACTACAAGATCAGACACTCAGGTCCAAAGAATTGGAAAAACAGCTTGCTGAAGAAAAGAAGAAAGTTGATGAACAGCTCTTAGGCAAACAAAAACAGCTAAATGAAGAAATTTCTAAGTTACAAAGTCTGTTACAAAATGAGAAAAATGCAAAAATGATTCAAGAAAAGGAATTTCAAGCAACTTTGGATAATTTTAAAGATTTCCCGAAGTTAAATGAATTCAAAACAGAAGCCCTTGAGGCTAATAAATTATTGTCTCAAAAATTGAATGAATTTTGTGCAAAGCTGTCACAGGCAGAACCTTTTTGTGATATTACTTCATCTTTGATCCAAAATGTTATTTCTCTCAGACAAGAAATAGATGATGCTGATGAAAAGATTTCCGAATTTCTCAATTGGCAAGACACAGAAAAGGGAAAAGAGGCCAATCTTCCTAGAATAGAGGAAAAACACAAAGAAATCTTGTTTACAGAATGGGAACATCAAATAATGAAAGCTGAGAGAGCAATATCAAGGGCCAGGAGTATGATGAATAATATCACGCAATTCATAAATGACAGCTTATACTCAATCAATCTCATTTTAGACTGTGTTCCTGGCAGTTTGCCAAAAGTGAAAGAAACTGAAAACGGGTGGAGAGAAGAAATGGAAAGGAAAAGTCAACAAATCAGCAAACTTCAAACAATATCCTGGGACAGTATGTGGACTCATTTGATCAAACCAAACAATCAACAGACGGCTATCAAATTCCTATCAAACGCTGTCGATTGTTTAATTCCAGAATTTTCCGATGCCACCTATGCTGGACAGTTGCATTTTGAGATGAGTCATCCACCGAGACTCCAAGATATGTTGAGCATTTGCAACTCGGCTTCATCAAGCGAGAGAGAAAAACAATGAATCAGTTTCATTCAAGATAGCCTTTCAGTTTTAATTTGATAAATTGTAGCAGTAGTATTAGGATTTTGTTATGTAATCTCTTATTTAAATCCCTCTCATGCATTTAGAGAGGGATCGGAAGTTGTAATATTTTTTGGACTTGGAGTTAACATTTCTGTACTCCACTCCTTATTATATTTGATGAAGGATCACATCTGGTGATTTTTGTGCTGAAATTATCTTTGAAGTGTTGCATTTCTGTGCCTTTGGATTTAATTTTACATCGGAGTTACTAGATCAGAGTATCACATTTCATTTGACAGTCTTCAAGATGAATGAGGTATTTCTATCTGTTCACAGTTGATTTTCTTTGTTATATGGTATTCGTTTGAAGAATTTGCTATCATTTATATATTTGGTTTTCATAACATTTCCTTTTTATATATCATTTCTGAGTATAATTGGAATGTTATCATTTATAAGCATATATGAATGGTATATAATGATGAATGCAATATGCTAATAAAACTCTGTTTAATTTCTTAAACAGAGTTATCTTCATTCGTTTCTACACATTTCAATTTGATTAATAATACATTTTCATGGTTATTATTAGATTGAAACAATCTTAAGTTGCATTCACATATAATTACCCGAGTTAATATTAGTATTTCTTTATCAGTATTTAGCTTAGATCAGATAATTTTATTTTTGTTAATTTAGTCCCATTTCCACCCATCCAATCCACATAGTTATAAGGAAACTGGTCCTTTAAATCCAGTCGGAGCCACCATCCCAAACGGAAAAGGAGCTGTCTTAAGGTCCCGACCGGGTGGTTTTCCCCAATGTTTGAAGCAGAGATTTTCTAGGCTTCAACATTTTTGGCACTAGAAGGAGGGCCTAACTATGAATGGCGAGTAAATCAAAACCTACAGACCATTCTCAGAGTAAATCACCCTCCACCTCCCCTCAGACCTCTCGTTTGCATTCTGATTCACCAACATCCAAACGAGAAGAAGAGGGATCAACTATCACTGCTCAATCACACCATACTTCAGAACATTTAACTCCGGAGTCCCCTGAAGTTCAATCTATCATCCAGAAACTTCAAGGCTTCTCCATATCACCTCAGAGATCTGAAGTATCTCAAGGCAGTCAGACTTCGCAGTTCCACCTACCTCATCATCTCACCAGACTTCAAAGCGAAAAACTTGGCATTGAACCAGCTGAGTTACCTTTACCCCGAAGGAAAAAGGCAAAAAAGAACACTGAAGGCTCTGATAGTGAGACCTTTTCTACATCATCTTCCATCTCATCATCTCCAGTGCGAAGTCAAACACCCACTTCCCCATTACATATTATTGTTCACCAGGGATCATCACCTTCAATATCACAACCTCTTCAGTCTTTTTTACTACCTCCTCCACATTCACCTCAAACATCATCTATTCCGACAACTTCTATTCAAACACCTCCAGTTACTACTACTCCTCCAATAGTCATCCCAACAATGGCACAGAGACCATGGTCTACTCCAGGAGCAGTCAACATGGCTGCACCTTTACATGATTTACCAGACAATCCTGGAAAATGGCTTCCAAAGTTTAGCCCAGATCTTAACATTCCAGCTGAAGAACATATCAATAACTTTATGTTGGCTATTAATTTGAATGGAGTCACACAGGAGGATGTTGTAGTTAGACTATTTCCTTATACTCTTCAAGGAACAACAGGATCATGGTAATTTTCATTACCATCAGGATCTATAACAAGTTGGGACATTTTTGCAGATTATTTCTTAACCAAATTTGGAGATGACCGATCAATAGCTACTTTACTCAATGATCTCTCAAATTTGAAAATAGAACCCAAGGAACCCATTAAGGAGTTTAATTCCCGATTCAATAAGCTCTTGAATAAAATTCACACAGACTCACGGCCCAGTGAACAGGTCAGAATAGAATGGTACATAACTTCCTTACCCTCAAACATAGCTATTTTCGTAGACAGAGCTGCAAAGCCTACATTAGCTGAAAGTATGAAAGAAGCTATTGCTGTTGAAAAACGAATTACTTCTCTGGAAAAGAAAAACGCTCTTGAGGAAAGAAAATCAAAGAAAGTCAACTTCAAAGATGAATCAAAGAAAAAGGCCAGAGATCCATTTGACATGGAAGGTTTACAAAAAGTTCTTAAAACCATGTCAAATGAAATGGTTGAAATTAAGAAACAAGTAGTTGAAACTTCTACCAAAAATCCATTCTGAAATTTTAGAAGAAATCAAGCTGAATCTAAACCTCCTAATGCGATCTCTAATGCAGAATCAGAGGAAGAAGAGGAAGAAGAAGATACATCCTTAATATCAGATGAGGAAGGTGAAAATTAAGAAATCGCTGAATTACATGGAATGTGGGATTTTATTCTCCCTAATTCTGACAGTGAGGTAGAACAAGAAGCTATGCCTGTAAGTACTAGGAGTAAATCTACAGCAGAGCCTATACAAACAGCTCCTAAAAGGAAAAACACAACTCCAAGTATCAAATACAAATCTCCTGCAAAGAAAGCTTCTCCACTACCTATTCAGAATCAGCCATCTTCTTCTAACCCACCCACATCAACAACAAAGACTTTAGTAGTGTCAGATCCTATGGAGTACAACATTGTCGAAGACATGAAAAAGATCAAAGCCAACATTTCGTTACATGAACTCGGCAAATTGAAACACCAGCAGAAGTTGTTATTGAAAGAATTAAATGCTACACCAATCGCTCCTTTACCAAGCGGTGTAGTTGTAAAAGCAGCAAGAGGAACTGGTAAGCCACCAGACAAGGTAGATGCTACTGATACTGTACTCATTGGGGAAAAGTCAAATTCTCAAACTCCTCCTTTTCTGTTGACTTATGAGATGTACAATAAAAATCTGCACAATTGTTTGATTGATTCTGGAGCCTCCTCCAATATAATGCCTGTTTCTGTATGTGCCAAATTAAATATCGAACCACAGAAATCAGCAGTACATATTGTTCAATTAGATCGATCCAAAGTTCAAGTTGTAGGAGAAATCAATTCAGTAACTATCAGGTTAGCTTCCGATCCTAGAATTGTCCAAAGAATTGATATTTTGATTGCTGATATTCCTGAATTCTATGGATTAGTTTTAAGTAGGGACTGGTCTGCGAAACTCAATGGTTATATCTCGACTGATTATTCTCATATGTGGCTACCCTATAAAGGGAAACCAAATCAAATCAAAGTTGAACGAGAAAAACATATGAGACATATTGTCACTGAATTTGAACAACATAATGAACCAGTAGCATTCAACAACAACATTCTTGGAGGTTATTCTGCTGAATCATTTCTTGGAAACTTCAAAGCACCCCAATCACCGTTTTCTGTTAATACTTTTGTTTCTCAAGTAGAAAATTTTTCACAATCTGATTCTTCCAGAATTGTAAATACTTCTGATGTAATTGTAGATGAGTCAATAGATAAATCTTTGTTTTGGTCATTATATTTCGATGGATCAAAGTCTAATGATGGAGTTGGAGCAGGATGCATTTTAATCGATCCAAATGGAGAAAAAACCATGCTGTCATGTAGGCTAGAATTTGAGTGTACTAACAATACTGCAGAATATGAAGCCTTGGTTCAAGGACTTTATAAAGCTATAGGGTTAGATGTTAAATACTTGAAAGTATTTGGGGATTCCGAAATTGTTATAAAACAAGTTAGGAATATTATTCATTGCCTTTCAGGACATCTTAAACATTATCAAACCCTAGTACAAGATCTCACCACTCATTTTTTAGCATTTAATATTTCTCCTATTCCTAGGAATCAAAATACATCAGCTGACTTATTAGCTAATGTTGCATCTAAACTCCTACCTGCTGAAGACTGCAGTCCCGATAGGTTTTCTGTAGAATTAATTTTTCAACCATCTGTCCCAGACAATGTCACAAATTGGAGAGTTTTCTATCATGATCAAGATATCTTAAATTTCATGACTTCAAAGAAATCATATGATGATCAAATTATTGACGAAGAAGATCATGATTTACAAATTGCTTCAAAAGGTAATGAAAATCCCATTCCGAAATATGTTGTTAAATTGGAGGACTTATATGATATTAAAGACAGATTCAAGAAAGTCACTAATACCAAGCTTCAAAGTTCCACTTTGAAATTTGAATTAGTGAATCTTGGTTCTGATTCAAAACCTCAAAATGTTAATTTAGGACTTAATTTAACATCAGAGGAAAGGGATACTTTCATTAAACTATTGAACAAATATAAAAATGTTTTCGCTTGGAATTATGATGATTTAAAAACATATGATACTTCGGTTATTCAGCACACAATTCCAATGCTTCCTGATATTAAACCTATTCAACAAAAGCTAAGGAAAGTTCATCCAAATCTTGAAGATCAAATCAAATCAGAACTTAATAAACTTTTAAAAGCCAAAATCATTTTTCCTGTCAGGCACTCCAATTGGTTTTCCAATATGGTACATGTAAGGAAGAAAAATGGTGATATAAGAATCTGTATTGATTTCAGAAACTTAAACAAGGCATGTTTAAAAGACAATTTCCCATTGCCAACTATGGAACAGATACTTCAAAAGGTAGGCGAAAGGTTAGAACTTATGTCCTTTCTTGATGGATTTTAGGGCTATAATCAGATGTTAGTTAATAAGTTGTGATTAGAAAACAACACCCGAGGAACAAAATGGGGAACTTATGCTTATCAAAAAATGCCTTTTGAATTAATAAATACGAGAACAACTTTCCAAAGAGCCATGGACATAGCATTTAAAGGAAGTGCAGTCAATAAATCGGTTGTTGTTTCTCTAAGAGTGACATATAGGTATTCTCAAAAGAGAACCAATCATCTACATGATCTAAAGCAAATATTTGAAGATGTAGAAGTTTGGTATTTCAGCAGGTCCAAAGTCTTTCTTTGCTTTAGTGAAGAAACTTTTTAGGATTGTTGTGTCAAAAGATGGTATATACATTGATGCAGATAGAGTAAAAGAGATCTCTGATATTTCTTTACCTCATAACAAAAAATCCATGCAATCATTTCTTGGACAGATCAATTTTGTAAAAAGATTCATTCATGATTTTTCTTTAATTGTTTTACCTATGCAAAATATGATCAAGAAGAATTCAGTATTCAAATGGGGGCATAAAGAGAAAGAAGCCTTTGAGGTAATCAAACAGGCAATCATTAATGCACCAGCATTAAGTACTCCGAATTTTTCTAAAGATTTTATTTTATATACCTTAGCCACGGAGACATCCTATGCAGCTGTTTTAACACAACTCAATGATCAGAAAATTGAAGCACCAATTTCTTTCTTTAGTTCAAATCTGCAAGGAGCTGAACTGAATTATTCCGATGTTGAAAAACAAGCCTTTGCTGTGTTCAAATCAATCAAGCATTTCAGACCTTTTTTCTTAAAAACTCATACAAAAATCATTGTCTCATTCTCTGCAGTGAGACAATTATTAATTCAGAGAGAAGTAGGAGAAAAACGAGCTAACTGGGTAACAGCTTTACAAGAATATGATGTTGATATTAAACCAGCTAAGATTGTTAGAGGACAAGGTTTTTGCAGATTATTAGCAAGAGCTCATAACATACCAGAAAATGAAGATTCAAATCAAGATATTCAAGTAAATCAGATAAGTATTACGGATTCTGAATCTCAGTATGTTGATCTCATCTATTACTTGAAAAATGGGTATGCTCCTTCTGATCTCAACTATAAGAAAAAACGTGCTTTAAGATTAAAAGCTATTAAATATGAGATCATTGATAATGTGTTATTTAGGAAAAATTATGATTCAATTTTGTTAAGATGTCTTGAAAAGACTGAGGCTGAAAAGGTTTTGCAGGAGTTGCATGATGGACCAGCAGGAGGTCATTTCGGAGGTGATACCACAGCTCACAAAATAATTTGTGCTGGCTATTATTGGCCTACTCTTTTTAAAGATACTCATGACTATGTAAGAAAATGCAGAATCTGTCAAACTGCAAGTGGAAGACAAAGGAAACCAGCTTTTCCTTTGCAACCAGTAAATATTGAGCAACCATTTGAACAATGGGGGCTTGACATTATTGGTGAGATAGTACCTCATTCTTCCAAACAACACAAGTAAATTCTTACTGCAACCGATTACTTTACAAAATGGGTAGAGGCAATCCCTTTGAAGGTAGCCAATTCTGATGCAATTATTGATTTCATAGATCAATTTATCATAACGAGGTTTGGAGTACCTCAAGCTCTTGTCTTTGATAATGCATCTTATTTTTCTGGAAACAGTTTAATAGAATTTGCAGTTAAAAGAGGTTTTAAACTCAAATATTCAGCAAATTATTACCCACAAGGTAATGGTTTGGCTGAATCCACCAATAAAAATCTCATCAAAATTATTAAAAGGACTATCGATCAAAATCAAAAGAATTGGCATAAATCTTTAATCTTTGCATTATGGGCTGATCGTATTACTGAAAAAGCTTCAATAGGAACTTCACCTTTTAATTTAGTTTATGGAAAAGAAGCTATGATACCATCAAATTTAACTCTTCCATCATTAGCCCTAGTACAATTTATTGAAGAAAATCCTTCTTCATCCATTCAATTGAGATATGATCAAATCCTTAAACTAGAAGAAGATAGAGATAAAGCTAAAATTGTTCATGAAAAACATCAACAGCTTGTGAAATCTTCTTTTGATGCAAGTTCTACCGGCTCAAAATTTTTGTCAATTGGTGATCTTGTTCTGAAATGGAATAAAGCCCATGAAGAAAAAGGTAAGCATACCAAGTTTCAGAAAATGTGGCTTGGACCATTTCAGATCATTGAAAAGATAGGCTCAAATACATTCATACTCCAAGATCTAACAGGTAAGAGAGAATCTCTTCCTGTAAATGGGCTTATCTTAAAGAAATTCTTCTCATAAGGAGGTAACCCCTTCTTAAACTGTACATATTCCTTTCTGCAAAGTTTTTTTATTGTTTTTGCAAATAAAGGTTGTTAGTAAGTCTCTAATTGACTGTTTACTTGATAGAAAATTCTTAAGAAGAATATTATAAATATTTATTTTAGCGTAAATAAGAATTTTTAAAGAAATGATTATATTCTTTTGATAGTTTTAAATAAGATGTTAAACTTTGAAAGATTATACCAATTATTTGCATAATATTTTTGGAAAAACTTGAGGGAAATGTAAATCATTACAAGTTTATTAAGCAGAGAGAAGTTATCTATAAAAGTAAAGATTATTCAAGTCTTGGTACTCAAAAAACTCAGAAAATTGTCATCCATTGATTCTTAAGGATAAGACTAGTTCACCCCATTCATTTAGGTTGTGATTTTTTAGAATATAATTCTAAGAAATTATTGTAAAAATTCTTTAAGAGATAAGAGGTCTCATCATGAGCCGACTTACCATATTCATAAGAAATAATAAAACTGACATTACCAATACTGCATATCAAAACAGGGTAATGGCTTATTAATATAAGACAAGGGGTCTCATCACGAGCCAGCTTGTTCAGTTTAATTATAACTATTGAATGGCATTGTTATCAACTGGCTACCATACCAGAACAATGGCTCTTAAAAAGAAGTAAAAAAATAAATAAAAGACAAAAACATGAGATAATATGTCTTATGAATTTATCTTTTAAGAAGTCATAATCTTAGTTGAATGGGACAATGAATAGTTAATGGTTAAAAGGTAACCCTGTCGAGACTATGAATGTTTGCAGGCAGCAGAGGCAATACCTATGAAAATAGAGTATATTATAAAACCAAACTTGAAGAAATCCACTTACTTCATTACTAATACCAATCAAAGCTTAAGATAACTCAAAATGTTTTTATTCTCAAGAAACTAGAAAGAAATTGTTAATAATTTTTATTCTTTTTCATAAGTTAGATTTTATTTCTGATTATCCTAGGATAATTTTTATTACCTTTAAAAATCTTTACTTACTTAAAATATAGTATTCATTTTATTTTTCAGAGATAACTGGTTCTTTCAGTGAATCGCCACTTGTTGTACTATACAACAACCCTCCCTTTTTCTTAAAAAAATTTAGAAATAAAATTCATTTAGAAATAGGGTCCCTTTCTTTTTCTTATAGAAATAAAACACTTAGAAATAAAATTCATTGTTTTGGAAAAATTCATTTTTTTTACTAAACCAATTCAACATTCAAAACTTATGATCCGATCCAATATACAAGGCCTTATCATAAAAAACAAATTAAGTTTAAAAGTTCAATCGCAATCGGAGAATCGGAGATAACCCTTAAAAGAAGTTTCATATGCTTATTTCAAATCCTTCGATGCGATTAGCTCGATCGGAAATTTTCAATCGCTAAGAGTTTAAATCGGTTATTTATAACTTCCGATGCGATGCCGTCAATCGCAATCGATTAATCGGGATAGTCTTTAAGAAACTCTTTACGGTTAATTGAAATTCCCCAATCCGACGCGCATTATTACAATAAACGTTTTCAAAAGGAAATCAAACGTCTGTTTAAAATCTTATATGGTAGACCCCACCATTAGAGATCGGAAAAGTTTTCAATCGGAATCAACCAATCGAGAAAAATGTATTGTGATCTTCATGTGCCATTCGAAAACTTTCGATGCGATTCATTTATTGCATACGAAAAGTTCAGAATGGATGAATATTTTAATATGTCACAAGCGCCAAATCCCAACTTGTACGAGGGCATTCAATAATGAATCAAATGAATATGGTTAATGATTTGGTTTTAAATACGTGAGTGTGACCCAAAAGGAGCATTTACGCGATATACGAAACAAATAAATGAAAATCATAAGTTCATAAATCATTTCGTTTGAGTTGCTTGTTTATCACGACTGAGAGTTTATTGTCTTGCAGAGCCAAAGAACACTAAGCTCTTTCATTCACAGACAAAGGGAAGCGGTAGCAAACGCAGAAATGTCAAAGAGAGGGAGAAGAAACAAGACTACTCTTCCAGTGAAGTTTGTCGAAACTCCTACGGTCTCAAAAGAAAAGCCCATAAAACTAAGACTAGTCACAGATACATCATGCCAGGGGCTTGGGAAAATGACATGGGAAGCAGTCTACAACCTATTGGAAAGAGAAAACCCCAAAGTCACAGTGGAAAAGGCATCAGTTCCAGACGAAGATAGCTCAGATTCCGACTCTGAGATCACTGAAAAATCACTTGCAAATTCATTTTTGCATCGAATTGCAGCCAGAGCGAGCATCATGCCTTATTATGATGCAGTTCGATGGGTTATTGACAGTGTGAAGATACAAGACAGAACATTTGTTTCAGCATCTGGAGTGTCTTTTGGCTCATTCAAAGCAGAAAACCTAAAGGCAATGTATCACCTTCCAGACCCGCAGAAGGTGTATAACAAGGAGTTTATCAAAGACTTTGCTGATAATAACAAAGTCCAATCTGACCCTATCAGAGATTGGAAGAAAAATCCAGAGAAGCACCGAAATGAAGCGTCCGGTATGTATTCTGTAGAATCCCTTTTACCTCCGTATTGCTATGCCGCTGCCATGATGTGTAGATTATTTGGCAATGATAATTCAACTAGGTTTTCTATACAAATGGTCCCATTAATCCTAGCTGCTGTCAATTTCGATATCATGGATTGGGCTGTTATTCTTTCTGATAGAATGGCCAATAGGATACTTGAATACAGACAAGAAAAAACCGCTGGAAATTCCACTCCCTTTTTCTTTTGTGCCTATATTCTTGATGCTCTTTGTTTCAATTCCGAGTTTCCCTTATTTGGATGGAAATGGACTCCCAAAGACCCTACCCCGATTCATATTTATCATAAACTGCTTTGGAAGGTTCATTTCCAAGATAATGTATATAGAATCTGTCATGGTTTCCTCATCCCTGTTTTCCAAACCATTTTTAATCGCTTTCCTCCTAGATTTTCTGATAAAGCTAAGGCCGACTTATCTGCAATTGGAGATTGGTTTGGGGAGGAAAAATTTACATACATCAGGGTTTTTGGTAGTATTGTGGAACCGCATGTTCTTCCGCTTATTGTTCCAGACAAACTTCTTGCTCAAGAAATTTCCTATCAATTGACAATTGAAGGAATATCTAGGTCTTTGAATAACATTAAGAAGAGAATGTGGCCTCAATTCCCACTCAATTGTGGTTAGTTTACTTTAAATGATTTCAAGCATGCAGAAAAAGAAGTCTCCAAGATAAAAGGTTGTAAATTTTCAACCATTCCTGGAAGACAATATGATCCAAAACAGATAGCATTTAATGTTACTGCTTCAGTTTCAATTGCTCGATTTGAGCATGAGCCAGATCCGTTCGATGATTTGTTTGTTTCATTAGATAATTTTCCTCGAATTTATGACTTGGCCAAGTCTAAATTCCAACAGGAGGAAATGAATAAATTTTTGTTATTTAGAAGCCAGAGATTGTTAAGAGTTCCTCTGGACCAGCTAAGAATTCAAACACAAAGGTCAGAGATAGAAGGTACATCCAGCCAAACGCCAGTAGAAACATCTACTGGAAAAGTCATTACACAATCGGCTGTTAACCAGCCAACTGTACATACTCAAAAAGTGGTCACTATTGACAAACCTGATGTCCAAAAGGGAAATACTGAGGATAAATCCGGTCCAAATACTGGTCAGAAGTCTACTGCTCAAACAACAGAGAAATGCACAAGTATCAATGATGATGTGCATAATCAAAAAGGTGGATCGGATGGCAAAAGCACTGAGCAGAACATAGATACAGAAAAAGGAAAAGAAACAACTAAGGAGATTATGGTTTCTACTGATCTTAATGTTTCTTCTCAGTTATTAAGACAATATGATCAATGCTCAACAGCTTGGATTGCAAGATAAAGATAAAGAACAAATAGAGCGGGATGTTGAAGTCATTCCTGAACATCCGACAGGGCATATTGTATTAAAAGTTGAGGAGATCCCTCCTTTGGATGTATTTTACAGCCCTAAACATAAGGCTGTTGTTAAAAGACAAAGAAAGAGAAGAAAGACAGAACATGACATATTTTCTACTCCATCAGAGGAATTTATGAATATTGTTTATAAGAACAATGAAGTGAATCCATTCTAAGACCTCACAAAATTGTCCCAGTATACAGGAGCTTATAGTGCTGCAACAGTGGATAAAGTTGTAGAAGTTTCTCAGCTGATAACTCAGAAAGATCTCCACATAGCTTCACTGGAAGAGCAAGCTAAGGAAAATCAGCAACAGATTAGCCAATTGCAACAGCAACTACAAGATCAGACACTCAGGTCCAAAGAATTGGAAAAACAGCTTGCTGAAGAAAAGAGGAAAGTTGATGAACAGCTATTAGGCAAACAAAAACAGCTAAATGAAGAGATTTCTAAGTTACAAAGTCTGTTACAAAATGAGAAAAATGCAAAAATGATTCAAGAAAAGGAATTTCAAACAACTTTGGATAAGTTTAAAGATTACCCAAAGTTAAATGAATTCAAATTAGAAGCCCTTGAGGCTAATAAACTATTGTCTCAGCAATTAATTGAATTTTGCGCAAAGCTGTCACAGGCAGAACCTTTTTGTGATATTACTTCATCTTTGATCCAAAATGTCATTACTCTTAGACAAGAAATAGATGATGCCGATGAAAATATTTCCGAATTTCTCAATTGGCAAGACACAGAAAAGGGAAAAGAAGCCAATCTTCCTAGAATAGAGGAAAAACACAAAGAAATCTTGTTTACAGAATGGGAACATCAAATAATGAAAGCTGAGAGAGCAATATCAAGGGCCAGGAGTATGATGAATAATATCACGCAATTCATAAATGACAGCTTATACTCAATCAATCTCATTTCAGATTGTGTTCCTGGCAGTTTGCCAAAAGTGAAAGAAACTGAAAACAGGTGGAGAGAAGAAATGGAAAGGAAAAGTCAACAAATCAGCAAACTTCAAACAATATCCTGGGACAGTATGTGGACTCATTTGATCAAACCAAAAAATCAACAGACGGCTATCAAATTCCTATCAAACGCTGTCGATTGTTTAATTCCAGAATTTTCCGATGCCACCTATGCTGGACAGTTGCATTCTGAGATGATTCATCCACCGAGACTCCGAGATATGTTGAACATTTGCAACTTGGCTTCATCAAGCGAGAGAGAAAAACAATGAATCGGTTTCATTCAAGATAGCCTTTCAGTTTTAATTTGATAGATTGTAGCAGTAGTATTAGGATTTTGTTATGTAATTTCTTATTTAAATCCCTCTCATGCATTTAGAGAGGGATCGGAAGTTGTAATATTTTTGGGATTTGGAGCTAACATTTCTGTACTTCATTCCTTATTATATTTATATGAAAGATCACATCTGGTGATTTTTTGTGCTAAAATTATCTTTGAAGTGTTGCATTTTTGTGCCTTTGGATTTAATTTTACATCGGAGTTACTAGATCAGAGTATCACATTTCATTTGACAGTCTTCAATATGAATGAGGTATTTTTATCTGTTCACTGTTGATTTTCTCTGTTATATGGTATTCGTTTGAAGAATTTGCTATCATTTATATATTTGGTTTTCATAGCATTTCCTTTTTATATATCATTTCTGAGTATAATTGGAATGTTATCATTTATAAGCATATATGAATGGTATATAATGATGAATGCAATATGCTAATATAACTCTGTTTAATTTCTTAAACAGAGTTATCTTTATTCGTTTCTGCACATTTCAATTTAATTAATAATACATTTTCATGGTTATTATTAGATTGAAACAATCTTAAGTTGTATTCACATATAATTATCCGGGTTAAGATTAGAATTTCTTTATCAGTTTTCAGCTTAGATTAGATAGTTTTATTTCTGTTAATTTAGTCCCATTTTCATCCATCCAATTCAATCCATTTAGTTATAAGGAAACTGGTCCTTTAAATCCAGTCGGAGCCACCATCCCAAACGGAAAAGGAGCTGTCTTAAGGTCCCGACCGGGTGGTTTTCCCCAATGTTTGAAGCAGAGATTTTCTAGGCTTGGCTTTAACCTCATCATTGGATGGTGCTCAGAAAATTTTCTTTCATGTTCAACTCTAACTCACTAATTCACATGCTTGAATTTGTACTTGTTCGATTCAAGAGGGAGCGCAAGACCCTGGGTTTTTTCTGATAAAATCCAGGCTGTGAGACGATTTGGTTTATCATGACTATATGCATGAATCTTCTGATTCGATGGCTGCGACCATACCTGAGTCTCTATGATGATCCTTATTACTGGATGGCTGCGTCCATACCTCATATATTATTGTTAGATGTACTCTATTATGGATGGCTGCACCCATACCACATATTCATGTATCAGAGATATTAGTTGTACCTATTCTTGCAGGTCTTCCGACAATGACGTTTGGTTTGGGCATGTTCTCATAAATCATTTCAACTCTCCCTCTCTCTTGGACGTCATGATTTAGGGGGAATCTATTACACATTTTTTTTTGTCACCGTCCCTGAAATCCCCATCCCAAACATTGGAGGACCATTTCAATGACTTATGTGTATTGTCATACCTTGCTATAAGTGTCATTGCATCCCTTGGCATGTCAAGAACATTTCCTCTATTGATCATTCCTCAAGAAGACTCTCAAAAACATGTGATTTTGGGTCGGCGCTAGTAGGCAGTTATGGCCTCGTGCCCATGGATAAATTAACACTGAGCCCCGCACCCATTGGTGCTTTGTCTAAGAAGGGCACCTGTGCTGAGCTGTTTTTGGAAAGATTTTTAAAATAGAAACGAAGTTACCATGTCTAACCACTTCGTGAGCGGAGTCATCATGGTTTGTTCGACTGAATAACGTCAAGTTCCTCCCTTTGGCTTCTTGTTTCCTACAATTGTGCAACTCCCCAAAGGGATAGACCTCCCTTCCACCTTAAGGGATCCCAAATCACCTTCTCCTCTCCTATAAATACTTCCTTCTCATATTGTTTCAACTAGATGAATAGTCATTACTATAGATGGCATGTAGAATAAGGAAAAGAGGAATCCATTGTTGAGGGAGAGTTAGGCCCATTTCCTCATCGAATCTGATCCTGAACGAATGCTTGAGACTCGTCTGACTAAACCCGCCGAAGGAGGCTGCAATGTCAAGGCATTAATGTTGTAAACTTCTTTTCTCTATCATTAATACATGAATGGTTTTTTGGTTCCAATTTCGTGTTTAATCATATGAAAAATGTTTGATTCTCATTGAACAATGTAATAGATGTAAATGAAAATATGTTTTCGTATGCTTTCATCGTTCACCTGATCTTTGTGCAGGTTCATGAACAATATCACTAAAGCACCGTGACGTGTGAAGACAAAGATCGAAAGATCGCTTCTTCAAGCCATGCGCTGGACCAAGGTAGGTTATCTATCCCATCTCGCTTTTCATTTATAATCTAGGAGTCCAAAAGTCTAGCGTGTTCCCTTGTTGCTAGACCCACTCTAGGGCTAGAGGGATCACCTCTGTCCGAAGAGGGGATTTTCCTGCTCAACAACGCATCACGTAAAATGTCTCCCCCACCCACCTCCGAGTGGGCTTCAAAACTTCCCTTGGACTATTTGACTCATTCCCCGCCATGCTTTTCATACACATGCATGCTTGGTCATCATTTGTCTTTCATCATGTCTTTTTCCACCCATTCATCCTGCCTGCCCATTCAGTTTTGATTTGCAATTTAAACACTTCACCCTCATCCTTAAGTTGGTTCAAATGTTTTGCTAGAAGTTTAGAGGTATAGGCTCTCACTAGCAGTCATCATAAGCTTAGTTTTACTTGTGTCAAAGAAAGAGTTGATCAATTTTTTTTTAAAGATATGGCATCACAAAAGAAATCAAATAAAGGTGGAACAATTTTTAGATACGAGCCTATGGATATGAGGCTGCTCAAGGAAGACCCCAGCTTCTCACAGGCATTTGTTGATGTAGGATGCCTTCGATTCTGCAAAAATATACAAGGATACCATGCTCAGGTTTTGAAGGAGTTTGCGGTCAATTTCATTGGTACAGGGTCGAAAGTAGATATGTTAAAATTTTCACAGGCTACTGAAATCCCAAGAACAAGAGAGGCATGGTTCAAGGTAATGAAATTTAAGTTGTAGAACTATGATGAATTTTTGAAGGAGGAGCACAAAGATATGGACATGTGTTTAGGCATCCCTAGAACTTGCCTCAAGGATAATTATTCAAATTTTTTGATGGTGATTCAAAAGTATTTTACCTGTGAAGTTAGATTCCATAAGATCTATCAATATCATTTCAAACTAGTGCTACACTTCACAGGTAAACAACCACTGGACTTACCTTATTATCTGTTTAGGAGTTTGGGTAGTCAAAATAGAAAAAAGGGTGGTTGAATCATCTAATGGGATTAGGGATATCATTGGGCCATCTGTTTAAGGGGGAAACTCAACAATCTACTTCAAATGGTAGACATGGCTAAAACAACTCATCATGATGCCACCTCACAGAAATGAACATCTCATCATCAAATAAGTTTTATGAAGACCTAAAATCTGACATATTAGTTGGCCACCTCAACATGGCAGTTTGATTCGATAGAGATGACAAACATGGGGTCTTAGACATTTCTTTTAAGTAATTAATGGTTATAGAGTCCTTTTTTATTACCAACTCTACTAAAATAGAAAATATCCCTATTATTCCTCAAAATGATGTAATCCTAATTGAATTAAATCTTTAGGTCAGTATCAAAGTCTAGCCAAGGTGGCAGACCTTTGTAACATATATCTCACTCTATAAATGAGAGGTTTATTGAATTTTAAGGGGGTTTGTGGATGAATGTAGATGACAGGAATATTATGTAACTTGGTTTCACCAAGCTAATATACAGTTGCAGGAGTGTTTTTCATACCTGAGATTACTTTTAAGCTTATGTGTCTATGTTTTTTTTTTCATTCCTGATATTATCATCATCTTCATATTCTCATGATTATGTGGAATTCATAGTATTATGCTCAAAATGCTTTCATGTGTTATGTGTATGCTGTAAAAAGTTATCTTTTGAGCTTAATTGCCTAAGCTTCCATGAACTGCAGTTTCTTGTGATTGAAGTCCCATTAGCTCACTCCATGCCCAATGGTAGCCTTTCATACATCTTCCACCTGCAAAATCACTTGAAATACAAAAAGAGTTCGCCATATGAAATAATTAATTTAATCTTGAATATTCATTTGTTTTATTTGAGATAGCCCTCTCTGACTCGAAGGGCTAACTTTAATTCCAAAGTGGTTTGAAATAGTTGCATTAGGTTGACCATTGAACAACCCAATTGGTGCTAGCCTAGTGATAACACACTGTATGAATGGTTCATGGTTCACTATGACTGGAATGGTGAAATCTTGATGAATGTGTGCCTTGTTTCCATGGTGATGTACTAATGCATGTGTATATATATATAACCATCTGCATGAGTGTTGTATTCACTAGTTAACACCTTTGTGTGTTGTATGAGCATTGGATGTTCATTGTGTGGCTCAAGCCTATAGTGATGTTTATTTGATGACCGATTGTATGGTTTATTCCTATAAATCAAAATGAAAATGGGATTTTATATATAATTGTGGAATGCTGATCTCCAATGTGGATTTCTGAGGCACAATATCCTTTATTTTTACCTTTATAAGTTTTTCTATGCTAATTTGTTCCACAAAATAGAACCATTGATCTATAGAATGATATTGGCTTGTTTCTTACAAATCATTGAGATTCAAAGGGACCACAAAACTTTAAGAGGATAAATGAGAAAGTCCCTAGACTATGTTATGCATTTCAATTATTGAAAATGTAGGAAGTGTAATCTTGTTGCAAGCTTAGGAGGGATAGCACCAGTTTGGGCCTCATATAAGTTAATGAAAATGGTTGAGTTCTGCCCTAAATCCAGGTAATCACAGAACCATCACAGTCGAGCCATAGTGAATTTGTTTCATAAATGGATCATGATGCTAAAACTTGTGGAATACCTAATACTAGAACCTTGTTCGTTTAACCTTATCAAAAGGCTGCACAAATCTTACATAAAGGAAGGAGCTAGGGGTGATGTGTACCGGAGGTAATGACCTTGAGATTTCATAACGAAACGCACAAAGAAAATCCTAGGATGACCAAGATCAAGATGACCTGGCAGAGCCATCGACGTGGAAACATCTGGGGCGAGTGAGGTCTTTCTCATTAGAGGAGAGGAGAATAAGTCATCCATGTGAAAAGGTGCTACACCATTGAGGGGTCTTGCATCAGGGCCATCATATACGAGAAATGGTTGTGGTAGATGACAATAATTTTCCCATCCTAGAGTTTGTCTCCTAGAATGTAGCCATGCACAATGCTTGGAAGGGCAAGGATTACTCGACACAGGGATGATGTGTTAGGAGTGAGCTCGTGAGTGTGACGATTTTTAATTGCTGCAATAAGACATGTGGAGTGGGGTTTTTGGAGCCATTAAGTAGGAGTGAGATCCATATACCAATTAGAACGCATGAGTAGAGCAAAGTACTGGACCCACTAGGACACATGATCTCATAGGTTTTTCCCTGGTTGTGTGAAGGCAAGGCTCATTTTGAAAGGAGCGAGGTGGCGTAACACTAGGACACGGGGGTGTACATGTGATCATGACCATCCTTTCATTGGTGTAGAACAAACCCACCATACAAGTCATCCCAAAAGGTCAACCCTGAAGCAACTCATGATCATGAAAAATGGAAGGGATCAGGTAACATAATTTCGGTAACGGGGATGTTATTGTCAACTCAAAACATATGTGGATATATAATATATGTTTTGGTGGGACTTAGGAGAGGGTGTGTTACACTGTTACAACTGAAACTCTTGAAATGTTGCTCTGGAACCACTCCTCCTCAAGCTATAGAGTCTAGTTCGTGGATGACATAATCAAGAGAGGCTTGGCTGCAACTTGTCTAAGGTTGGGTGGAGAGTTAGAGTCCCAATATCAGTTGCTATACCCTTTACTACAATATACATATTTCTTATGTATCATATGCTAAATAATGATAATAGATGTTTAATGTGCCATTTAAATACTATTTGAATATATGAAATGTTTGTTTCCTGAAAGAATAGGATTCTTGGCTCTCTGTGTAATATCTGAGGAATGATTTAAGTTCTTATGTTTGCTAAGTGCCTATATTACGTTGAGGAGTGTTGATTTTCCATGTAATGTATTTTTGAGTAACTGATGAGGAATGGTTAATTCTTGTGCATTTAGTATGAAAATGGTTACTTATAATTATTATATTAATAATTATGTGTTGGCATAGGGCTGATAATTTGTTGGACTAACATTCGGGGATGTGATTCCAACACAAAAATGTGTTACTGGCTCCTTGAACATCTTATCATGAATGTGATTACTCCTCTTAACTTCTGACTTATAGGCATGAGAGAGGTAGATTTGTATACACACACACACACACACACACACACACACACACACACACACACACATATAAGAGATTAGAACTTTGTAGGGCCAAGGTTCAGCTAAGCTCAAGAGGGATAGCTCCAAGGGCTTGTGCCAAATATATCCACATATGTTCATACATCCAAATGGAACCTTAGCACCTTGAAGGAAAACATATGAACCTCATTTGAACAATCTAAACTATGTGATTAGGTGCGTTGACCAAGGGAACAAGTGAAGGAAATTTGAGACTATCGATGGTCATAGTGTATTTTCCACCATTGGATGACCTTATAGGTTCTACCCAAAGGATTTAAAAAGGAGGAACGTAGAGAACTCCTGAGATTAAATACTTGGGGTGATGTGGCAAGGTGTCCCATATATGGTGGACCGCGTGAAGGAGATATGGATCATTGATCTTGGAAGAGCATATTCACTGTTGGATCATCCTGAAGGATTTGCACCCGAACAATTGGATTTGGTGACGTTACTTGTAATTATTATACTGATAATTATGTGTTGTCACAGGGCTGATAATTTGTTGGACAAACATTCGGGGATGTGAGTCTAGCCCAAAAATATGTTACTAGCATATTAAACATCTTCTTAGGAATGGGATTACTCCTGTAATCATGTTGAGTTTGTAAACTATTCCAAATGGTTTGGGAATATAGAGAAAAATTGTCTCTGTCATATTAAGTTAAAGTTTGACTAGAATCATTTAGCTATAAAGTCTTAAATTCTAACTTATAGGCATGAGAGAGGTAACTTTTTTTCCATATATATATAATAGATTAGAATTGCGCAGGACCAAGGTTCGGCTAAGCTCAAGAGGGATAGCTCCAAGGGCTTGTGCCAACTATATCTACATATGTTCATACATCGAGATGGAACCTTATCACCTTGGAGGAAAACATATGAACCTCGTTTGAAAAATCTAAACTATGTGATTGGATGCGTTGAACAAGGGAACGAGTGGAGGAAATTTGAGACTGTCAATGGTCGTAGTGTATTTTCCACAATTGGATGACCTTGTAGGTTCTACCCTAAGGATTTAAGAAGGAGGCCCATAGAGAACTCCTAAGATTAAATCCCTGGGGTGATTTGGAAAGGTGGGTGCTACGATTCTCTTGACATCAAATTAGACATGATTTCTATTGTTGGTTTTCAAGATACTGGTAATATCAATTTATTTCAGAGGAATTTATTTCAATACCTAATCATAAAATTCTCTTCGAGCAGTAACAGATCATGAAATCCTATTTACACAACACTCTATTTCATTGCAATTGTAAACATGGCCAATAAAAATTCACCCGACTTAAACTAAAATAAGATTTTTACGTGAGAATAAATATTTTTGAACTATACTTGAGCTGCAAGTAAGCTATGGAGGCCGTGGGATGAATAGTCGATTTACAAATTGGCCCTCCATGTTGGAAGAATTTCTCCAATTTTGGGAGAGATAGGGATTTGACCTTCCACTCAAAACAATCGACCGACCCACCTCGGGTCTGTTTCTTGGCAAAATGAGATCTAGAGCAAAGGTATTTGTATAATGTGTCAAAACTATTTTCAGTGATTGTTTAATAACATTTTCCGGATGTCGCTAGCATTTTGCTTTCAGAATATTGGTTGGTGGGTGGAAGTCACAAGTTTGTCAATGTTTATGTTTAATACACACACACACACACACACACACACATATATACATATATATATACATATATATATGTGTGTGTGTGTGTGTGTGTGTGTGTGTGTGTGTGTGTGTGTACACACACACACACACACACACACACATATATATATATATAAACTCTACGATAAATTTGAAGGGAATTTTATATCTCTTTCATTTGAAGCATGTGTTAACTAACTCTATGGTAAATTTGAAAAGAACTACATATCTCTTTCATTTGAAGCAACATACTGATCTATTGTCTTAACCATAAAAAGCTTTTTATTTTAATTTGTTTTGTATAATATACATAATTGGCATTGAAATGTTTTACAACGTCCCCATTAAAATTTTTAATTTTAATTTATTTTATATATTATACATATAATACGTTCGTTAATTTATAGTTTATTTATACTTTTATTTTTATATATAATATTAATTGTAATATAATTAATTCTAATTCTTCTATTTTTTTATACTTATTTTAATATATTATTTTCTCATTTATTCTAATTCATTATTATTATTTTTTAAGCTAGTATAAAAGATCTATATTAATAAATGCATCCAACCATCCAAATGATTTAGAAAAAACAAAAGAAACCGAATAACAAAAACATTAAAATCACCCAACTTGGGGCAGATCACTGATGCGTCATTTCTTTCCTTTATTTTTTGCTTCTTTGACCCAACCGTTTGAAGGTGGGGCTACCAAAGCTACATGAAGATTGTTGTAACAAGCTAAGGAGGCTTCCTTGTCAGAGTTCGAGGAGGTTGATTCATGGGCACACTTCATGGAGTTCGACAACACATTATTAACAACTTCTTCTCTTTTAGTTGGTGAAACTTGGATCTCCTTACCTTATTCACAAGGCTTTTGAAGATCTAAAATTTGGGTCTTGTTCGATGAGAGAATGTCATCATCAGACTCAACATATTCTTGATCATAGGAAGTGGAATCCTCCTCTTCTCGAAGATGCGAGGTACATGGCTTACATGCCTTAGACTTGAACTTTCTTTTGACTGGTTTGGGAACAAGCATTTTGAAGATGGCTTGTTTGATGGTAAATTCGACACCTAAAAGAAGTGTTATCATAGTGCAATAGTTGAGTCCAGTGAAAATCACCTATTTTTAGACTAATTTTGTCAGGCAAGCCATTGTTGATGTCAAGTTCTACACAAATCTCGCCATAGGTGTAGACTCCACACTAGCCTCGCGAGGGATCTTTGGCTAGAAAATTTTTAGGGCCCTATATTACTAGTGTAGTCCCTTAATTTTATTCGTGTAGCCCCCTTATTGTTATTATTGTACCCTTGTAGTCCCAATATTGTTATTATTGTGCCCTTATATTGTTATTGTTAGGTTGGCTAGGATTATATTGTGACCCCATGGAATCCTATATATAGAAAGGAGTTTTTGTCATTTGTGTCATCTAAGAATTATTCATTTATGTAATTTAAAGGTGGTTTCCCCCTTAAAGTGTTTGATTTCTAAGGCGTTGATCTCTCTTTTCTTCTATTTTGTGAGCTGGTTTCATAACATTTGGCATCAAAGCTTTGGATTCTAGGGTTTCATTGCTTCAAACAGGTCATCGTGGAATTTTCACTATAATTTTTTTTTTCTACGAAGGTTC
Source organism: Pinus albicaulis (assembly GCA_034641835.2). Lineage (NCBI taxonomy): Eukaryota > Viridiplantae > Streptophyta > Pinopsida > Pinales > Pinaceae > Pinus > Pinus albicaulis. The sequence goes on along the minus strand of CM076578.1, from coordinate 106,214,932 downwards.
AGAAGCTAAAAAACCCCATTTGCGAATAAATATTGATGAACGTCGTGTAAAAAATTCAGATCTTGGTTCGCAATCTTTTCAGAGATATGATCTGTGGAAGTTAGGTTTTTTACAGGCTCTCGAATTTCATCTCAAAGAGGTGATCTTGGGAAAATCATCATAAGCTATGAGTATCGGATTGGAATAATGTAAATAGTGGCCGAAAGTACACAGAATTTAGTTTTGTGTGTGTTAGTTTCAGAGCCAAAGGAGGAAACAATGACACATGGTACACCGTACAAGTTCGCTCTACTGAACTAGTCCATAATTAGGTCATTGTGGGAGATTGGGCATAAATTTTCCTTGAAGAATCCAAATCAGGTCTAACCTATGGCATTGGAAAGATGATTCAGAGGGCTACTAAAGGAGCTATGAAAAAATCTCGGGGATCTAAAATTATAGAGATACATTAGTTTCAATATCGAGCTCCTCAAAAGCAAGAAAAAGATGTGTATTATTTTTAAAAGTTGCATAAGTCTTGTTTGAAAAATCAGTTTGAAGTGATTGCAAGAGCATATTGAAGCATAGATATCAGTATTTGGTTCCAAAATTCCCCCATAAAAAGAATTCAACACCCTTTAAGCCCTCAGAAGTCTCTACTATGACCCATGAAGAGGAAGAAGTGCAACATGATATATCAAAATTACAAGAATAAGTGCAACAAATTCACTCTCGCAAAGAGTAACAAAAAAGGAAATGGAAGCTAATATGGATAGTTTGAAGAAAGGAGTGGAAGCTAAGATGGATGGTTTGAATAAAGGTGTGGAATCTAAGATGGATGGTTTGAAGAATGGCATGGAAGCTAATATGGATGGTGTGGAAGCTAGGATTGATGGTATAGAAGGCAACACGGATGGTTTGAAGAAAGGCGTGGAAGCTAAGATGGATGGTTTGAAGAAAGGCATGGAAGCTAAGATGGATGGCTTGAAGAATGGAATGGAAGCTAAGATGAAGGGCGTGGAAGCTAAGATGAATGGAATGGAAGCTAAGATCGATGGTATAGAATAAAAACTGAAAGGCAACATGGAAGACATGAAGAATGATCTAAAAATAGGTATTGAAGGTTTGAAGGAAGGTTTGACAAATTTGCTACAAGAAATGATTCCTAATGGCAAAAAGGTAGTAGAGTAAACTCATGCTGAGAATAAAAAAAGTGTTAATTATGATTTTATAGACTCTAATGTTGGATTTAAGACCCACCATATTCCAAAGATAGATATGAGGAAGTTTCATGGCAAGGATCCAATAACTTGGATACTACAAATGGAGCAATACTTTGAGCTCCATAATACACAAAACAGACAAATGCATATTATGGTGAATACGGTTATAAGAAAACCATATAGTATGTGCGTTGGCATTTTAATTATGGTGGCGTAATCAAAGGTTACAAAGGTTTCAAAATGTATAAATCAAAGGTTCCGATGTTTAAAATGCAGAGGCTTATAAATCTGATAGCACATTGCAAAACATATGTATGGGGCGAAGGTTGGGTTTGAACCCGTGACCTCCCCCTAGCTAATACGCGCCTCCACCATTGGGCCATGGGTCCTATAAATTGAAATATATGGAAGCGAAATGGTATTTGAAGGTGATTTATGGATCCGATGGCGGGAAGCAGGGGGCCAACCCGCAAGCCAACCCTTCTCCACGTGACCGCACAATGAAACCGAGAGCTAGTGCCTCCCGCTAAGCGCGATTAATGCATGTTTATCTTTATTTAATAACACTTATATCCTAATTAATCCAGTTAATAATTAGTGGCGGCACTAAATTCAGAGATTCTGCCAACTTTGTCGGAGTTAGCTGGAGAAATTCCAGATTTGGGGGAGAAATTTGGGGAAAGTTTGTTTTTGCTATAACTGGGTCAATGTTTGACCAAATTGAGCTCAGAAAGAGTAATTATTGGCTAATTGGAATACTATGAACACATTGGAAAATGTTTCAGAGGTAGAGGATCTCATCTACATAGGTTTTTTTTTGCCTTTAAAATTTTTGAAGCCTAGGGCCACTAGGAGGGAAGGCCATGCCTACAACATCTGCTACCCAAGTTGAGTAAATAAATAGTCTTTTATGATAGATTCGACATTTTAAACTCATTGGAACAGGTTTCAAGAAAATTTTATGCATGTAAACAACCATTTGAGCACGAATGAGCTAATATAGAGGCCCGAGCTATGAAGCTGGACCAAGGAGATGTAGCCCAGGAGGGGTGAATTCCTTCATCAAAACTTTTTTTTAATGGATCAGTTGCTATGGTTTGCTGTTATTTATGTTTATGTTTTTTAGCCATTTAAATTCATTCTATATGTTTTCAAATTCACTCATAAAATTTAGTTTCAATTACCTCTTTGATACACATAAGCAACAAGGGAACCTGTACATCAAGCATAAGATTAGTAAATAAGTTTTATATCTGAAAATGAAAAAATAAAAACAAAACTAACATTCAAAATCAAATAAGCGTTATTCTCAATCTTGATGGAAAAATTGAAATTGAGTACAGTTGGGGGTTAGACGAATGAGCAAATAATGAGGCAAAGGCATATGTATTACGACAAGGGATCCTTTCTAGCCAAAGAAGCAAACATGGAGTATTTGGTGGTGTTGGGAGATTTGCATCTTGTTATACATCACATTTTTAGTGGATCTTTTCCTAAGGATTGCAAGTTGCAAAGCATTATTGATAGAATAAAAAATATGAAATTAGCCTTCTATAATATGAGTTTTTTTTCATGTGCTAAGAATGAAAAATTATGTTGCATATGATCTTGCTGATAAATGTGTAAACTTGAAGGTGGGAGTCCTAATGAGAAATGGTATTCCTTCTCTAGAAACTATTCCTTAACAATGGGTCTGCTATATAGTGTAAATTTTGTTTGTATCTATGGGTCTTTTGGAGAATCTACACCTGCAAAGACTTGTGTACTTTAGGGTAGTAAGATAGCTAATAGATATTGAGAATAAATACCGTCGTGAGGCTACATGTATAGTCGTCCTCGAAGTATTTTAATTGTACTCAATTGTTGTACAAGCCACTATCCAATGTAAAATTTTGAATTAATACAATATTATCTTCATGGTTTTAATACACACACACACACACACACACATAGACCTTTGATATATAAAAAAAATTATGTTAATATGTACATCAAAATATTTTATTTATGGCGAAGAGTGAAATATTTTTTGTTGTCAACATTTTTAATAAATATAACATGTTTGTGTGGAAGGAATTACATTTCTCTATATAATCTTGAAATGAAATTATGTGTGTGTGTGTGTGTGTATTATTTATGGCATTAACATTTTTTCTCAAATATTACATGTTAAGTATGGAATGACTTACACATCTCGTTCATCGTTGGTTGTAATATCAACAATTAATGGAAGGAGTACATGGGAGTGAGATTATTGATGTTTTATAATTTTTTTAATTAAATCTAATCAAATATGTATATTTATTTTTTGTTTTTAATTATACTCGACATCGTTTTTATTTAGTGGCTATTTTATTTTTGTGTGAAAAGAACACTTGTGAATTCAAGACTGACCAGGGATGTAATTACATATGTCCTTCATATTGTGTTGGGGTAATTATGTTACTAAATATGAACAATGAAACATTTTATTTATGGCACATTATTACTCTCTCTCTCTCTCTATATATATATGTGTGTGTGTGTCACATGTCAACTGAACTTAGAATGCTCCATTGTAATATGAATATTATTTTTAGATACCACATGTCAACTCTATATTAATTTAATATTAAATAGTGAAGGAATTACACATCTCTCTCATTTTAAAAAGTACAAATAAATTAGTTACAGACTAATTAGATTGTAAAATTTTGGTGGAAATTGAAGTATTTGTTTATGGCTCACATTGAATGATTTTGTTGTTATTATTGTCTTTTAATTTGTTAATGTAACAGGTATAAGCCTTGAATAACTAAGTAGTGACGTTCTTATTTAATGTTAGTTTTTATTTTTCTTTTAATAAATTAGATAATTTTAGGTGTATAATAGAAATGTTGTAATGTCATGTTTAACATTTGTTGTGTCAGAAGTGCAAAAATATAAGGAAATAAAAATAAATTAAATGAAAATATTGACATAATGTAATGAACATTTTAACTAGGTCGAAATACAATAAAATAAAAATAATAATAAAAGATCAATCTTGATGATCTACCAGGAGCCAAGATGAATCAAATGTCTTCATATGAAAACCTCTTTTAGAGTGAAAAATGAATTGATCCCTCTAATAAATAATATAGATCTAAACTAACTACTTACTAAAATTATTTTTAATTGTTTATAACCATTATTCTTTTAAAATTTTACTTAATAAAATGTATCTAAATTTTCATACATCCAAATATACATAGTTGTTAAAATTGTTTTATTATTCATGAGTACTATTTCTTAATATATAAAAAATTAAATTAATAATGACAATTTTTAAAATATGTGAAATTATTTCACACGACATAATTGATGATGCTTCTTAGAGGGTAAGGGAATTTAGATACTCTATCCTTCCACCAAAGCTATAAAAAGTGAGACTTTAGTTTTACAAAATTGACACTATGTGATTAAGAATAAGTTAGAAATATTAGGTATTTAAAAAGTAATAAGAGGAAGGTAAACGAGGGCCATGGTAATTAATGTGATTCTTTGTACTATTTTTATTTAAAATATTAATTTGTATTTGTATTTTTTTAAATAAATATTGTTTTGATGTAAAATAGTAATTTATATTTGTATTTTTTAAGATGAATATTGCTAAATGTGTAATTGAGTAAAATGTATTAAATTGATATTCTAATTTTTAAGATATTTATTTAAAAAATTCAAAGTACAATTAGTTTTGTTTTATTAAGCTTTGAGTCTAGATGTGCACAGAATGAATCTATCTCAAGTCCCAAACAAGATTCTCTTGTCCCAAACAAGATTCTTCTTTCTCTTCTTATTCTAGCTTGTAGGTTGACACTCCTCTCCTCCTCCGTGCACAAATTTAAACTATGAGGCACAAGGTAGTTGTTGCATATAGGAACATTTAGATATGATAAGAAAAATGTGATACTCTATTGTAATTTTCTCTACAAATGTGATGACAAGTGTGCTCTAAATGTTAACAATTTCATGGTTAATGTAGTATAAGCTACATGCAAATTTACAGTATTGTATCCAAGATCAAGAAAGTTATGCACAATATCCAACACCATAGAGCAAGACATGTTCACCAATTCAACAGTTCCCTATGCCCAATATCCAACACCATAGAGAAATACATGTTCACCAATTCAACAGTTGCCTATGTCTATGCCCAATATCCAACACCATAGAGCAAGACATGTTCACCAATTCAACAGTTGCTTCCAAATCTCTCACAGTGCTAGAGTTGTTTTCTCAGTAAACTTTTTTTTACTGCTCTTGAACTCATGAACGCCGTCATTGTTTCATATAGGAGCATTTAGTTATGATAATAAAATTGTGATACTTTCTATTATTGCTTCCAAATCTCTCTCAGTGCTAGAGTTGTTTTCTCAGTAAAATTTTTTTTACTGCTCTTGAACTCATGAACACCGTCATTGTTTCATATAGGAGCATTTAGTTATGATAAGAAAATTGTGATACTGTCTATTATCCTTTTTTAGTTTTTTAATGACTCAATTAAGATTAACATTTGCATGTTGTCATGAGGAGATTTTTTATTTTTCATGTCAATTACCTTTTATAACTGTAGGAGGTTCTTAATATTGCCTTTGTTTTTAATAAATGGAACTCAATTATATATTTAAAAAATATGATTAGGTAAGAAAATTTTAGGATTATAATTTGTTTTCCAAGTTGAAAATGTGAATGTTTATTTACCTAAAGTTGGATCCCATGTTCAATACCTCCCCATGGGGTTTGAAGATAATAGGTAATGGAAATGCAACGACATATAAAACAAATAATTTATACATCAAAAAATTCAATTTGGCATTCGATTCTTTATTAATAAAGTTTCTTTACTTAGTAGTGAGTACAATAATTTTGTAATAAAATAATAGGAGAAAACATTTTCACAATATAATTTATTTTAATAAATAGATGTGTGTAAAATAGTTTAAAAAGAAACTAGATTTGTAATTATAAAATATAAAACTATAAATTAAAATTGTGAAATTACTTTGTATTTTTTGTTTCTTATGTATATAGAGAAAGAATAAACCAAGTTTGGAGTTAAGAAAATAAACCATAACATAACGAACAATATCTCCTTCCAAAAATGTCTACATATTAAAATGATATTCACTTTATTGTATACCAAGACTATTGTTATTCATATACAATATACAATTTCTGACAAGCAATGAACTTGAAGTAAACATGAACTTGGAGTAAACTCTATTTCCATTAATAAAAATTCTCTTTATTTACATCTATGCTAGATAGATTGTACTTGAATGTATTATGTTGGTTTATATTTATGTTTTCACCCACAATTGCATATTTCAATATCTATAACAAATTTTCTGCTTGATAACTCTTATCATCAATATCTTTGAAACCTCCAAAAAATTGCCTTTCATTCCTTCATGATGGCTCCTTCTCTGCAATAACTTATTTCTTCTAAGCTACACTTTCCTATGCTATTTCCTTAAGGCGTTTCGTTTGCAACATGTGATGCAATTGCTAATATAATTTTTTTTTTTTTAACATAATCGGTTGCTATTAGTATTCAAAAAAAGGGGATACGAAGCTCCAGAGTTACAAGAAGTGATACATAGGGAGCAAAGAAGGGTGTGGCGATGGTAACTGCTACCACCCTTTTGCTTCTAACTTTCCTAAAAGACTGAAAAACAGAAGGTGCATAGATTCGAATGAACTGAAACAGTAAGAAGATAAATTTGCAAGACATGATTAGTCAATATTTATATGGCTGATCTGGCGAGCAGTGGAGTCTTTAGGATTAGCATATGCTCCCCGATTTCTTAAATTTGTAGAGCTGGAACTCGGTGCAGTATTATTTTCCAGCATATACTTCAAAATTTCAATTGATTCTTGTGCATGAGTGCACTTTTTGGAGAGCTCTTTGAACTGTTTCTAGAGGGAGGAGACCCTATGGTGGAATAAATTGAGATCGACTTCATGTCTCTCTTCAGCCATCTTAGCTTGATAATGAAGCTTATCATCCAGGATCTTCTGATGGGCTTGAATTTTCTCCAGTTCCGCTTGGAGGTCAGCACAGTGCAAACAAGCTTCACTCCTCTCCATTATAGGCAGCAAATAAAAAATTCCAGAATTCAAGAACAATAACAGGGAATAAGGGAGGATGGGGCGCAGCTTCAGGCAACTAAAGATGAAGCAGAGGATAAAGGAGGCAAAGGGACAGGTGCTGGAAGCAGGGGGAGAGCTTGTGGGTAAGAGGGGCGAAGGGCACACCAACAGAAGGACAGACACAATAGCTTGGCAAAGGGGAATAAGGGCTCCACGGCAGAGCAGCGCGGGGAGAAGAGTGAAAGCCAAAGAGGGGAGGAGGGCATAAAAGAAGGGAGGGGCGAGAAAGGGATGGCGGAACAGGCCACGAGAAGTCATGAGAAAGTAGAGGAAAGAAGCAAGCGAAGGATCGGGGAGGACAACAACCTTGAAAGGGGAATACTTGCAGAGATGAAAAAGATTTAATTCAGGTGAAAAAGGATTCAAAATCATTGTAGAGGAGGTAAAAAAAGGACCAAGAGCTGGTTCAGAAGGCACGTGGATCCGCCTCTAATTTGAAGTTGTGATGAAAAAGGCACTCCAGATCCAAAATGTGTAGAGTCCTCTGTTGAGGATCCGAAATAGATTTTGCAGATTCATGGCAGGTGGATTTGGAAATCGACATCATTGCAGGAGAGGCACCCTATGGTTCTGTTGCAGGCCTTGTTGGCACGGAAGTCCGCCTCCTTGTTGAGGTTGTGAATAATGTGATAGAAGTTGGTACCTTGCATATTTTCGATAAGAAGTTGACATCTGCTAGTGATTTGTTGAAGGGCCACGTTTGATGCCAAGTGTTTATGGATCATAATGCTGATAATAATAGCCGAATTGCCGAAGATCATGGCATTGGTTATGCCAAGGTTTTGCAGTTGTGATATGCCTTGGAGCAAGGCGAGAGCTTCGCCCCTGTTATTGGAAAGAGCACCTAGTCCCCATTCAAAATAAGAAATAATGCTACCATCTTCATTGCGAATAATACCACTAGCCCTAGCCACGCTCGGATTGGACTTAGACACGCCATAGAAGAATAGGGAAGGCCTTTTGTGACTTTTTAACCAAGTGATGAAATCCTCCTCACTCAGTCGAATTTTCCAACTGTTATTGGGGATGTTCCACTGATTGGTGAGGCTGCTGTTGCGATTGATGATATTATTCTTGTCCAGCAGGTAGCTTATGAAATTTCGCTCTTCAACACATAGGTCCTTATAAGCAATTTGGTTTGCATGACTCTTAGTTGAGATAGTTTCGAGAGTAAGACTTCTAGCCTTACTACACAGCTTCCTGAAGTTGGTTGCTTTGTCCTTGAAAACTTTTCAGTTTCGAACCAGCCACATATTCCAAAGAGCTGTGAAGGGGAGAGTATCCCAAACTCTTTTTTCTATACTGTTATTTTTACGTTTCCAGGGGTAGCATTTCTTCCATAAGCCCAAGGCTTCAACGATGGAGCTGTGTGAGCTCCATGGGAGGTGAGAGCTTGGAGTGAGCTCATTCCAACAACTGGTGGCAAAGGGACATTCAATAAAGAGATGCTGAATGGTTTCTTCAGTAGCTTGACAGTTTGGGAAACGAGAGGGACCAATCACACCTCGCTTTTTTAAATTATCTGAGGTAAGGATTTTCCCTTTAAGTAAAGTCCAGATGAAGAATTTGATCTTGGGGAGGGCCTCAGATCTCCAAGCTAATTTCTAGAGAGACCATATGGACGTAGGGTATTCCATATTGCAAAGAATTTGGTAGGCTACTTTAATAGAGTAGGTCGATCCTGATGGATCCCAACGAAATTCATCCTCGTTGTCTTGTTTAATAGGAGCAATGCCATGGAGATGAGTTTGGAGGGCTGCAAGACTCGCCTCTAAGTAAGTAGGTACTTCAGGAAATTGCCACCCAGTCCAAAGCAGAGATTGAGCATCCCAAGTAGAGATCTGGTTTAGACTATGCAGCCTCATGTTACTGAGATAGGCTAAAATATGATGAGTTCCCTGATTGTTGTTGATGGGGGGCTGCCCCATAATTCTGTCCGCCCCAATGCTGATGTTGCTGCCACCCTTTGGCACTTTGGATATATTGTGTGCTAGAGAGGAAATATATTTTTTGTAGAGCCCCCAGATCCTGGTACAAGCCTTATTTGGAATAGCATGGTCAAGAAGATGCTGCCTTGAAGTATTGAGGTATTTAATTTCCAGAACACGCTTCCACCAAGCAGGCTTGTCGTTGATTAGCCTCCAAACTATCTTCCCACCAAAAGCCAGATTTAGAAGCTTTGGGGAGCGGATACCCAAACCACCATGCTCCTGATCTTGGATGACCTGTCTCTAGTTTATGAGATTGTATTTTCTTTTCTCACATTTCCCTACTTGCCAAAGAAATTGTCGAATAATGGCCTCCATTTTATGATGGAAGATGGCAGGGGATTGAAGAAGGGTAAATTGGTATAAAGCTAAGGAAGAGAAACCATATTTGAGGAGAATGAGGCGGCTAGCAGGATTGAGCCAAGAAGATCCCCATCGCTGCACTTTTCTTTTCATTTTGTTAATGATAATGTCCCAAACTTCAGCCTTCAGGGGACCTGTGCTCACAAGCATGCCCAGATAAGAAAAATGCCCCCATTCCAACTTGTAAGGGACCCCAAAAATGTTGGCAATGCTGTGCAGAGACTGAGCTGAAGTATTCCATCCATAAATAGAACTTTTAAGATGATTTATCATGCCTCCTGAGTAGCTCATGAATTTATCCAGGAGGGATTTGAAACGTTCAGCAATGATGTTGGAGGTACCGCTCATAAGCAGTGTATCATCATCGAATTGAGAGTGGTTCATGTTTTTGACTCCATTGCCAAACTTAATGCCAGTGATGAGCCCGACTCGACGCTTGTGATCCAGGGCCTTGCTGAAGGATTCAACCATTAAAATGAAAATATAAGGGGATAAGGGACAACCTTGTCTTAATCCACGAGACGACTGAAAAGAGGGGGTTGGCCTGCCATTGATGAGGGGGGAGACCCAAGGACCAGTAATGCATGATTTAACAAGGTCAAGGAAGGAGGAGTCAAATCCCATTTTTTTAAGGACAACGATAAGGAAAGAGTGTCTGACCCGGTCGAAAGCATTGGCCAAATCAAGCTTTAGGATAAAGCCTTTTTCTTTGCGAGAGAGGCTAGAATGGATTACTTCTTGGACAAGAAGGATGGAATCAGAGATTTGTCTATTGGACATGAAGCCTCCTTGGTTCTTGGAAATGAGAGTATGGAGATGGGGTTTAAGGCGCAGAGCTAGAATTTTTGTCAGAATTTTATAAGAGGAGTTACAAAGAGAAATGGGCCGAAATCTGGAGAAGGAAGAGGGTCAATTTTCTTTTGGAATGAGGGCAAGATGAGTGGCATTGGTATAGCCTCCAATTTTGCTCCTGCGTTGGGCCCATTGTGTCATTTTGACCAATTTTTTTTTGATAATTCCCCAATATGTCCTGTAAAAACTAATAGAAAAGCCATCTGGGCCCAGAGCTTTATCTGGTTGCAGGGTCCATATTGCTCTTTGGATCTCTGTTTCATCGATTTTCTGCTGAACAAATTATTGATTTCCTCATTGACCGTAGTGGGAAGGTACTGGAGGAAATCAGAGTAATCCTCACCGCCTCTCATCTCAATGAGAAAATCTTGAAAGTGTGCAGATGCAACCTTTTTGATTGCTTCTTGATCAGAATGAAGATTGCCTTCTGCATCAGTGACAGAACTTATGTTGTTCCGATTTTTCCTAACAGTGGTCTGTTTGTGGAAAAAAGCAAAATTCTTGTCACCTCCTTGCAGCCAGAGCTGTCCCGATTTAATGCACCATTTTTGCTCCTCCTCTCTGTTGGCGCGGTAGAGCTAGCAGTAAATATCGTTTTCAAGTGCACGATGTTCATGGATGAGCCTAGTTGTTTCAATTTTGTCATGGACGCCTTCCAGTTTGCTCTTTATTTCTAATTGTATCCTCTCTGGTTCTTTGTAATGGAATTTCACCCATTCCTTGAGAGCGATTTTAGTGTTCTTCAACTTGTTTTCCCATATGAAAATAGGTGATCCTTCTATATGTTGGCTCCAAGTATACCAGACAATTTGATTGGCTTCAAGAATATTGTTCCACAGAGGACTTTATTTAAAAGGAATAGGCCCTAAAGGGCGTTGCTCTTCAAGAATGAGCATAATTGGGTAATGATCAGAAGCAGAAAAGGGAAGCACGAGGGCCATAGCCGTTGAGAAAGATGATAGGAAGGTGATGTCCACAAGAATTCTTTCTAGCCTCTCCATAATATTGTCCTTCCCAATTCTTCGGTTACTCCAAGTAAATTTGCGATTTTTAGGAACTATATCTACCAACTCATGCTCCTACATGATGCCTTCAAGCTGAGCTCTGAATGGGTCTTGGGTGAAAGTTCCTCCTCTTTTTTCATTGGAGTGAAGAATGAGATTAAAGTCTCCTCCTATTATTATATTATTGTTCTCTTCTTCATCGGTATTAGTCTTGATTGAATTCCATCACTATTCTTTATCTCTGTAGTGATTTGGGCCGTAAACATTGTAGATGACTTTTTTTTTGTTGTCTTCGAGGTTATCTAATATAAATTTGATCCAATTATGATTAATTATGCTGCCTTTAAGTCTCCATTCACTGTTGTTCCAAAGGGAAACTAAGCCCCCAGAAGCCCCTCTTGATTCAGAGAGAAGGCCTTCATACTGCTTGAACTTATTGATTATGTCTTTCATGTCTGGTTTCCCTTGCTTAGTTTCTTGCAAGAGAAGGATTCCTGGTTTCTCATGATTTATTAGATCTTTGAGGGAAACAGTTTTGGAGGGGTGCCCTAATCCCCTACTGTTCCAAGAAAGGACTTTCATCATTGAGTACCGGTGGTACGAAGGGTTGCTCGCCCTCCTTGTTCCTTAGGCCCCACCTCCTTACTACTTTGTCCCAAAATGTAGGTTTCTATAGGGTTTTGGGTGCCCATTGCAATGTCTTTTTGTGCATTTTCATCCCTTTGTTGCTTGATGGATCTCCTTCTTGGCCCTTGCTTTTTATGCGGTTCAAGGTTTGTTTCTAGTAGCACGAGTGGAGGGGGGTTCAGGGGTAGAGGGAGGATCCCAGAGGGAAGGAGAGGAACAATGAGCTTCAGGTTGAGAGAGGGGAATATAGAGTGGAGGATCATCATCGAGAGGAGATAAGGAGGAAAAGGGGTTGGAATATTCCAGGGCGGTATTGGGGGGAGGGGGGAGGCAAGACAGAGGGTGCAAAAGGTTGAATGGGGGGATCCTGGGAAGAAGGAGAGGAGGTGGAGGCTAAGGGATTGGATTGAGGAGGAGCAGAGGATGAGTTAGCTTTAGGGTTAGAGGCAATCTTATTTTTTTTAACCGTTTCCCATTGTGCATCTTGATCAGGGTTTTCAACATCAATTACTTTAGAACAATGATTTGCAAAGTGGCCATATTCGTGACATACCTTACATTTGAACGGGATCTGCTCGTAATCCAGTTGCTGAATATGGGTCCAGTCATCCACTTTGAGCTTGATGGCCTCCGGGAGACCTTTACCAAGATCTACCTCAACGCAGATCCTAGCACAGGCTTGCATGTTGTCCTTTGGTTCGCTACGATCACTGAATTTTCCGATGACATTCACAATGGCACGAACCAATTCATCTCCCCAACAGTGAAGGGGGAGGTGAGGGAGGCAGACCTAAACTGGAATCGCACTGGGCACATCCAGCTCAGGATCGAAGTCCGGGGTCCATTTTTTAAGATACAGACCTCTAGAGGCCATGAAATAAGGCCTATTCCTGAAGATTAAATCCTTGTCCTCTTTGGATTCGAAGTGAAAAGTGAAAAACCCTTTTCCACAAAAGCGAATGGAGATTTTGCCATTAATTTTATCGGCCCAGTTTTGCTCAACCCATCGCTGCACCGTCTTCGGAGAGGGCCAAAGCCCAGTAAATTGCCCAATAAGTCCTTTTTTAGCCAGAGAAAGAGCAGCCATGCGAGGAAGAGATGGAGGAAGAATGACTTCCTACAGACCCTCAAGTTTCTTTACAAATTTAGAGATCGCCGGACGAGGCCTCTGAGGCGGCAGAGATTTCACAAGGGCGAAGAAGGCAAGTTGAGCAGCGACAACCTTCGAGGAGGAGCCCAGAGGGCCCATGCCGGCAGAAGAAAGGGAGCAGAGCCAAGGGCATTGGCTAGCCAAGCGCGGCCGCAACAACAACGCGACCTAGAAAAACCCCGAGCGCAGCAACATCCGCATCAGTCCGATCCTCCGAACAAAAACATATCAGCGCGAGCCAATTGTTAATATAATCTTAATCATATATTAATAACATAAAATTAATCTTGTCTAATTTTATGCTTTGTGTTAAATGAAGGTTTGAGGCAACAAATCAAACATGAAGAATTACAAATAACTTAACAAACAAAAAAAAACATAATATTAATCTTAATCTTAATCATATTTTAAAAACAATTTTTTTTATTAATTAAGACCAAAAAAAACTTATCAATTCAAAAAAACTCATTAATTTAGCCCCAAAAAAAACTCACTACTTTGCAAATGAACACTGAATTTCAAAATGTTAACCCCATATCTTGAATATTTTTCATGACAATCAACATAGGAGGAGACCAACATTGTTGTTCTTTAAAAATAAACCATCCAATGCAACCGCGAAGAGCATGATTATTTAATTAATAATCTTTTAAATCCACCTGTCCCCTTATCTTTCGTAAAGACACATTCTTAGATTTAAACTAATCACTGAATCAGCATTGCAGCAGGAAATTCAGAGATATAAGTTAATACAAAATCAAAAGTAGACATAGATTTCGTCACGAAATTATCAATCGAAGTTAATACACAATCAAAAGTCGGCAGTTACCTTGACAATTATCCAGTTGTAAACACGGAAATTAGATGATTTCGGGCTATAGGTTTATCTCATCACTATATCAAGGTGATTCCATGGCTATAGGTTTATCCCTCATGAACACTAAAACTTGTCCAATGCTAAAAGGTTAATCTTACATTGAAATTAGTATTTTACCTTTCGTAGCTTGAGTGTACTTTTTAGAAAGGTTTGTGATAAGGCTTGATGTGTAGCCACCCTCTTTCTAGCTATGCCATAATTTTTTGGAAAATATTGAAAAAGAATGTATTTAACTATTCATTTTTAGGTATGAATATTGTGATAAGATTCCAAGGGTAGGAACTCCTAGGATCTTGCTAAATCATAAGTTTTTAGTACATTTAAACAAAAAATATATATATTTACTTTTCATTTAAACTTATAAATACGAATTATAGCTACCTTAACCATAAATTATTAAACCAAGAGTAAATCTCACAAATCATGGAAACACTAAAAACCAAATGAAAAAATTATATTTACGCTTTTATTTGAAAACAACTTCCCTAGCTGCCAATGTTTTAGGCCATTAGATCCACATGCAAATAGTTTTATATTTTTTTTTGTTAATGAATATCAAATTTATTCTATTAAAATAAAACTATATACACATCTTTAATTAACTAATTGTAGGTAAAAAAACATTACATGTTTTTTACTTTATAATCATAAACAAATTTCATATTATATGATGTCAAACTTACTCAACTTTTTATTGTGAAATTTTAAACAAAGTTTTTCACTACATAATTTTAGCTTTTATAATTTTTTTATTTTTCAATTCAAATAAAACTTACAAAAGAAAAAACCCACTCATTCCTTACTGTAGATTATAGTTTTACAAAATTGGCACTATGTGATTAACAATAGAGTAAGTTGACATAACCCTAACGGGTTCTTTTACAAGTTATATCATAACCTTTCCCTTCATCCAATATATATTGTAGAGCCTTCTGAAGAGGGAGAGTATTCTAGTTTATAACCCAATCCACAATAAAAGAAAATGGCTAGGGATTTCACAAAGTATTACTTTGTAACCTGATCCACAATCAAAGAAAATGACGAGGGATGTCACAAGTTATCATTCACATAGTGATCTATTGGTTCTCTGTTGAAATGGATCCTATTAGATGAATGGTGGCGAGAGACACTAAAAATTCAAAGTAGATATATGTTATGACATCCATATTCTCTACAAACCATCCAAATTTCTTATCTTATACAAAAATTTCTAACAATAACCGCTCAATTTACTCTCCAATTTTTGAAACCCGCACCCATGCTGGGGAGATCAGAGTGTAAAATCAAATGTTCCTTTGGTTTTTTTAAAGGGTTCATAAACAAAACAAACAATGAGAAAGTCAATAGTGTGGTATAATAACTGGCTTTTGAATCATTGTGACAAACAAAACATCACATTAGCTCACAAAATATATCTAATGCTATAAGGATCTCGGATGATAAAAATGTTTTGAATCATGATAACTAGGTGACAACCAAAAATAAGTTTTAGCCACAACAATAAAATCACAAAATACTCACAGGATATATCCAAGGTTGCAATGAACCCCATACATAGTGATGGACATCATGGGAATTTTAGTGAACATAGAACACCACCCTAAAATTTATATACTCTTGATCAATTTAGAATAACCTAAGATATTTAGATTGGATGTCGAGGTGGGTGGTACAATAATTGAGGATGCTTCTTAAAGGGTAAGGGAATTTAGATACTCTATCCTTCCACCAAAGCTATAAAAAGTGAGACTTGTAGATTATAGTTTTACAAAATTAACACTATGTGATTAAGAATAAGTTACAAATATTAGGTATTTTAAAAGGTATTTAAAAAGTAATAAGAGGAAGGTACACGAGGGCCATGGTAAGTAATGTGATTCTTTGTACTATTTTTATTTAAAATAGTAATTTGTATTTGTATGCTTTTAAATGAATACTTTTAAATGTGTTGTAATATTTTTATTTAAAATAGTAATTTATATTTGTATTTTTTAAAATGAATATTGCTAAATATGTAATTGAGTAAAATGTGTTAAATTGATATTCTAATTTTTAAGATATTTATTTAAAAAATTCAAAGAGTGGTGAGTTTTGTTTTTGAATTATTTCTCTTCCTCGGCCCAACACTTCTCGGTCAACATGATCTCCTTGTCTTACGATCCATCATGTCCTTAAACGAAAAGGTTGATTCGTTTGGTGACGCAATGCCGTTAAGCCCAATATAAATTGATTATTGTGAACTTATTTCAGCTTCGGCTCCTCCTCCCTCTGATCATACTCATTTGAGTGTGTCTCTTGAAACATATTCTCAATCCCCTTGGCTCGACGCTTCAGATTCTCCTGATCCCTTAAATGAGATATTTCCCACTGATGAGGGAATCGTGGAAACCATGTCTCTTGAGGATCCTCCTTGGGACGATAGTCATCATCGTTCCTCCTTTATGCCTGGCCTTGTGGCCATGTCTACTTGTCTCAAGAAATTTTCTTCCCAAGCTCCTTCCCATCCGCTTCAGACACCCATCTTGACACATGAAGTTTTCGCGGAGGGTAACCTGGGAAACATTACGCAAACGATGCCTATTGACATCTTCATAAAACCAGGGATTGTTGAGAACATCCACATTGGGGTGACCTATTCTCCTGATGAGATCGAGGTCTATAATAGTCTCTTCTGAGAGTTTCAAGACGTTTTCACTTGGTCTTATGAAGAAATGTCTGACATCGATCTGAGTATAGTTGTGCACGAGATTCTTATTTATCCTGACGTGAAGCCTGTTTACCAACGTTTTCGTCCCGTGCACCCTATAAAGGCAGCCGCCATCAAGGGAGAAGTTGAAAAAATTCTCAAAGCTGGCTTCATTTATCCGATTCCCTTAACAGAATGGGTTTTTAACATCGTTCCTGTGGATAAAAAAGCAGGGTACTATTTGTGTCTGTTTGGATTACAACGATCAACCACGCTTGTCCTAAGGATAACTACCCCACTCCTTTCATTGATCAGATCATTTATGATTGTGCTAGGAGTAAGATATTTTCCTTTATGGACGGGTTTTCTGGCTACAACCAGATCAACATTCTTCCGGCTGATCAACACAAGACCGCCTTTATTTGTCCTTGGGGTACCTTCGCATACAAGAAGCTCCCTTTTGGTCTTAAGAATGCTTGGGCTACATTTGAAAGAGCAATGTCATACACTTTCCATGATATTAAGCGCATTGTTCAACCTTACCAAGATGACCTTCCAGCTCATTCCGCTAAGCATAAGGACCACCCATATCATCTCCGTCAAATATTTCTTTGTTGTAGACGCTATAACATTTGGCTCAATTTGCATAAGTGTGTCTTTTGCATTGATTCCAGTCGACTCCTTGGGTTTATCGTCTCTAAAGACGGAATTTGTCTCGACCCTCTTAAGGTCAATCTCCCCTCCCCTTCCTCTTTACATCAGTTGCAGAGTTTGTAAGGGAAATCTAATTTCCTGCGCCGTTTTATACCGAGCTATGCTGAAGTAGCCAAAGGATTCACATGATTTATTAAGCAAGGTGCCACGTTCCTCTGGGATGAGATTTCCCAAAAATATTTTGATGCACTAAAGACATTGCTTATCAATGCTCCTCTTTTGCGCACTCCCAATTATCATTGCGACTACTCCCTCTACTTGGCTGCCACATTTAGCACTATTGCCATGGTTTTGGTATAGAACGACAACGACGGTGACGAGCATGTCATTTATTATTTGAGCCGCAATCTTATCGATACCGAAACACGTTATGAACATGTCAAGAAATTGGCGTTGGCTGTTGTTCAAGCCGTCCAACGTTTTCACCATTATATTCTACTTCACACTGTAACCATGATTTCTGATTGTAACCCCATGAACTATATATTGACTCGACAATTGATGGGGGGAAAATGCTAAAAGTGGATAGTTATCCTCCAAGAGTTCAATTTGGAGTTCACTACCGCAAAATCAAAGAAATCATTGGTTTTTTCTGATTTGATTTGCTCTTTACCGTTTGCCTCTGCTCCCTCTGGTTCTGAGGAACACATTATAGACAACACCCTTTTTCTCATTAGCACCCTTGATCCATGGTACGGTGATATCATCGTCTATCTCCAGACTTCCACTTTCCGATCCAAGTTTACAAAGGATGCTCGTTGATGCATCCATCATCATTCACAACCTTATCGGATAGTCGAAGATATGCAATACCGCATAAAAAGATTGATTCTTGTTCTCCGTGATGTTTAACCTAAGGGAGGGTGAAAAGAGTCCTCGATAGCGCCATTATATGGTGCTATGGCGATGCATGTCTCGGATATGCTACGCACAAAAATATTTTTCGTCATGGATATTTATATTTTCTACATTTTTATGTCATTGTTATCGTGTCACGACTACCGGATTTACACGACATAAGATATGCATATAACTCACCTTCATACCGTAATTACCGTTGGTCCCTTTGTGAAGTGGGGCATTGATTTTATGATGTGTAACCCTCACTCAACTTGGGGGCATGCTTATATTATCATAGCCATGGACTACTTCACTTAATGGGCTGAAGCAATGCCTACACTCACCGCTGACGGTAAGACAACTGCATAATTTCTGTTCAATCTTGTCATTACTAAGTTTGGTGTCCCTCAAGCCATTGTAACTGATCATGGCTCTCATTTTCACCATTACATGATGGTTGAGTTGACTTCTAAGTTGGGTTTGTATCACGACATCTCAACGCCGTACTACCCTCAGGCCAATGGTGAGGTTGAAGCCGTGAACAAGGTTCTAGTCACTATGCTTCAGCGTACGATTGGGATGTACAAGTCCAATTGACATCGCATGTTGTTTTTAAATATTTGGGCTTACCGAACCTCGGTGAAGGATGCAACTGGATTTACCCCATTCCAGCTTGTTTACAGTCTAGAAGCTACCCTTCCGATTGAATGCAAAATCCTTTCTCTCAAGATAGCTATTGAATTACTGCCTAATACCTCACCAGAGGAATAACATCTTCTATATTTGGAGAGGCTTGCTGAAACTCACCACTTTGCTGCTCTAGTTATAGAAGCACACAAAAAGTGGGTCAAAGCTCATTTTGATCAGACAGTTTCCCCTCGTACCTTTGTGGAAGGAGGCCTAGTCCTCTTGTATGACCAAGCTCACGAGAAGCTGGGGGTAGGAAAATTCGAACCCATGTGGCATAGGCCCTATATCGTTAAGCGCGTTTTTTTCAGAACGAGGCTTATGAGCTAATTGACTATGAAGGCTATCCTTTGAATCAACCCAGAAATGGGATGCACCTCAAAAAAGACTATGCATGAGTTTCTCGTGCATGTAATTTTGTACATAAGTGTGTTTTTATTTTTTGTACATTTTTTGGCTTGGTGTGCTTTGCGAGCAATTTTTCCTACTTATTATGTCGTTGCTTACTGTGCATATGTCTATCACTCCTTATGTTGGTTTCGCGGATGGTGCCTGCTACAGTACCTGAAATCTATCTTCCGCAGCCTGGGTGATTTATAATCCTAATGGTGAGTTGACAGACCTTCAAGGTATTTTTCTAGGATGAACAACATACAATGTCGCTGAATACAATGTCGTCATTGAACTCTTAACCTAGGCCATTGCTCTCGACATTCATGCATTAATTGTGAACCTAGACTCTCAGCTTTTTGTTATTTAGCTTAATGGGCATTACTCCGTTAGAAATCCTTAGATTTTAAGGTTGTATTTGCGTGTTCATTTATTAGAAATTTTTTTTTTTTTTTTTAATTGAAACGGGTATATTTTATTCATAAGAGGTATGGTTGGGCCAGAGCCTAATCAACCATCGTTACAAAGCAATGCAGTACAACTTGATTATTCTAGATTTACTCTGTTTATCGGCTTAAGGAATACTTGAATGAAGAATGCTTTCATCATTAATGTTAAGATCTCCCGGAGCGAGAAGGCATCCTTTGTTTGCCATTATATCCGCTTCTCTATTTAAACTTTTGAGGATGTGGAAAAATTGAAAGGAGGCAAAGTCTTGCAGAATGATCTTTAACCTTTTCAGAGACTTTTTGAGGATGACATTATTAAAATGATCCTTCAAGTTGAGATTTTTGATGAGGATTTTTGAGTCTCCAAATGCTTGAAAGTCTTTAATGCCTCTATCACGGAGTATTTGGCAGGCTTTTGTGAGGCCAAGTAGTTCTGCCTGGTTGTTTGTACGTTGACTAAGACCCCAGCTGAAGCAATATTTTCTTGAGCTGTCTGGGGTGTAGATGACTCCACCTATGCCTACTGCCCCAGGGTTTCCCTTGGAGGCACCGTCAAAGAAGATTGTTGTTTTGTTTTGATTTCTCCACCATACTTGAAAGCTGTCATCTGGTTCTCTTAATCTCGAGTGAGGATTGGGGAGGGGGAGTATCAGAGTTTTGTCCTTAGGGTGGGAGCTAAGATGATTTAGCCAGATATTTTTGGAGGGAAGCAGAGAAATATCCGATTTGTGAGATTGCAGGAGGACGGATTCAAGGAGAAGAGCTTTTGCTTTGGCAACTATTTTTGTGGGGTAATAAGGAGAATCATTGAAAATCAAGTCATTCCGAGCAAGCCAAATTTCCTAGCACACAAATTTGGGGATGGAAAGCTAGATATGATACCAAAGAGAATTTCGAGGAATGTTATGAGGATAGATTTGAAACCAAGAAGAATATAGATCAACCATAGAGCATAGCTGGGGGGAACTGACCTGCAACCTGAGGAGAGATATTTCCCAAACCTCCTTGGCAAAAACACAGTCTATGAAAAGA